>OZ005654.1:128137086-128694586 GCA_963930645.1 Salticus scenicus
AAGGTAATTTGTTGGTAATTTTGATTACACTTACGTAAATGGAAGGAAATTATGAAGATTTTAAATAGGTAAAAGTTTAAAAGACAACTACACTATGATCTTAAATTCAGTTAAAAAAGAGTTTTATACGGATGGTCACATTTTAAGTGAAAAAAAAAGAAAAGTTTTTTTTTTTAAGACACTTTTTTGCATCTGGAATTAAGACATTTCAAATATCTTAAAACATCAATTTTTTTAGGCTTATAAACAACGCTTTTTTTAAGGCCATTTAATAAATAAATAAATAAAGCTAATCTGTGATGATGTTTTTCTGTTAAAAATAGATTTTAGAATTTTCTGGAACATATATAAACTATCAATAATTAAAAAAAAAAAAAAAAAAAAAAAAAAATGTATGTTACCGGGATCGAAAACTGAACCTATGTCTGCCATGGATTACGAAACGTCGTTTCGTATCACGCCACACATAAGACGGCAAAGTTTCTCTTAATCCAGTATTTGCCAAATAATGGCAGTTTTATGTTGTAATTGGTATCTTTCTTTAATCTGAAATTTAAAAGAAAACAAATTATGAACATGAATACTAGAAAATTTGTTGTTTTACATTTAGGTGCAGGTAAATATGTAGAAGAAAACAGTTTTTAAACTGAAAATAAATAAATAAATAAATAAAGGTTTTGCCCAAATTATTGCCGATTCACTTTCTACGTTACAAGTTACTGACTACATTCTTTTTAAATATTTTTTCTTTTAATGTAAGAAATCTTTAAATACAAAGATTTTTTTTTTTTAATTAAATAAGTTTCGTATCTAAATTATGCTTTTCTAAGAATTATATTGAACATAATTCCTTGCAAATATCATACACATTACAAGAGTATTATACCTCAAAAATTTAATTTCATAAAAATATTAGAGTTTAAATAGATTAACTACTTATTATATAAAGTTGTATTATATTTATTGAAAGTGGAAATAAGATTAAACAGGATAAACAGCATGTTGCTTAAGTAGATTCCATATGCAAAATTTGCTAAGTAACGCAAATGTCTGAATTTCTAAAATGTTTGAAATTTTGTATAATTAAGTGTTTCAAACATTATTGTTTCTGAAATTATACTTTAGACACATTTCTGTCTTAAATCAATATATATATTTAAGCTATATATTAAGCCATTTGTGTGTCTTAATTCCTTTTTTAAATGTTTTTATGTGTTACTATGCGACCCCTTTATTGGCAGTGTACTATTAAAATAGGTGTTATTGTTGAGATTCAGTAAATGGGTTTTATATTGATGTTGATTGTTGCTGCACATTTAATCTATGGCTGCCGTGGGAGTCTTTCTAAGTTTACCAGCACATATCCATACAACTTTCGGACAAAAACCGCAAAAACAAACAAAAAAAAAAAAAAAAAAAAAAAACCGAAAGGCAAGGCGAATGAGCGTGACCTGGTTCCTAACCCAATACCTGCCGTTTACCAGTTTCGAGTAAAGAAATTCACGACCACTTTTCGGACAAGTTTCGTATTGATGAAATCCTATCCATGCTTTACATTAAATGTACATAAATTAGAAATGTATAAAATTTATATGTCATATCAATAAAAATAAAAGATATAAATCTTAAATTTCCTTTACCTAAAATGATGCATCTGTATCTAACGTAAAGAATAAATATGAAATTTTCTCGTAGAAAATGAAAAATAAAAAATAAAATAAAAAAATAAAATTATTATTTTTTTCCACAACTTTTAGTTTCCCATCATACTATAGGTATGGAGAACTTAGGTAATCGTGAAAATTTTCGACCTCGGTTTTTTGACTTTTTTACACGTTTCCAGGTGTGAGGAATTCGAAAATGACAAAATTTCTATGGTGTCTGTCTGTAGGGTGTCTGTTAGTCTGTTAGTCTGTTAGTGTGTAAGTCCGTTAGTTTGTTAGTCTGTGTACACGATATCTCAAGAACAAATTGTCGCAGAGAGGTCAAATCAGTTTTAAAATATTACTTTCGACACTGGCAAGAACCCTATTTATTTACAACATTCGAATTTAAAAACTTCGTAAGTTATTAGAAATTTACGATTTTCTTAACATGGGAGAATAGGACAAAAATTCACTTAAACGTGCATTAAATGGACACTTTTTACTGTAAAAATGTCGGACCAGTTTTAAAATATCAGTTTTGATGCCGGAAGGAACATCAGTAACTATAAATATGCTACTTTGAAAATTTCGCAAGTAATTGGAAATTTACGAATTCCTTAACATGGCAGTATAGGGCAAAATTTCACATAAACGTCAATTTTTAGAGGTATTTTCATCGTAAAGATGTCAGACTACTTTTGAAATATTATTTAGGACACTGGTATGAATATTAATGACTATGAATTTTCCAATATAAAATTTTCGTAAGTTATTGGAAATTTACGAGTTTCTTAACATGGCAGCATAGAGCAAAATTTCACATAAACGTCAATCTTGAGGGATATTTTCATCGTAAAGATGTCAAACCAGTTTCAAAATATTATTTAGGATACTGGCATGAATATCATAGACTATGATTTTTCCAATTTAAAAAAAATCGTAAGTTATTTGGAATTTGTTATTTTCTTAACATGCCAAAATAAGGTAAAATTGAGCACAAACTTTCATTTTGAGGCTCATAAATACATTAGACAACTTCAAAATTACATTTATGATATTTGTTTGAACATGATTGAATACAAATATTCTAATAGGAAAATTTCGTAAATTATTCGTAATTTACGATTTTACCAACATAGCGAAATTGTAAATTTTTCATATAAATATGAATTTTGAGGATTATTGCATTGGAAATAGTAGCATGAAAACTAAACAACGGAATTGACCCTGATAAAATAAATTAATAGATTAGAATAAGATAAATATATCGTAGTGAACAGTGGATAGCCTATTATGCGGGGTTTTCATTCTGTCACTGTATCAAGCTTTTGCCAAATTCATTTCTTTTAACATGATTATATCTCTCAAACTAGAAATTTATGAGAACATAAATATGATGGGGAACTGAGCAGAGTCCACCTATGCCAACTAGTCTTCTCTTTTGTACGAAATATTTTACAATGTGGATTTCAAAATATTTTCATCTTTGGAAAAGAAGAAATTAAATTACATTTCTGTAGAAACTGTTATCTAAAATTGCAAAGCAAGGCAAATGTGCGTGACCTGGTTCAGAACCCAATACCTGCCGTCTACCGGTTGAGAGTAAAGAAATTCACAGCCAGTTTTCGGACAAGTTTCGTATTGATGAAATCCTATTCATGCTTTAAATTAAATGAACAGAAATTAGAAATGTATAAAAATTATATGTCATATCAATAAAAATAAAAGATATAAATCTTAAATTTCCTTTACCTAAAATGATGCATCTGTATCCAACGTAAAGAATAAATAGGATATTTTCTTCGTAGAAAAATAAACTGAAAAAATAAAATGAAAAAATAAAATTATTATTTTTTTTCAACTTCCTTTCTCTTTGTACGAAGCATTTTACAATGCGAATTTCAAAATATTTTCATCTTTGGAAAAGAAGAAATTAAATTACATTTCTGTAGAAACTGCCATCTAAAATTACAAATATTAAAAAGTCTTTGTTTTTCGTTTTATCTTCTTTTTCTGAATGTAGTAATAAATTCGGATGCGAGCTTATGTCACTAAAGTATAAATGCAATTTGAAGTTAAATTAAGGTGTTTTTTTTGTCTTTGAACAAAATGTCACCAAGTTTTTATTTATTTTTAAAAATATTAATAATGTATATTTATGTTCAGATACGTTTGCTAAAAAATATGAAAAAAAAAAAAAAAATGTTTTTACATTAACTATTTCAAGTGTTTTTAAGAATTTAACAGAAAATCTTCTTCTTTATAATTTTTATATAAATTTCAATGTTCAACATCCCATTTATTTCGTAATATTTTACTGTAATATAACTTACTCATAAGCTTAAATAAACACAATTTATAGCGCATGTTAGAAGAATGTTTTGTATAAATTTATTTTCATACCATTAATGCGAAAATGTTAAATATTATCTATAAAAACGTATTTCAATTATACTGAAGCATTATCTTTAATTATTTAAAAAAAAAAAAAAAAAAAAAAAAAAAAACTAAAACTAAAACCATTTTTTTTTCTTTTGTATGAAGTATGTTTAATAGCCTCAAATATGCCTACATAAATACAATAAATTTATAAATATATAAAACTATGATTGGGGATTTAGATTAATAATAATTCACAATTTATTTTAAATGAAATGTCCTTCGAGAAAACTATAACTAAACTATTTTGTTTATGCATCACATACTATACATACTTTATACATGCCTAGATAGATTAAACTGCGTTTCATATGCATTATGATTTACAACCACCCCGCAATTTACTGAATTCCATACATGATCTTGACAAACTGTAATACCGTATTTTCCTGCGTAAAAACGCCGGTCAGATAAATCAGTTTTACACCAATAACTTTAATTAACAAATACAGTTTTATACCTATGAACTGTTGTTGCTTCTTAAAAATATATTTTATTCTGCTATTTAGGAAAGATAAATCAGTTCTACACCAGAAAATTTAATTCAGAAGTAAAATTAAATAGCGTTGAGATATTGCTTCTTACAAACATATACTTTTCTGTTAATTAAAGATTCTGATGCAAAACTGATTTATATGTCTTGTGGATTATACGTAGAAAAGCATGGTAACTAGCTGTTTTTGTTTAATTATTTGAAGGGCGTTGGGATAGCCTACACTGTAAATAGAAGCGTCTTAAATTCAGACAGAAATGTGTCTGAAATGTCAATTCAGACACGTAAATGTCTGAAATACTTACGCATGCAAAATTCCAGATGCATGTGCTGTCTTAAATTAAGACACGTAAGTGTCTTTTTTATAAATGAGCTGAGTTAAGTGTCTGAATAAGGTGATATGTCTGAAATTAAAACATATAACATTTTAAGACACATAAAATTTCAGACATTTTACAATTTATGCACTTAAAAATTCAGACATTACAAATTTCAGACACTTAGAAATTCAGATATTTCTATTACTTAACAAATTTTCCATATGGAATCTACTTTAAGCAGCATGCATATCCTGTTTTAACATTTTTTTAAACAAATAAATTTGACATTATTTTATGTAATATAAGTAGTTAATTTATTTAAAATACTTAGACACGGATCTTATTCTGTTAAAAATTAAAAAACAAAGTTAATTTTTATTTAAAATTCTCACATGTAATAAATCAAAAAAAATATTAAGATAAACGAAGCATGTAGCTTGTAGCTAAGAAAGCGAGTTCGTACCTAAACAATCTTAAACAATTTGTGCATAATTGATTTTTTTTTTTTCGCGTTTTAAAAATTATTTTATGTTTCCCTACACTTCAAAATGTAAAAGAGCATTTTTTTTTTGGTTTCATGTATATAGTTTGTTTTCTTGCAAATACCAGTTTAAAAAAAAAAAAAAAAAAAAAAAAAAAAAAAAAAAAAAATCGTTTAAAATTTATAGGCTATTATTTTTTCATATTTATTACGCATGTTACAAAAAAAAAAATAAGTAAATAAAAAAAACTCTAAACATCTACACATGAAATTTAAGATAATATGTATTAAGCTTTACTTCTTATGAACAGTTTTATTGCAAAGACATAAAACTTCAATTTGTTTTACGGATACTAGAATATATTTCGTTATACAAGCAAGCAACAGCGTGAGCACTGATAGCTTGGTTGGGAAGACACTCGACTTGGAATCCATAGTTTGTCAGTTCGATTCCCGCCGGGGGCAACAGGCACTATTATTGTAAAACTTATTAATATATATGCTCTAGGAGATTCTAAAATCTATTTGTCACAGGTAAACAGTATAAAACACATCTTTTTATTTATGAAAAATATTCACTTCAGACAGGATCAAAGATGACGGAATTTCAGACGTTTCGAGTGTGAAACGATGTGCCTTTTAAGACACTTTTTAGCATCTTAAAATTAAACACCCGTTTCAGACACAATTGTGTCTGAATTTCAGGCACTTGTATTTACAGTGCATTAAGTGGCAAGTCTCCCATTGTGGAACAATTCATATCTTCTAACAAAATAAAAAAAAAAATTAATTATTTAAACTACATATAATTAGAAATGCACATTAAAACCCAAAACATGCGTAAATTCAAAAAATTTCAGTGGAATTCATATAATGGCATTTAATGAGTTAAACAAGTTTTTATTTTATGACTTAGCGGTAAAATTTAATTATTTTCTATGAACTCACAAATTTCTACTCTGGAAAATACCTAAAACCTAGCTTCTCCTTTTGCTGACAATTTGTATACTTTACTCTATTCAAATGAGCTTTCGACAAAAGTTGCTCTATATATCTATCTTTCAACCTATGATATGAAAATTTTTCTATCATTCGTACACACGCAGTAAAATATTTACAAGAAATGCTCATATCTCAACGAACATAACATGTGTGAATTTTATTTTTCAGAATAATGTATCTCTAATGTTTTCTCAATTTTTATGCATGTTCTGTACAATTTTATGAATATGCGATCTAGTTATAAGCAAAAGAAAAAAAAAAAAAAAACTTGTCAAAAAAACTAGCAATTATATATATATATATATCTTTATATATATATATATTTCTTTTGTGCGTGTGTATGTCACTGAACTCCTCCTAAATGGCTGGACTGAGTTTAATGAAATTTTTTGTGTGTCTTCAGGTGGATTCGAGAATGGTTTAGATTTACAAATGAAAGTCGTAACTTAATTAGTTCTTTCTTAATTAATTTTTAACCAACTCTTTCAACAACTTTTCCACCTAGATGGCGTGAGTTGTCGTAAACACAATGTCAGAATTTATTTAATGTTGAAATGAAAAATGAATTTTTAACCGTATCTTACGAAGTGTTTAAAATATTTTTTCAAAATTAATATTTTTAGAACCGTAACCGTATCTTACGAAGTGTTTAAAATATTTTTTCAAAGTTAATATTTTAGAATCGTAAACACGATGTCAGAATTTATTTAATGTTGAAATGAAAAATGAATTTTTAACCGTAAGTTTTTAAAATATTTTTTCAACGTTAACCCGTTAGTAGTCGCTAGTTGGTCGATTTGCCGCCCATCTTTTAGTGTTGCCAGATTTTTTTATTCAATAGCCACCAAACATTTTTAGAAGTGGCATTTGATATACATAAAACGCGAATAAAATCGAAGAAACGTCGGTCACATCACTTTTTAAAATTATTGGTGACAGTTAAATAAAAAGTGCGCAATCTGTTATAGGTGGCGCTGTCTATAGCGACTACTAACGGGTTAATATTGTTAAAATGTTAAAATTAGTTAAAATGGTATATTCTTTTAAAAAATTCGTCAATATCGGACGGAGTTATTTTATGTTAAAATGAAAAATGAATTTTTAGGCCATTATTATTTGTGCAGATGGAAAATGTACTAAAACTTTTCCGAAAAATTTCACGATCACAAATGTTGACGGATATCCAATATATCGTCGAAGAAATCCCAATAATGTACGACAATCTTATCATCTATGGCGGTCATCTATGTCAACAACATAGATATTGACATTGATAACCGTTGGGTGGTCCCATATTCGCCTCTGCTGAGCAAAACATTCAATGCTCATATTAATGTTCAGTTCTGCAGTTCAGTGAAGAGCATCAAATACATTTGCAAGTATGTGAATAAAGGCAGTGATATGGCTGTATTTCGAGTTGAAAATACCAATGTGAATGCTCCTCCGGTGAATAACAACGATGAAATAACACTTTACCAAATTGGCCGGTACGTCAGCTCCAATGAAGCTGTTTGGCGTATCTTTGATTTCCCAATTCATGAACGGGATCCAGCAGTTCTTCATTTAGCCGTCCATCTTGAAAATTGCCAGCGCGTATATTTCACGATCGAGACAGCGATTGATCGTGCTATAAATCCACCAAAAACTACACTCACCGAATTTTTTGAATTGTATAATCGTGCGGATTCTTTTGGTGCTTTTGCATGGACATTACTCTATTCAGAAGTACCACGCTATTTCACATGGGCTCCAACAAAAAAATGGATGCCCCGCAAGCAAGGCACGCCGATTGATGCATGTCCCGGTTTATTCAAATCAAACACCTTGGGACGAGTATTTACAGTCAATCCAAGGCAGACTGAGTGCTTTTACCTTCGACTGTTATTGGTTAATGTCATCGGCCCTTTGTCATTTCAAGATTTACGTAAAGTGAATGGACAACAGTATCCAACGTATAAAGATGCATGCCTTGCACTCGGCTTGCTGGAAGACGACAACCAGTGGGAGTGTATGCTTGCTGAAGTAGGACTGAACTGTACAACAAAACAAATTTGTCTACTATTCGCTATAATGTTGACTACATGTTTCCCGGCCCGAGCAGAGACATTATGGGATAATCACAAAGATTCAATGACTGATGATATATTGCATCAACATCGTTCACGGTGCAACGATCTAACGATGGTATTCAGTGACGCTATGTACAATGAAGCATTGATTGCTATTGAAGATCTTTGCATTATCATTGCCAACTTACCACTCAGTCATTTCGGGATGCATTCAACAAATCTAAATGCATCTGATTTAATAAGCACTGAATTGAATCGCGAACTACAATACAATACTGTAGAAATGGCAGCGATTGTTGCTCGCAATGTCCCACTAATGAATGAAGAACAAAGAACCATTTACGACCGCATCATGCTCGCCTGTTTTGGCAGGACAAGGTGGATTCTTTTTTTTTTTTTTTTTTTTTTTGGGTGCACCAGGTGGAACTGGCAAAACATTCCTTATTTCGCTAATTCTCGCCGAAATACGATCAAATAATGGCATCGCATTTGCTGTTGCATCATCTGGCATTGCGGCAACTTTATTGGATGGAGGCAGAACAGCTCATTCATTATTTAAACTGCCACTAAATATTCAAAATAACCCAGACGCAGTGTGCAACATAAAAAAAAATCGTCCATGGCCACAGTGCTGAAATAGTGTAAAATTCTTATCTGGGATGAATGCACTACGGCACACAAACATTCGATTGAGGCGTCGAACAGGACATTGAAAGACATAAAAAACAACGACAAACTATTTGGCGGCACTCTGTTACTCTTTTCAGGTGATTTCAGACAAGCACTTCCCGTTATTCCGCGTTCAACATACGCTGATGAGATCAACGCGTGCTTAAAATCATCGTCATTGTGGCGTAATGTTTCAAAAGTACAACTGAAAGTAAATTTGTGCGTTCAAAAGCTTCAAGATCCATCCGCTGAAACATTCTCAAAACAATTGTTAGATATCGGCGATGGAAAATTTACTACAGATGAAACTGGATGCATAAAATTACCGACCGATTTCTGCGCAATCATTGATTCTCAAGATGCTCTTATTGACCAGATATTTCCCGATGTACACAGACGATACACAAATCATGAGTGGCTGGCAGAAAGAGCAATTTTAGCAGCAAAAAATGTGGACGTCAACGAATTGAATCTCAAGATACAACATTTGTTACCAGGAGACTTGGTGTCATACAAATCTAATGATACAGTTTGCGATGCCACCGAAGTTGTAAATTATCCAACAAAGTTTTTAAACTCATTGGATTTACCAGGCATGCCACCGCATATTTTACAACTGAAGGTTGGATCTCCGGTTATTTTGCTTCGTAATTTGAACCCACCACGGTACGGTTGTGCAACGGCACGCGATTAGTCATAAAAAAATTAATGAAAAATGTTATCGAAGCCATCATTTTAAATGACAAATTCCGAGGTGAAAATATATTACTACTGCGAATTCCTATTATACCCACAGATGTGCCAATTCAGTTTAAACGCCCTCAATTTCCAATTAGATTGGCATTGGCAATGACTATCAATAAGTCTCAGGGCCAAACGATGTCTGTCTGTGGCTTAGATTTGAGCACATCATGTTTTTCACACGGACAATTATACGTGGTTCTAGAGTGGGGAAACCATCCAGTTTGTTTGTATTGGCGAAAGATGGGATAACAAAAAATATTGTACACTCTGTTGCATTAAGGGATTGATATTGTTTTTTAGTAATATTGTTATAAGTAGCGAGATGTATATAATTTTAAAGAATCAATTTTAATAAATTAAAAAAATAAATGATTGGTGTTTTGTTATTTTTATATTCTTTCACCGTTCACAGCGCATCATACATCTTCCACTTATACACCATATCCTTACACACTTACAATAAGTCAATAAGTTAGTTATTTTTTTCTAGCAAAATATTCTCTAGAAATAATTTATATGACAAAACAACGTTTGTCGGGTCAGCTAGTATATATATATATATATATATATATATGCCTAAATAATTGACCAATGCCCGCAACAAAACATAGAAATATTGTACATAGTATATGATGCAATTATTTATGAAATTTACAAGTCATTTACAGCTTTTTATGATACAAGGTGATTCAAAGTATTTTCGCTTTTCTTCAACTTGTGGAGGGCCCCCTAATTGCACTCTGGACTAAATAGATAGTGGAAACAATGAGGTTTTAAATGATTTTTGCATGCGTGAAGTTCCAGTTCATTTCGTCTAGTATTTTTTTAGAAAATCGAAAAAATGTCAAAAAATAAATAAATAAATAAACATAATAATAATAATAATTTGATCACTGAATTATAAAGCATTCATTATTTTGTAAACAATATATCTCAAATTCATTTAGATTAAACATAGATCACAACAGTCCATCTTTTTTTTTTTTTTTTTTTTTTTTTTTTTTGGTGTGTGTGTGTGGGGGGGGGGGGAAGGGGTGGAGGTTTTATTAATTTATTGCCACTAATTTGAAATGAAAAATAATCGTAAAGTTTTTAATACTATAATTTTATTTAATAAAATCTTTTTGTAAAAAAATAGAACCGACTCCAAAAAGGAACTACTATTCAAACAACTAAAAATGAAAGAGAATTGGCAGAAAATGGAACTGTAAAGTGCGCCTAAATGTATAAAATAATTTCCTTCGCCAAACAACCTTTAACACTACAATTAATCATAACTTTTGAAGTCGGCGCAAAATTAAAATCTAATTAGTTTTTGAAGGTTTGTCTTTAGATCGGTAGCAAAAAATGCTGTTCTCTCGAATAATCCATTTTCATGTTTCCTTTATTATTTTATCTGTGAATACAATTGCTCCATTAGTAGAATCTACATAGAACAGTGAACATTCTTCACAATGCGGTATTTATGTTTCTACGAAGTTAGAGTTTCCTTTGCAAATTTGGTATAACTTTGATAACTATCATCCTTGATGGCTTTTGGATTTGGCGATCAAAACGTAAGGAAAACATATACACGCAAGATGTATATTTTCTTAATTTATATTGTACAATGTGTTGTTTCATATTCTTGATTACTCTCTTGATATACCTTATCAAAATAATCATGATATCCCAAAGAAATTAAATATATTTGCCAGGTAATTTCGCGATTTTTCTTTGTCCAAGTACGTCAGATACCAGTATCCGCCAACTTTTGCTGCTTTCGAAATCTTATTTGTTTTCTTGAATCAAAGTAGGTTTCGGCTGCGTTTTGCAGGTGACAATGTGAGATGTGTATTTTGAGTAGGATTCGATTTTTGTATTAAATAAAGATATCAATTTTTATTTAATTTTGCGCCGACTTCAAAAGTTATGGTTAATTGTAGTGTTATAGGTTGATTGGCGAAGAAAATTATTTTATACATTTAGACGTACTTTACAGTTCCATTTTCTGCCAATTATCTTTCATTTTTAGTTGTTTGAATAGTAGTTCCTTTTTGGAGTCGGTTCTATTTTTTTACAAAAAGATTTTATTTTTCTCTTTTCAATGAAAACTTATTTATATAGCAGAGCATCAGAAGACGTTCGACGGAAGTTTCACAAATCACAACTTCCAAGAAAAGTGACATTACTCAAAAAATGATTTATGTCACTGAAAAATACATGAAATGCACCCACTGTGAACAAAAAAGTTACATCTCCATCTAGAAAGTTATCCACTCGAGAGACAGTTGTGCCAGTTTTATTCTAGTCAAGTTATTTTTAGGTTGATTTTTCTCAAATGCATTTTTAAAGTGTGTCACTTTGCTTGCCTTTATCGGATATGAGCAAAAAACTATCTATTGAACGAACATACGTTAAATTAAAAAGTCTTTAGAAATGTAAAGAACGGATACACTGTATTCGTAACCGAAAATTCTGTTAAGCATATATATTGAACTTAACAGTGAATAGTCCGCTGCGCAGGAAACTGCGCAGCGTAAAGTTTAAACAAAGAGCAAAATATGCATTGGAGCTGACGGACAGAAGTTTCAACATCGATACTTACATACTGCTTTTACCAGTATAGCTGCATGCGTTCAGCAGTTAGAGTGAGAACAGACTTTTGTGAGTATCCTGTAATTTGTTTATATCTTAATGAAATCATAATGAAACCTATTTCAGGCCAAGATCATTACGACAACAAAAAAAACATTAATATTAAATCATCTCTTACGAAGTTATAAGCTAACAAATTTCAACAACGACAACGAGAAACGTGGTTTGTATTGAGAACCTCTTCCTTTATGAAGTCGGTTTAAAACGTTCATACGTTATTGATGTGACCGCTTATAATAACCATACTTTGTATTTTACATAGCATAAATGTCACCCGCTATGCTGCAACATATGCAATGTCGTTCAAGTGTGCAAAAATAGGAAATTGTGAACAAACAAATGCACGTTTTAAGCATTCTGTTTTTACCATTAATGTCTAAACTATCTTTGCGTACTACATCGATGATGCTCTGCAATTTTATAATTAACATTTTCCCCCTGTCTTGAAACGTTTCCATGACAGGATCGCTAACTCCACTCTTTTCCACCAGGTGGCGCTTTAGGCTGTTGAATCACGTACACGTGTCCACTTTACTATACTTACATACCTGTTTTATGACTATAGCTGCAGCTGTACAGCAGTTAAAAAAGTCGGGACTGACTTTTTTGGGCACCTTGTATTTCCTTTTGATCGTAAAGTTCTTACAATGGGACGTATTTCAGACCAAGACCTTTACAATAAAACAAAAAGTATCAAAATCGGATCATCCGTTCAGAAGTTATGAGCTAACAAACAAAAACAAAAATCATACGCTTTGAATTGAGAACCTTCTCCTTTTAGAAGTCGGTTAATTACATTATCTCTTACGAAGTAATAAGCTTACAAACACCAACAAATCATAGCTCGAATTAAGAACACCCTCCTTATTGAAGTTGGTTGAAAACGACTTTGCGCTAATCGATGTGACCGCTTACAGTAACAGTACTTTGAATCACAGAGTATACGTGTAATCTGCTACGCTGCAAAGTGCGCAACATAGTTCAAGTGTTCACAGTGTAGGAAATTGCGAACAAACAACTGCACGCTTTAAGCGTTCTATTTTAAGCAATAATGTCTAAAAACTGTCTTTTCGTAGTAAATCGATGATGCTCTACAACTTCGTAATTAACTTTTCTCCCATCTTGAACCGTTTTTGAGATAGGAGCGTTAATTTCGGTGTTTTTCACCAGATGGCGCTTTATTTTCTCTAGATTGTAAAGATGTTATAATGGGACCTACTACAGGCCAAGATCTCTACAATAAAACAAAAAGTTCAAGTAACTGTATTCTGGACTAACTATATAGTGTATGTATCACCAGCTACGCTGCAACGTGAACAATGTAGCTCAAGTGTGTATAGTGTAAGAAATTGCGAACAAAAAAATGCACGTTTTTAGCCTTGCATTTTTAGCATCGATGTCAAAACTATCTTTTCGTACAAAATCGATGATGCTCTGCAATTTTATAATTCACTTTTCCCCTGTCTTGAACCGTTTCAAAGAAAGGAACGTTAGCATGAATATCTAAATTATCTTTTTGTACAAATCGGTGATACTCTTCAGCTTTGTAATTCACTTTTTCTTTAGAACCGTTTTCGAGATAGGAACACTATTTCCGCTATTTTCTACCAAGTGGCGCTGCAAGCGGTTTAACCTTATACTGCATTGTGACTTTGCTATACTTACATACCATTTATATCACTATAGCTGCAGCCGTTTAGCAGTTAAAAGAGTTGGTACTGATTTTTTTGGGCACTCTGTATTTTCTTTAGATCGTAAAGATATTATAATGGGACCTATTTCAGACCAAGACCTTTTCAACAAAACAAAAAGTATCAAAATCGGAGCATCGGTTCAGAAGTTATGAGCTAACAAACATAAAAAAAACATACGGTTTGAATTGAGAACCTTCCTTCTTTTTTAAAGTCGGTTAAAAATGTTTAAAAATAGTGGTACAAAAATAATGAAATGCACGTAAAAATAAGAGAACGCAGCGACCTCTGAATACAGAAAAAATATAAAATATAATTAAAATTTATAATATTTTCACTTTATGTTATATAAAGGAAATTTTAGAAATTATAAAAGAAAAAATAATTGTGAAATTTGAAGATAAAATGCATTTTTGAGTATAACAAATAATATATATTTTTATAAGTTACAAATTATTCATTATGTTTTAGATTGCTTGTCTGAAATTTCGTTTAAAATATAGAATAATATTTAAAATAATAATAATAGTAATAATTAACTTAGTTAAAATATATACAGATAAGAAATGCTTTTACATGTTTTTTTTTTTTTTTTTTTTTTCGATATATTCTATTTTCTATTTCATTTTTGGAAAGAAAAGGTTTTATTTTTCAAATTTAAAATAATTCACTTGAATAAAATATATTAAAAACATAGAAAAGAGATTGCATTTCTCCAAAATTGTCATAACAAGACAGTTAAACCGGAAATAATTTTGAAGTTTAAGTTTTTCTTTAAAGTATTTTTTCTCTTTTATTTATTTGTAAGTAGAAATGATGTAAAATGTAATTGTCTGTGACATTTGATATTCTAAGATTTCTGGTTAGATGAAAAAAAAAATAGTTTAATTCAGGATATTAATGGTAGATTCAGGAGAAAAATAATGTTCAACTTTTATATTTCTTTTTAGAAATGTTATGTATTTTTATAAAAATAAATGTTTTATAGTAATGTTTTCTTTTATAATTTACGTAATTGAGTACAGGCATATATATATATATATATATATATATATAAAGAAATATATAAATAAATATATTTTTTTTTCTGCAATTACTTTTTTGTAAAAATTAATTTTCTTTCTTACTATTAAACAGCAGTGTTGATTTTTTTTTTTTTCCCAAGTCTATGAAGAAGTAAATCAAATGCACTTCTTTTTATTATTTAAAGACAATGTTATCATAACTGGAAGGTTGTCATAAATACATTTTTTTTCTATGTTTTTATTTAATTCAATTAATTTTCTTTTGTTAAAAATGTATTTTATATTACTTTAAATAAATATATTACTTCAGTCACCTATTAACATAGATAATTAAAATATAGTATTTGGTAAAAAATTTCCATATCAAATGTTCATTTTATTTACATGTATTTAAGTCTTCTGTGTCCAAAAATGTAGTTTTTGGTATATGGTTAATATGTATCTGTGTATGTTTATGAGGAACCGTATAGCTATGATAGTTCCTAAAGTAATAAAGATAGAACAATGAAACTTCAGATTTCAGGAACTTCCGGTAAACAAACAACTTTTAGCAAAAGTTGAAAATACGGAAGTCTCTATCTCAAAAACAGCTCTAACGATTTTCTTCAAAGTTGTTATAATTTCTCTTTGATATATCCTAAACTTATAAAGATAAAACAACGAAACATCAGAACTAAAATACTTCCGGTGCAAAAATGAATTTGCCAACTTTTGGTGAAAATCGGTAAAACGGAAAAACGTAACTCCGTATCTCAAAAACCGCTCGAACGATTTTCTTCTAAGTTGCTATAATTTCTCTTTTAATTCTTTTTTAAATATTTCTTTTAAATGTATTTTCGTATACATTAGTTGGTTAGTTTAGGAAAAGATTGATTGGCTTCCGGTATAAGTAGGTCAATTTTAAGTTTTGTAAGTGCTTTCCTTTAAACATGGCTCTACAGATTTTCTTCTAACTGGCCCTATAACTCTATTTTAAGACATCATTTCGTGTATAATTCTTGGTTTTCAGAGAATAGATGAGTTTTCATACTTTGGTTAAAATCAGAAGTGAGAAAAAAGTATGTGTTTCAAAAACGGTTCTAATGATTTTCTTTAAACTTTATGCATGTACACTGTATACAGAAACGTCTTAAGTTCAGTTTTAAAAGTGTCTTTACGGATGTTCACATTTTAAGTGAAAAAGAAATTCTTAAATTTATACATTGTAAATTCTTAAAACACCGTCGTATATACATCCATACGTATGTATATATATATATATATATATATATTATATTTTGCATAAGACAGGGATAAAATAACAGACAGATGAAACAACACACAGTTACAAAATGGGTAGAAGAAGAAACAAACTACGTAAAATGAAGATAAGAATAAAAGAAAACAGACAAATATAATTACTTCTCAGGAAAATGTAGAAAAATGTAAGAATTTCTCGAAAAAATATTACTTTAAATAGAAACATTTTATAAAATATGGGAAGTAACAGTTTAAAAAAATTCTTAAGAATTAAAAAATAATTTTGATATGTATTTATTTCTAATTGAATAAGTATTTTTAACACTTTCGCGACCGCTGACGTAGATTCACGTCATTTAAAAATCTGTAACTCCGCCAGTGGGCGTTTCGTTCGAAATTTGTATGTTATTTATTTCTTAAGAATATACCCAATATTCACAACTGTACAATCAAATGTACTATGGATACAAATTCTTTGATTAGAGAGAGTATAATTATAATTTATATCCACAGTGTTGCCAGATTTGGGGACTTTTTTATTCAACACCCACCATTAAATATTTATTGTAACAGTTGCCTAATAACATCGAAGATTATTCGTCTATTATGTATGTCAAATTTTACTTCTCAAAATTATTGGTGGTAGTTGAATAAAAAAGTCCCCAAGTTTGGCAACACTGTATATCCATTTGTAATATAAATGTGAATACAGAAAATTTTATGCTTAAATATTTTAACTTGGGAGAATAACATCCACAGGCGAACCTTACTGCCAAAAAGACAAAATTATGCGGTCCCGAAAGTGTTAAGATACAAAAAGGAAAACTGTTTCTGACACTTCATTAACATTTTAATTGCTCCAGGATTTGGTACAACTTGCAGGTTAGTTCACAACCCTAATTGTCGATTTTTTTTGGCGCCGTTTTGAACAATGACGATGTCGTTCCTGATTAACATGTTACGGTAGCCTGTTTGTTGTTTATTTTTAATTATCATGGTAAACATAATTCCAATTATTTATGAAGCAAACTTGATACACATTTAGTATTCTATTCTATTTTTGCTATTTTATTTAACGAACTGTAGGCCTACTTTCGAAAAGAAGGTGAATGTACTAGATTTTTTTTTTCTTTTGAGTGAATTGTTTAGAGAGAAAAAAAAATGATTTTGGAATTTCAGGAAAAATGTGGTTTAGGAAATCTGGTTTATATAATCGTGTATTCCCAGCAACTATAGAACATTTAAATGGAGCATATATACAGGAAGCAAATATATAGATTTATACATATTGATGATACTTGCAGTATGGAATTTCATGCAATTGTTTTTTCACGCAATGTGAGTTCATTTATTTTTAAATATTTGTTTTATTGATATTAAAAATAAGCTTAATATACTTGTGTGCATTACAAAACTAACACCATTCTGAAAAACGCGTTTTCGCCTTGTTTACATTTAGAATCTATGGCAACCATTTCCGAAAATAGCATTTCGCCGTAATCACCAAAAGAAAATCGCCAAATAGAGTTGTGGACCAACCTTCAATTTGTTACCAGGATTTATCTCTTTCTTTAAAAAAAAATCTCTCTAAAGTAGTTGATGTATTTTGGAAATAAAAATTATTGAATGCGTCTGAAATTTTAAGGAGAAATAATTTACTTTAAGCTGTTTGAGAACTGTATAGTAATTCGTGCCTTTAAACATCATATGAAAGTTGTAATAGAGATATAAAAAATGAAAATATACACCTAAAATATTACTATTGTTATTATTATTTTGTATAATTTAAGACAAAATTAAAAGAATGTATCGAAGATTTACTAAATGGGAAACAATCAAAATATTCTACACCGTTAATTTTGTAATTTTGTAAAATTTGTTTAGTTTTCTACACGCATTTAAATAATAATAACAACATCTTTGGAATCCAGAAAATAGATAGGTACAGCTATAGTATTTTCCCTCAGCTGAATTTGGCGATTTTTCTTTTGTCGTTCTGGATTGTTTGCGATATAATATGGCAGCCTATATGCTATTTATTTTGGATTTATGATTTTATGATTTATAATTTAGCTAACGATTTTATCATTTATGCTATATGATTTATGATTTTTAGATTTATGATTTAGCCATAATCGCCAACGAAAATTCAAATCTAGCTGAGGGGAAATACTATAGTTGTTCCAATAGATATGATAATGTAGAATTATACATGCTTATTACAGTTTTTTTTTAATCTACATTAATAAATTTTACCCATCTAAATAAATTAAAGTTACACTACACATGAATAAATTATATATATACTTTTTCATGAACATAATAAAAAAATGAGAACGAAAACTAAATTGTTGAATAAATCACCACAAAAATTTGTTTTTTGTTAATTTTATACACACACACATATGCACATATGCTTTGCTTTGCTTTTCGGCTGGGAATAATCCACCCAACCAAAGAAAAAATAATAAAAATAAATCTTAAAAAATAGTAATAATAAATAAATATTAAAAACAAATAAATAAAATCTTAAAAACATGAGAAATATGTATTTTCATTTTTATAAATTGCGATTAAAATATAAACTGTATACATAAGAAGCTGGAATATGATATGGAATAACATCTAGAAAAAATTTCTTGTAGAAATATATACAGGATGCGAGATATTTAATGCGATAATTAATATACTCTTTTATATAGGATACCATTTATTCTTCTGTAGGGAATGATAGCATGTAGAAGTTCACAAATATTTGCTGTGATAATGCAAGTGTCTTTTCTAGCAAGATATAATAATCAACATAAACAAATTTAGTGAGTTTGCGTGACGAATTAAAAATATATATTACATGATGACATAATACTCACATTAAAGAAACTAATTAAATATCTCACATTACGTATACAGCATTAAATATCTCGCATCCCGTATATATTTCTACAAGAAATTTTTTTTCCGGATGTTATTCCATATCATATCCCAGCTTCTTATGTATACGATTTATCATATAAATTGATTTATTATATTTATGGAGAAAAAGAAAATCTGCAAAACCTTAATATGAAAATTCGAATGTATCGCACCAAAGTAAATAAAAACATTTCAATATTTTCGTAAATCGGAGGACAGTCCTTACATTAACTCTTCCTGTCACATTTTTACTTTCCGAACACTATAGTGAGGAAAGTATTGTAATCATGTCAAAAATCCGAATTCGAGATTTTGATGTTTCTATACGTTTCGAGGTCCAACGAGTCCGTTTTCACTATTTTTACGATGATGTATGTATGTGTGTGTGTGTATGTATGTGTGTATGTATGTGTGTATGTATGTGTGTATGTCTGTGAGTGAACACGCTAGCGTCTAAACGGTTTGTTCGAATAAGCTGAAAGATGGTACGTATATTGTAAGTCACCATAGTACGAACCCTATAGATTTTGGTGAATCTAGCACTTATAGTTTTTTTACAGGGACACAAAGAAAAATTCTTTATCATTATGGCCAAGGGACCAAAATCTTAAAAGTGCGATAGCATCTAAACGCCTTATTCAATTGAGCAAAAACTTTATACACATATTATAGGTCACAGATACTCAATCTGTATAGATTTTGGAGAATCTAGCACTTATAGTTTTTTTACAGGGACACAAAGAAAAATTCTTTGCCAAATTTTTAAAAGTGCGATAGCATCTAAACGCCTTATTCAATTGAGCAAAAACTTTATACACATATTATAGGTCACAGATACTCAATCTGTATAGATTTTGGTGAATTTACCCTGTAAACACTTACAGTTTTTTTACAGGGAGACAAAGAAAAATTCTTTATCTTTATGGCCTATGAGACCAGCGATAGCATCTAAACGCCTTCTTCAATTGAGCTGAAAATTTGTATGAATATTATAAATCACTGTTGCACTAACTATAAGCATTTTGGTGAATCTAGCATTTATAGATTTTTACAGTCACACAACGAAAAATTCTTTATCCTTATGATCTAAGGGCTCAAAGTTCAGTAGCGTTAAATAAAACCTCGTGTGATATATGGAGAAAAATACTCAAACACTCTGTTATGGTTTTCTCGTTTTTGTTTGTTTAGCAACTCCTCTTTCTTTATTTTATCTACAAAACTGTTAGTTACTCAATGTTCGGAAAGTCGAGTGGAGTCACTCCAGATTTTTTATGATATGGACTTCTGACTATTTGATTTAATTAAAAAATTTAAAATCGAGCTTAGATTTAAAATTCTAAAACTGTGCGTCTTCAGCCACATATTTACAATAAAGATAAGCGATTTTACAAATTTTAAAATATGTTTTCTAAAAAAAAAATACTTATATGTATTGCTCATATGTATTATACTTATATGTTTACTTTTTTGTTTAAATATATATAAACACATAATGCATTTTTTATCTTTCATTTCTATCTTTTCCACAAGAATATATAATTGGCATTTCCTTTATATAAATAATTATTGAATAAAATTCATTTTTATTATTTGCAGTTTTGTGATAGGTACTTGAATGAATGCAGCTGATTTTTGCAACTGAATTTTGTGCAACTAATACAGATTTAAACAATGTCTACGGAAAAATCCTTAAAAAAAAAAAAAAAAAAAAAAAAAAAAAATCTATCACTTTTAAATAAGCGTACAAAGAATTTAGCGTACGACAGAACTTCTGCATGCGGATGGGATGCTTCTTTTCAGCAATCTGAACCTGCCACAGATTTTCGTGCCACAGATATTCGTATACAGTTCAACTGCAACTGAATGTGTACTAGATAGTAGGTTTTAGGTAAACAGTGGAAGTACTTGGTTTTCTTTATTACAGGAGATATCACAGCATGAATTACGCCTAGTTGTTCGGAAGGATCCTGTCTCCTGCAGCCGTCAAATGATATTCGTGAAAATGTTATGGTACGAACAACAACACCTCGTCGGATATTTCTCTTAGTACATGATCTGTTTTAAGTTTTTATTGACACAAGCTCTGCCATAAATTCAATGCATATTCAAATATTCCTCGTTCATGGAATCCATTATGTTATTTCCAAATGAGGTTTAACCGCTTTGAATTCGGAAATGCCTAACATGGCAATGCCCACATTAAAAAAATTAAATTGAAATTTCAACTTTTGTTAGAGTTATACAGAAAAAAAAAAAAAAAAAGACAGAAAGAAAGAAAGAAAACCTCCGTTCAAGCACTACTCAATTCTATTTTGTAAAAGTGCAAAAAATGTAAAAAGATCAGTGCTTTAGTTTTTGGGAAGTCGTGTCCACCACTTTTTTAGAAGGGTATAATATTTTATAAAATGTTATTTAAATATTGCTTTTTTATATGCTCAAAAACTTCAATAAAATTTTATTATATATGTATATATACAGGTTGTTCCAAAAATCCCCCCCCCCTCCTAGTTCAAAAATGAGTCGAAATTTTAAAAAATGGCGAAAAACATATTTGATGAATTTAAGTAGGACCTCTTTTGGTGAAAAAAGTTTGGGCCCGGGGAGGGGGAGGCTAGGGAGTGCAGCTTTAAAATTTCAAATGGGAAGGTGTGTCTTGTAATACATCCCTGGAAACGTCTCTTCAAGACAATGAATTTGATATAAATAGTTGTGCCCTACGATGATTATTAAATGAGATACGTGAGTTTTTAGACTTTTGAAAGGGGGATTTTATACATATGTGTCTCCTTTAATAATCACTGCAGGATATAACTATTTATGCTAAATTCATTGTCTTGAAAAGACGTTTCCATGGATGTACCACAAGACATACCTTCCCCTTAGAAATTTTAAAGTTGCATTCCCTAGCGGCACTCCTACAACCCCTTGCGTGGGCCCAAACCTTTTGGGACAAAGTATGTCTTGTGATACATCCCTAGAAATGTCTCATCAAGACAATGAATTTGGTATAAATAGTTTTGTCCTACAGTCATCATTAAAAGGGATACATAAGTATAAAATCCACATTTCAAAAGTCTGAAAACTCATGTATCTCATTTAATAAACATCGTAGGGCGTATATCAAATTCATTGTCTTGGAGAGACGTTTCCATTGATGAATCAAATACATACCTTCCTATTTAAAATTTTAAAGTTGCCCTCCCTAGCGGCACCTCTACTACCCCCCCCCCCCCCAATCTCCAAAATTTTTCACGAAAAGAGGTCTCTCTCGAATTCATTAATTACGTGTTTTACCATTTTTCAAAATTCCGACTCATTTTCGAGTTAGGAGAGGGGGAGGATTTCGGAACACCGAGTATATATATATATGTATATATATAAACAGAGAAAATATGATTTTTTTTTTATATTCATAAATCGAACTATTTTAGGTTTATAAATAATCTCTAAGAAAAAAAGAGAGTTAAATTGAACACGTGTCATTTGTTAAATATATTAAAAACACTTTAAACACACGTAAATTTAAATTTTTATTTAAAAGATAATAAAAAATTTTTTATCCAAAGCTTTTCGCTTTAATAGTGAAGCATCATCAGGTGTTTTTGAATTATTCGTTTCCAATGAGCAGTTTAAAATATGTTTTCTTTTCACAGTCAACAGTCAAGTCTTTTAGTAACGTGAAATCAGTAAAGGCAATTTGAAATCCGGTAGAGGTTGGATCAAGGAGCTAAGAAAAATAAGAGAAGCTGGAACTATTGAAAAATCACACGAGGCTATTGTAGGAGAAAAACCATTATGAATTATCAGAAATAAACTATTAACTATTTTATAATATTGTGCCAAATTATTGGCAAAATTGCAGCATCTTTGGATTTTATTGCATTTTTGTATTTAATTATATTAATAGCTTCGGAAATGTAAAGTTCTTGGATAGTAGATGGTGCTGTAATAATTTTGGCTTTATCCCATATAGGGTTAGCGTTTGCGTTGGCATAAATGAAGTCGACTAGACTCTATTCGACTTCATTTATGCCAACGCAAACGCTAACCCTATATGACTCCCATTTTGCCTAGTCACGCACCATTTTCTAGATACAACGTCCCACTCTCGCTCATTTTTTTTCAATGTTCGATAATTTTATGACCATGAATTTGGTTTGAAGAATGAAAAATAATTAATTTAGCACCTAATATATATATATATATATATATATATATATATATATATATAAATTTTAAAAATATATAAAGTTAAAAAAAACAAAAAAACATTAATAACAAATTAAAAAGATTTAAGATATGTAATGCATAATTTCAGCGACAAATTCCCCCAATTTTTTTCACTTGTCCCAAATGTCCATGTTTTAAAATTTTTGAACTCTGTAGCCCCTCAGAAGATATTTAACGGTTTAAATAATCCTTCCCCCCCTCCTAAAAATGAAATTTATAGCCATAAAATCACTGAAAAATGATAAAAATAGGGGGTCCTTCCTAAAAAACTGCGGGTGATAGGCAAAATGGGCGTCATATTCGTATTCAGGAGGTCATTTTACATAAGGATAGGTGAAGTGGTGTCAGAGGCAATTTTCATGACGAACAGTGTTATTTATTCTTTGCTTTATCAGGGATGGAACACGGGCGCATAATTCATACTACTATGGATGTAAGAAAATTTTCTACCTCTTAAATCAACGATATTATAGGTATAGAAATTTCTTAAACAGATTCCGGTATGAATTCTGCGCCCGTGTTCCATACCTGCTTTATTCTATGAATTTGTTTTTTCTTGTTTTATAATGTGGAACTATAAAAAGAAGTCTGATGAAGCTTCAAAGGGTCATATATGAAAGGTACAAATATTAGACGCCATTAGCCGGTAAAAAAAAAATATATTTTATAAAGGTAATTAAATTGTAACACAAACATAAAGAGAAAGAAAAAAGAAATGAAAAGATTAAAGTAATAAATTTATAAATAATTAAACGAAAGGATAAAAATATGAATGAAATGATTTTAACTCCAGATATAAATTCTGATACAAGGGATCGTAGCCTTCACCTTTTTTTTTTTTCTTTTTTTTTTTTAGAACACTTTCATAAATGAGAAATGCATGTCTTTTTTGTTACCACTTTTTTTGTACAATAATTTCTATCTTATTATTCACGACATATTACTTAAGAAATACAATACAAATTTCTCTAAGAAAAAAAGTGGTGGCGAAACAGGCAGAATTTTCGCATCCCTAAAAGTGTCCTGAAAAAAGAAAACGCGGTTACTACGAAGTCACCTACACCCTATCTGAGGCAGAAGAATGGGTATGACTTCTATATTGATTAGATATTTAATTTTCTCTTTATTTTACTATATTCCATTTGATATAATTCATTGGTAGTATACCAAGAAAGTATAATTTAATATAACTTATATATTGTCTTTTTTTTTTTTTTTTTTTTTTACATACAATTAGTAAATTTTTGATAGCAAAAAAGTTTTGAAATATTGTCGTTTTTTGTTATTAGTATTTTTCATCATAACTGTTACAATTTGCCCGGGGCAAATCGTAACAGGAAAATAATTTTGAAAAAATATTTTTTCTTCTAAAATTAGCAAAATTAACGAAAGGGTTTTTTTTTTTTTTTTTTTTTTTTTTTTTTTTTTTTGAATATGATAGATGAATATGTATGCAATGGAAAACAGCAATTATAAACAGGAAAACGTAAATACATTTGAAAATATGTCTAATTTTTTAAAAATTGTTACAACCAGCCCTACATGTATTCATATTTTTTCAGTAAAAAAAAAAAAAAAAAAAAAAAAAGTGATGGCTTCTAAAAAAGAAAATATAAATGTGTATGTTATATACTACCCTTTTAAAAGAAAATTTACAATATTTTTAATATATCCATCACACATTTATTTAAGAAATGTCACAAATAAACCCTTTATTTTTTTAAATTATCAATACAAGAGAATGACTAACATATTTTCACTGTTGCAGTGACCACGTGTCTAACCTATGTCGCTGTCATCAGCTTAACCGTCTGGAGTTTTCTGAAGTTTTCTCCGTAGACCGCGTTAATACGAGTTATGACCCCATAGAACCCACAGATGGTGAGCAATCCTTTAAATCCAAGGAACAATAAGTAGACGATCAGCTTTAATTCCAACAACAACAACACTAACGCAACGAAGCTTATAATCTAAACACAAATACTTTCTAAAGCAAGGGAAGTGTCCCTCTGACCCCAAGTCTTACCACCCGATCAGCCTACTTCCAACTTTAGGAAAATTATTAGAAAAAATAATTGTAATCCACCTCAATCACTTTCTATAATCTAATAGCTTACTGAATGAAAATCAATTCGGATTCAGAGAGGGCAGATCATGTGAAATGGCATTGAATAATATCCTCTCTTCCTGCCCTCTAGTTACAACTCGGAAAACTATACCACCCTCGTCTCCTTGGACATTCAAGGAGCCTTCGATAATATTGAATGGTTCCATATTTTGTATATTCTCCAATCTATTCAATGTCCGGGGAATATCGCTGGAGTCATCAGCTCTTATCTTTCCAACGGAAAAATAATGATCAACTGGGGCTCAGGAATCAGGATCCTCAGATCATATTCAAGAAAAAGGTTGTCCTCAAGGCTCATGTTTTGGTCCAGTTCCCTGGACATTAATCGCTAACTCCATTCTCGAACCTATCACCTCTAAAGGCTTTCAAATCTTCGCCTTCGCTGATGATTTCACGATAATCCTTTCGGGCAAAAAAAGAAAGGATCTGGAATCTTGCCCATGATGCTTTAACAACTTTCTGCCAATTGTTTTCCACACTCAATCTTACACTTTCAGCAGCTAAGACACAGGCTCTTACCTTTTCTCTTCCCAGGATTCTAAAACGAAATTCGGTGATCAGGGTTAATGGAGTTAGTGTCTCCCATGTAGACAACATCCAAATCTTATTGGTTACTATAGATAAGAACCCCTCAACTGGATTGCACATATCAACAGTTTAAAGTTTAAATTACTCAAAATTTATCATAAATCTATAAAACTCGCGGGGAAAAATTGGAGTATTAAATCAAACACGATAAATATCTGGTACCGTGTAGTAGTAGAAAAAATCATAATTTACGAGGCTGGAATTTGGGGGAGAAATCTTTCAAAAACAGCAAAACTTAATTCTTATTGCAAATTTCCAGGGGTTATCTAATTATTTCCACTGACGCATTGACGCATTGACGGTGATCACTGGGATTCCACCTATCTTCCTAAAAGTTAAATACTCAGTAACACTTCACTGCAAAATGAACACATCCCCAATTGTTTATCAAAACTAATTTGTTTCTAAATGGTGGTCTTCATACTTTATGAGGTTCGATTTTTGCCTAGAAATTCTGTTTCTTTGACAATTTCTATTTCATTCTATCGGTTTACATTGCCTGTTTTGCGGTTGATTTAATTTCAAACTGGGTGTGACGCGTTGTAAAAAGAAAAAAAAAGAAGAAGAAGAAGAAAAAATCCTTTTTTTTTTTTTTTTTTTTTTTTTTTTTTTTTAGAGGGATGTAAGGATGTGTTATTTGTATATATATGAAAAATATTTCTTTTTTACTTATTATTATTATTATTATTATTTTAATTAATAAATATCATTTATGTATTATATACTTTTATTAAAAATTGAAACAGAAATAATAAGCCATCTATCAAGCTCTCCTATGGATTAATGAGATAAAAAATAAATATTACTCAGTTCCAATCTACAGTTACAGTCTCTCAGCCTTACAGACAATACATCGCCATCGGTCTAAACACCCTCTCGTAACGGATATTAAATTACTGTCTAATTATTCTTCAAGAAAATACATCTCTGGCTCACGTTTCGGCGCATCGGGGCGTCATGGGCAATGAAAAGGCCGATGAGCTGGCTAAAACAGCCACTCAAAATCTGGACATCGACTTTTCCCTCCCTCTCCTCCCTTCCTTTATCAAAAAGTCCCTTCTCCAATACCTCCAGAAAGAATGGCAAGCTGAATGGGATACTTCAGACAAAGGACGCTACACCTATGCCCTCATTAACTCTGGAAAACTTATTGCGGAGAGGAAGGCTCTCCTGAACATGCTTACTTTGCATGTCCCCTCACAGCCCCATTCCCTTTACTCAATCCTCCAATTAGACCCAATAATTGGTTTTTTAACATTTTAGAGCGTCCCCTTTGAAAAACTAAATTAACTAAAATCTGTGTGACCCTAATGGAACTATCCAATTTAACAAACTAAAAACTAATCTTTCTAACTTTTCCAAAGTCCCGTCGCAAAATTTGAACTTTCTTCAGCTGCCTACGAATTCTTCTAGTTAGAAGCCAAAAGTTTGTCTTTTTAATTAACTGCTACCCTCTGTTGCGTGGGATTTTATATCCGGCAGCAAATGTATTTTTTTTTTATGTTTATGCAATAAACAACGGGGTAGAATTAACCTCTAGCAACGGGGTCTTTCAAAATTTCACATTGTTATGTGACAATTGCTGTCAGAGCCCCTCTTTGGAGGTTAAAATCGCTCAAAACTACTGCATAGTGGTGAGAGGCCACCTTCCGTCTTTGAATCCTTTGAATCTTTGAATCTAAACACAATATAATACATAAAAATCTTCTTTATGCTTTATTCATATAACAAAGTATAGTATTTAAATTGTCTATTATTTGAGGTTTATATTTTTTTCCCTCTTTTTCTTTTATAATTATTTCCAAAAAGTTTTACTAACTACTAATTCTAATGTGTTAACGCGGTAATTCTTTCTTCCCAAAAATTTTTTAATTCAAATTATACTTTTTAATTATGAATTTATATATTAAAAAACAAAAATGAAAAAATGAACTGTCTTATTTTACACATAATTAATTACTTTGCATTATAATCATTCAATTTAAGGAGAAAACCCTTATGAATTAGTTTTACATTTAACTAAAATAAAGATATGCAAATTATACCTTTTAAGAATATAATTGCTCTGAAAATTTAATTGAACTTTTATTTTAAATCTGATAAAACTGATAATAATATGCATGTTTAGTTGATGAGTAAACAATGTTGAATTGAACTTAATGCATTTAAACAATGCATTGTGTGCGTGACCTTATATCGGCTAGCATTTCCGAAGTACTTTAATTAACAATAAACTTACGAAATCTTATTTTGAGAACAATTTAGAATTACTTTTCATATACTTTAGTTAGCGTGAAATATCTAATTGGAAATGCAGAGATATTTAAATTACAATTCATTAGTAATTTATAAAGATATTTTGATATCAGCATTACGAAAGTCATGTAAACTATTTATGAATAAAATATTTAAATATTAAGTTCTCATCAAAATATCTTTGTTTATTCCCAAAATGTTATGAACAATTTTAAAGAAATAAAAGTTATTAATTCAATTAATTAAAATGAAATTGTTTATTTTTAATTTTAATTAATTTTTTGTTATGAAGAAAAATTAAATTTAAATTAGCAGTTTTATATACGTTTGCTTAATAATTAATTGACTAATAATTATTAAAGCTTTAGCATTAAAAATGTTGATTTTTCACAATTTTAAATATTAAAATTATCCAATTAATTAAGAAAAATATAACTATACAAAAAAGGGGTATCCGAAAAGTGGACATATTAGTAGTTGTAATGTGATATTCTTTAATATGCCGTATACGATTCTTATATTAATTTAAGTAATTTATTTTGGCGTAGAATATCCTTGGTCATACAACTGTTACTACTGTTAAAAAGTAATAATATATTAACTAAATTTTACATTTAACCGAATTGTACTAAACATTAACACTACATTTTTGCACTACACATTAGCAGCTAGTTCATTTCTTCTTTGTTGTTTAGAATTTATCATCAGTTTTATTTTTATTACTTACAAATATTTACATTGCTCAAAAAATTGCGTTAAATAAGAAAGTTAGTAAAACCATACAAAATAACCATTCATGAGCATAAAAAAGTAAATGTATTTATTATTATATGACCCAAAAATAAAATGCAAATTACCTAATATACAATATTTAATGTCTTTATCTCTTCAATTTTAATATTGATTCTACATTTTTTTTTTATTATTATTATTATTGGATAATATATCCAAGTCCCATCTATAATTCCATATTGCCATTTATCAATTTCCAACGTAAGCATATGCAAAGTAAACTGCAAAACCTTTTTGGGGAATATGTCCACCCTATTGAATGCAGTTTGTTTTGGCAAGCTTCATATAAAAATAGTTTTTTTTTTTTTTTTTTTTTTTTTTTTTTTTTTTATACCAGAAATATTTTACAATAAAGATTATACTATTAATGGTTTTCCTGAGAATACGATTACATGAAAATTTGGATTTTAGGAATTCTCTCAAAGCAGGGGCATACTAAATAACGGAATATCTACGATAAATGTGTCTACTTTTTGAAGCAGGCTGCTTTTCTGCCGCTCGAACGTTGTATGCAATATGCGTTATTTCAAGTGGACATTTATTAGAATTACATGTGTTTACCTTGTACCCGCTTTCGTTTCTCTAACTTATCCTGCAATCTGAATGTATAATTTGGCCGAATATTTTCGTTTGCTTACTCCTAATCTTTCACTGTTTTTCTGTTTCTCGAACACTGAATCGCTAATGCCCGAAAGCAATTGGAGTTACTCTCGGTGGACATTTTTTAGCGTCTGGTGAAAAAATTTATATTTCCTGCAGTTACGCTTAAGAATTTTTCGATAATTATTTCTGGGTTTAAACGCTTTAAATTTGATTTAGTTAAAAATGAAATGAATGAACAATCGAGAACAAAACGCTTGAATATGTTATATGAAGTTTCAGTGGGTTTTATTTGCTCACGGTATATAAGTACAGTGTTTTCTGTTTTTTTTTTTTTTTTCCTATAAATAAAAGCATTTAAGAAAAACGTTATATGTTTATATTATATTTTTATTCATGCATTTATTTTATTTTATTTTATTTTATTTTATTTTATTTATTTATTTTTATTTATTTATTTATTTATTTTATTTTATTTTTATTTTTATTTTTATTTATTTATTTATTTATTTATTTATTTTTTTTTTTGTATCCAGCTTTGAATTTTTTATTTGGCGAATTAGTTACTTGTAAGTATTTTAGCACTCAAAATGATTAAATTTATAAAGTAACGAAATTTATCATATAAATATTGATTAATTCAATAATTCAATATTAATTTATTCGATTAAATATATCATTTTACATAAATGCAATTCTTGATAAAAAAAATTGTCCCAATATTTATTTGGAATTAAAGAAAAAAAATGATATTTTAACAAAAAGAGATTTTGTCATTTTGGTATAAATATTTATGGAAGGTAAATTGGAGGAAGACGCCATGTGTAAGGACGTTTAGCATAGTACAGCCGAAAATTCAAAATAAATATAATGAAAAAAAAAATACACAATGTTCTTCAATGTTTAATTACTTATGTGAGCTTATTAATACCTTTCCCAACATGGACACAATTGACAAATTTAATGTTAAATAAATTCGTGTAATTGTGGCTTCTTCCCCCTTGCACACGAGGAAGATGCCACCAGTTATGAGTAGTATATAAGTACCACAGTAAATAAGAAAAGTAAAAGAAATATTGAAACATTGGTTTTTTTTTATTTATTTTGCCTTTTCCGCCAGCTTTTCGCCTTTTTCTGGCCTTTTCCGCATAGTTTTGACCACTGGTGTTTGCTTCTTACGCCCGGAGGGTTTTTTTTTTCTGATCTTAGGAATAGAGCTAATTGCTTATAGATATCCTGTTTTTATGCTGATGGAGGCAACTGCTGATGAGAGTCGACTGGCCCTAGCTCTGGTTTTGGAAACAACTAATGATGTGAGCCCACATGATCTGCTGATGGAGGCAATTGCTTGTATAGGCCTAGTGTCACATACGTCGTTTGTAGAAGCAACAGCTGTATCGTTGCTAGAACAATCAGAGATAACGTACGCATGATCTAGGATTGCTTGTAGTTTATAAGGTTAAATTCCAATATCTAAAAACCCAGAAGTTCCACTTCCTAGTGTGTATGCCTTGCTCCAAGCTGTATTCAGGGAGATTCAAACTGAAGTCTGGAAACTTTATGAATATAATATTATAAAAATGGTAATTATTATCATATTATAATTATAATTATTATTTTCGTTTATACTTTACATTATAATAGACAGTATGTAAAATAAAACATAAAATTTAAAAGTTATTTAATTTATTTCTTAACCATGTTGTATCTTCCTTCCCCCAAGTATGGGTTAAAGATGCCACACACACTTTTCTTTTCGTATTGCTGTAAGGTTAAGGCCGATTCTGATTGCCTTGTATGTGTACACTGTTAAAAAAAAAATGTAAAATCACGGTATTTGACGGTTTAATTTCAGGGGGAATGACCGTTTTGAAATGACGGTCATAAGCCGTAAATTATTGTTTTAAAAGTATAATTTAGGAATTGACCGCATAATTTTAAGGGAAATGACCGTTTTCCTAGTTAAACGTTTGTACCCCGTAAATTGATGGCTTCGAAAGTATAATTTTAGAATTTTTACTAGAAAAAGCGTGTTAATCTATGCAAATTGCTCTTATCTGCCACTAAACCATTTTCTTACTGTCCATTTTCCCTTCAAATGCTACCATTTCTGTGACGTCATAAGAGAACGATTCCATTTTCAAACTGAAACTATGATTGTAATTCATACTGATTGAATGTGTTTAATTATGCACGCATGACGCATAGAAACATTAATTAGTTTTGATTAGCTATTGTTTTCTTAATTTAATTCAAAAAATTTCCATCTGACTGAAACTGAATAATTGATATTAATGAAATTGATTTTCTTTGCGTATTGACACGAAAAGATGAAAAAAAAAAAGTTAAAATGTTTTTTTGATTTGAAACCAGATTTGTAAAACACAAACTACAACCTAAGGGTCATTTTTTATTCACTAAAAGCCTTTTATTTTCATTTAACATACAGCATTCTAACTGCTTTTTATCCTTTAGTTAAGCCTTAGAAAACGGAAAAATTTAATGTTGTTTTCAGAATGCTATTTTTACAATATGCTAAAATAAAGTTTATTTAAATATGAGATGAATATATAATTAGCCGTTTGAATAAAAGTCTTATAATTATTATGTATGATCTTTACTGTTAAAAAACAAAACTGTTTTGTCTGAATATGACCATTAGATATGTACATGTTTATCATATATAACAGATTCTGCTCTCGAAATACTGCAGTCATTCCTCCATTCAATAGAATACAGAAAAAAAAAACTTCTGCTATTCCAAAACGTTCGAATACACCTAACACTTCATAAACACAGTTTGAAATCGGTCCTATAATGAAAACCTGTTTGGATGATTAAGAATTAGGTTCTAGTTATTTCTGCTTTGTATCCACTACAGAAACCATAAAGATCGAAAACCATGAAAAAAATCGTTTTACATAGAGATACAATTTATCTGTGTCCATGTACAAGATTTATTATTATTATTCAAAGTTTATTTGGGGTCTCGATTAATTTTCAGAAATCTCACATAGTTTTCGAAATTTTCATTTTGTTTTTGAAGAAGGGTGAGGAAATCTCACCCATTATTTTCTTTTCTAATGCGAACCTAGAAATAGGAATACCTCTTTAGTTCTAGTGTTTACGAATAAAAATTATTTCGAAAAATACATTAGATTTTCTTTCTGAGGAATGAGTATCATAGTATTTATAGGGGGGAAAAAATGCTTTCTTTTTTCCAATATCAGAATTGACTGACATCTTAATTTTGTCAAAAATAGCAAATTTAGATTTTAAAATAATCTTAAAAGAAAATATTTTTTTTCCATATTTTGAACGGTAACAATATTCAATATTAAAAGTATTCGAGAAACTCAAACTTTAACTTTTAATTTTACGGTCAATACTACTTTTTTTACAGGTTGGTTGTATATTTCATCACAACGTAAAATTACTGCCGATACATCATTCATCGTCTAATTTTTTTTTTTTTTTTTTTTTTTTTTTTTTTTTTTTTTTACGGGCTTTGTCTGGAATCTCTGCCACCGATCTTTGCCCATAATTTTACAGCAGCATTTTTAACAGTGTAACATCTTATTTAATATAAAAGATCCATTTATGTATTTTAAGTATGAGCAATTGAGTATTAAAAAGGCTTTACTCAAAAGGTTAAATGCTCATGGGATTCAAAATAACGGTTATTAAAGGCGATAAATTAAGATAATCTATCTATCCACATGATCACTGGAACAAGACTCCTCACATATGTTGGTCAGTATTACCATCAGTTGACATATAAAAGTTCTTGGAACAAACTTATGTCTTCCCCCAACTTGCATCCTTCCCCGAATTACCTTATACATTACTAGTTATGAAACACAATATTCTAATTTTTTTTGGTAAATAACGATCGGTGTTCTGTTTAAAGTAATAAGTATTTAAATAGTGGATAGAAGGTTCACAGAGAAGGCTTTAATTGTAACGTTAACCTTAAAAGTCTGGTATTTGTTCGTAAAGCTGAAATATTTATCATGTTCACCGCTTCATTTATTTCTGCTGAATAGTCAAAATATGTTTTATGCAACTAACAATTCAAGAATTATTCTGCGTAAATGAAGGAAAATATATAAAGAAAATGTTAACTCTTGATTTAAATTGTAGAAAAAAAAAGAAGAAGAATGAATATCAAATAGTTTAAATTTAGATTTACTCGTATTTAAATTTCATACACTTTTAAATCTAAATTATTGGATTTCAAATGTTATTTTGAATAAATATGAATAAAAAATGTCTTCAATGCGTCTAAAAAATATTTATTTTAACTTATAGTTAGAATTTGTTTAAAATTAAATGAACTAAAGGAAAAATGACATGTTAAAAATAAAATAAATTTCTTGTGGGAAAACAACCATTCTTGACACAAAGTAAGAAAACTACAATTTGGAGACAAATTGTATTTGATAGATTTTAATCTTCAAAGAAACGAACTTGCCATTTCTCAAGTAATGAGATTTGATAGAAAGTTATTTCTTTTCACCTATATCTCTATAGGGAAAAAAATTAAGATTTTATCTTAAAAAAAAAAAAAAAAAAAAAAATCATATTTAGCAATGGTCGCTATTGGATGGCATATAAAAATAATACAAAAGTATTGTAAACAAATACAATTACAATATCATCCGAATATTCAATCTCCAAACTGTAGTATATAATTACATAATACTTTCACAGGTCTCTGTGGAATTTTTTCCCCTTCAAGATGATGTTCTTTTCTGATGAATTTTTGGATGCTTATTAAAGAAAAAAAATCAAACATTTCCATAATGTATAATTTTAACAGAGAAAGCGATTTTATGACAGAAATGAGCTTAAAACTCTACTTTCTCAACTCCTCCAATCTGAGTTATTTCCAGGAAAATGTAGGGGGTGTCAGGGAATTTTATTTAATTACATTTATTAATTAAATCTTTTTATAGAATGGCAAAATAACTGGACAAACACTTAAATTATATAAGAAATAATATAAATACATACAGATAAAAAAAATAAATGAATAAAAGGAAGGAAGAACAAAGAAAAGAAAAAGAAGAACAAAATCACATAATTTTGCAGTCATGAAGTCGATATTAACTCAAACAATGGTGATATAATTTTAATACACATTTAAAACTAATGCTAAACACTATTTTTTTTATAATAGTTAGTAAAATAAGGTAAGAATAAAAATGTTTCAGCTGTTCATAAGGTACAATAAAAACTTTTCCTATGTTCCTATTTTTTAATTGCAGTTTAATACAAATAAGTATTAACTAACAGCATTTTTATGTGTACTTGTGCATCGTTTATGATTAGCAATTTTATGTTTCAAAATATTGTTTGTAATAAGTCAATCATTTTGTTCTTCTTACACATTACAGAGGTGGACAAAATTATAAGGACAATTGAAAAATAGCCCAATCACGACAACGGTTGATCGGTAAATTATGCAAATTTTATGGCTGGCAACCAATTGTGAATGAAGTGTTTTCAAATTAATTTTTTTTTATGAAAATGCATAGAAAATTCCTATTCATAAAATGTATTTTGGATTTAGACAGTCATGTGATATGGACAAAATTATAAGGACAACTGTATCTATGTTTTCTAGAAAGTAAAATTTGCCTGTTTTTTGTCCTACATACGACACTCTCAGGTGACATAAATACTTAGTAAGTGATTGGGAATGTCATATTCTATTTTCTCTGTTATGCGCTCAGTACTTAACTTTCGAAGTTTGAGAAAGAGAAAGTGGTTGTTTTTAAAAGTTAGGACTTACTGTCAGTAAACTTACGCCAAAGCTGAATAGAATGAGAACGGTCGTTTATAAATTTCTTAAAAATCCTGGCAAATATGAATGGCAAAGACATACAGATAGGCCATCTTCTGTTTCTGCAGTAGAGGAAAGAATGATAAAAAGGCAAGTTTTCACCAAAAAATAAATATCGATGGAAAATAAATAGGAATTGAAATAATGATGCAGTGCTCGAACTGTTCAACGTATTTTGCGAAAAGAAACAAAAAAGTTTCGTTCGAGAAAATTTATGTCACGACCACCTCTTACAAACGTTCATAAGAAACTGAGTGGGGAGTTTGCAAAAAATGCATTACTATGGGAAAAAAGTGGGATCATGTTATCTTTCCCTGTAAGGAAAAGTTTAATGTGGATGGACAAAATATCACCCCACTTTTTTCCCAAAATAACGCATTTTTTGGGAAAACTACCCCTTCAGTCTCCTACGAACTTTTGTAAGAGGCGAATGTATCACAAGTTTTCCATAACGAACCTTTTTCTCTATTTGTAAAACACGTCGGACTGTTCGAATACTACATCGTAAGTTTAATTTATGTTTAATTTTAGCTTTTTTTTTTTTTTTTTTTTTTTTTTTTTTCTTTTAGCAATTACTATTTTTTCTCGCGTACAGAAATAGAGGTTGGCTTACCTGTACGCCTTTACTGGGATTTTTAAGGAAATCATAAATGACCGTTCTTTATCTATTGAATGTTGTGTCAATTTTTCGAAATAAATTAATTATTTAAAATATCTTGCTCTCTCTCGTGGCTATAACCCATCTATCATCGATAAAGCTCTATATAAATTTAAGAATCCTAAACGTTCTGCTCCCAAATTAAACGATCACAGTCTCATCCCCGTTGTTTTACCTTTTTATTCTCCACTCTCTTTTAAAATCTCTAAAATTCTTTCACCGTTTGGTTTCAAAGTTATTTACAAACCCGTCAATAAAATTAAATTATCTTCTCTTAAGGATCCCATTCCCACCGAAAACCGTTCTGGAATTTATTTAATTCCGTGTTCGTCCTGCAACGTAGGTTATATTGGTCAAACTAGGAGGCGTTTGAAATACAGAATAAATGAGCACCGTCGGAATGTTCGTAATGAAGGGATTACCAAATCTTCTATTGCTTCCCACTGCTGGTCTCAAGGACATTGTTTTGATTTTTCCAAAACTAACATAATTTCATTTCCTGTCTGTTCCTCCCATTTGGATATTCATGAAGCATTTTACATATTTAAAAATTCGAAAAATCTTATGAATGATATTTCTTCCACTCCTTTCTTCTCTGATGCTTGGAAATTACTAACGTAACTTAGATTTTCGTTTAATTTTTGTTATCCTTAGATTGTTATATGTTTAATCTCACTCATTTATTTATTTTCTTGTTTTCTTGTACAATTCTACTCACACCAGTAGCTATATTTACTTTCTACTTTATAAAGTTTTTCTTTTCATTTTAAACAGTTTTGTGCGTTGCCGCTTTGACTGCAGCACTCGTGCTTACTTTATTCGCCTGATGAAGGGTCGTGTGTTTTTTCGATCCAAAACAATTGTTGCGAGTTTATTGCATTTTATGGTGCTTATTCAAAGTTTTTAAGTAATAATTTTTATAAAGCCAGTTTTGTGATGCTTCTTTAATAAATATTCTGAATACTCTAAATATTCTGAATCATTTATATTGCGCGAAATTCTCGCTTGATTTTCTAGAATTGGGTAATAAACCAAGAATATAGTTGTAGAAACCCGCCTCTTATAGTCTCATTTATTTGCAGAGATTTTTAAATAACTTTACCCTCGAGAATATAGGCAAATGCTCTAGAATTCTAATAGGAGCTTCTAGAATTCGCTTTCCAAGGGGACTAGAATTTATAAGGATGACATGGAACTATTTTTTATAGAGCCACAACTTAGATTCTAGATGTCAGTTACAGAATTTTTTCTCACTCTATTGATTTGCAATTCAGCTTATTATTTGATATATAAGAATAGGTGATACTTACTCCGTGGTTACATCTGCCCCACTCAACTTTATGTAGAATGTAAGAGCTAACAAATTTGGATTAATTTTATAAACTATTCTTATTGATGATTTTCTTAATAAATCTTCAATTTGTAATATATATTTGTCACACCTTTGAATGTAATATAGCATATAATCTTAATATTTTAACACTTTCGCCGTGACAGACGAGTTATCTCGCCTTCCAAGATTATTCACTGTAACCGAGGGATGAGGGAACACGTCCTCTGTAGAATGTTTATCTAAATGGTTTCTGCGTGTGCAATGAATTATTTACTAAATGAACTTATTTCAGTTAAATATTTATTATTTTAATTAATCAACTTATTTGTTTACTTGGGGGAATCATTGAATCATTGCCGTGATAAATGTGTTAAATAAAACTAAAATTATATTTTTATATGTTATATTAAAACCATAACTGTTTTCAACCAGAAAAAGTTTTTAAACAAATTCAAAATTAATTTTCAAAACGTTTTTTTTAATATATATATATATATATATATATATATATAGTTACATAACTTTGATTTACCGCAGTTTTTATTTTAAATTTATTAAAACAGAAAACGTCGTAGGTACATATGTTTCATTTTATTCGAGAATAAAATTATTAAAGAAAATTCTGAACTCACAAAAATCAAAGTTTTTAAAATGTTTTGTAAAATATGACAATTTTAGAAAAATGTAAATTAATTTCCTTTCTCCGAAACGGAAATGCTTTAAAAATTTGTATTATAAAACATTAGAAATTTATATGGAACTTCCTCAGAAAGGAAGAAAAAGGAATTTTTAAAAATAATCTGAAGGTGATTTTTTTTTAATTAATTAATTTATTTATTTATTTGTTTCATTATATAACAAATTAGTTTTTCCTTTTGAATTAAAAATATTTCTCTTTTTTAAGATAATATTTCATTTGCTTTTTAATTTTTTACGGCGTTATCTCTATTTAATATATATATAGGGCATTTTTTACGAAACAGAATTTACAATATATATATATATATATATATATATGCATAAGGGACTTTCTTGGTTGAAACAGCATGTTTCATGAATAAAGGCTCAATGGGACTCAGTATTTTTTCTGGATGAATCTAAATTAGACATATATGGATCGGACAGTAAGCGATATGTTGGGAGGCGTACAAAATGAAGCTTATCATCCAGACACCATATCACACACAGTTAAATTCCCAGTAAGCCAAATGATCTTGGGATGCATATCCAGCAAAGGTGTTGAACGCCTGAAACTTATTTCTGGAACTGTGAATGCATCAGTTTACACCCAGGACTTGGAGGAATGTTTAAAGCCAGTTATTGAGTAGGTGCTGGAAATTTTATTTTTCAACAAGACTCTGAACCCTGTCATACAGCGAAATCGGTAAGTACGATCTAACTTATTCATGCATGATATTTTTACGTCATGTACTGGTTTTTATCTCCACAACATAAAGGATATTACAAAAGTAATTTCCCCTATTTTACTCCTTTAGGTGAAAGCCTATCTGACAAAATCTGGTATCAAAGTTTTGGACTGGTCTGGGAATAGTTCAGATCTGAAATCCATTGAAAATTGTTGGCACATAATGGGTACGAAAATTGCTGCTAAGAAGCCTGCTACTAAGATTGAACTGCAGGAAAGCATTATTAGGGTTTGGTTCCATGATACTGGCCGGGATTACATTCAGAAGTTAATAGCTTCTATTATAGACCACTGCAAGGCTGTCATTACAGCTCTTGAAGGAACCACTAAATATTGAAGTGATCCTTATGCCTGTATGCACATGTAAATAAATGTAATATGACTGCAGTTACGTAGAATTTATATTAATTACAAAATTTGGATACCAATTATTTTGTTGCACGTTTTATTAAATATTACATTTTTCACTCTTTTTCATTTTTCGGAGTAATTAAGTGTAAATAATTAATTAATTCTAGTAAAACTTCGTTGAGATTAATCCTTCAACTTCATTTTATCCTAACAGTATGATCTTTACATAAAACATATACAAGAAACACATTATTTGCACGCTTTTCCATTTTTTCGCAGGTTATGCAGTTGTTTTGTCCACCACAATATATATATATATATATATAAACTATTCTAACACATAATTGCTTAAAGAAATTTTCAAATATAAGAATTTATTAAATATTTGTTTTCAGCAGAGTTTTGTACGTTTTATATATTTTTCAACGCGATATTAAAATCATGAGAACTTTTAAAGTAAAAAAAAAAAAAAAAAAAAAAAAAAGAGAAAAGAATGAAAAAAAAAGAGAGAATAAAAAAAAAAGTAAAAAATAACCGTATTGATATTTATCGTAAGTTCGCATAATGATTTAATAAAATAATTGTATTAACATTTTAAAATTAATTTAAAAACTATCATTAAATTTTGCTTTAATACCGCATGTTGTCTGATTAGTGTATTTTAAAAGTAGTTACAATGCAACCAAGTTTCTCGAAACTAGCTTTGAGGACGAGTCCAATGTCTTGGAGGGGTGCCAAATTTACTGACAGTTTGAGATTCGGTAAACGCCCAATCATTCGCATTCCCTTAATGCTATTTTCTTCTCTATGTCACCCCCGTTTTCATGCACTTACGAAAGTTCATAAACCCACTCTCTGCTTTCGGCCTATTGTATCTAATATTGGTACTGCTTCTTACAATCTTGCTTGATTTCTTTCAAACTCTCTTTCTCATCTAACTACTACTAATCTTCATACTGTAAAAAACTCGTATGATTTTGTGGACAAAATTAAATGCATCTCTCCGTCTAACTATACTATGATTTCTTTAGATGTAAAATCCCTTTTTACAAATGTTCCGGTTCAAGGTGCTCTGATTTGTTTAGAGAGAAGACTACGTGAATTCCATTATTTTTCTATTGAAACTGAGGAGCTAGTAAATTTAGTTCATTTGTGTATCAGGCAAACTGCCTTCATTTTTAATGGTACTTATTATTCCCAAAATGATGGTATGGCCATGGGTAGTCCTCCTTCTCCTTTACTTTGCGACATTTATATGCACTATTTTGAAGAAAAACTCTTCGGTGTATATAAATTTCCTCACTGGTTTAGGTATGTGGATGACATTTTCTTCTTGTCTCCCCTGATGTCGATTTGTCCAATTTACTTTCTTTGGTCAATTCGATTGACCCATGCATTCAATTCACTTTTGAGGTTGAACAGGATTGCTCTTTGCCTTTCCTTGACGTTCTTGTGAATAAAGAAAAGGATTGTTTCTCAACTGCTGTTTTTAGAAAACCATTCTCAGTCTCTTTGCCGCCGCATGCTCTCTCTAACCACGCCCCTCAACAAAAAATGTCTGCTCTTTACACTTATGTTTATCGTGCCTTACACATTTGTTCTGATCGGTCTAATTTTTCGAAATAAATTAATTATTTAAAATATCTTGCTCTCTCTCGTGGCTATAACCCATCTATCATCGATAAAGCTCTATATAAATTTAAGAATCCTAAACGTTCTGCTCCCAAATTAAACGATCACAGTCTCATCCCCGTTGTTTTACCTTTTTATTCTTCACTCTCTTTTAAAATCTCTAAAATTCTTTCACCGTTTGGTTTCAAAGTTATTTACAAACCCGTCAATAAAATTAAATTATCTTCTCTTAAGGATCCCATTCCCACCGAAAACCGTTCTGGAATTTATTTAATTCCGTGTTCGTCCTGCAACTTAGGTTATATTGGTCAAACTAGGAGGCGTTTGAAATACAGAATAAATGAGCACCGTCGGAATGTTCGTAATGAAGAGATTACCAAATCTTCTATTGCTTCCCACTGCTGGTCTCAAGGACATCGTTTTGATTTTTCCAAAACTAACATAATTTCATCTCCTGTCTGTTCCTCCCATTTGGATATTCATGAAGCATTTTACATATTTAAAAATTCGAAAAATCTTATTAATTATATTTCTTCCACTCCTTTCTTCTCTGATGCTTGGAAATTACTCACGTAACTTAGATTTTCGTTTAATTTTTGTTATCCTTAGATTGTTATATGTTTAATCTCACTCATTTATTTATTTTCTTGTTTTCTTATACAATTCTACTCACACCAGTAGCTATATTTACTTTCTACTTTATAAAGTTTTTCTTTTCATTTTAAACGGCTTTGTGCGTTGCCGCTTTGACTGCAGCACTCGTGCTTACTTTATTCGCCTGATGAAGGGTCGTGTGTTTTTTCGACCCGAAACAATTGTTGCGAGTTTATTGCATTTTATGGTGCTTATTCAAAGTTTTTAAGTAATAATTTTTATAACGCCAGTTTTGTGATGCTTCTTTAATAAATATTCTGAATACTCTAAATATTCTGAATCATTTATATTGCGCGAAATTCTCGCTTTATTTTCTAGAATTGTGTAATAAACCAAGAATATAGTTGCAGAAACCCGCCTCTTATAGTCTCATTTATTTGAAGAGATTTTTAAATAACTTTGCCCTCGAGAATATAGGCAAATGCTCTAGAATTCTAATAGGAGCTTCTAGAACTCGCTTTCCAAGGGGACTAGAATTTATAATGATGACATGGAACTATTTTTTATAGAGCCACAACTTAGATTCTAGATGTCAGTTACAGAATTTTTTCTCACTCTATTGGTTTGCAATTCAGCTTATTATTTGATATATAAGAATAGGTGATACTTTATCCGTGGTTACATCTGCTCCACTCAACTTTATGTAGAATGTAAGAGCTAACAAATTTGGATTAATTTTATAAACTATTCTTATTGATGATTTTCTTAATAAATCTTCAATTTGTAATATATATTTGTCACATCTTTGAATGTAATATTGCATATAATCTTAATATTTTAACACTTTCGCGTGACAGACGAGTTATCTCGCCTTCCAAGATTATTCACTGTACCCGAGGGATGAGGTAACACGTCCTCTGTAGAATGTTTATCTAAATGGTTTCTGCGTGTGCAATGAATTATTTACTAAATGAACTTATTTCAGTTAAATATTTATTATTTTAATTAATGAACTTATTTGTTTACTTGGGGGAATCATTGAATCATTGCCGTGATAAATGTGTTAAATAAAACTAAAATTATATTTTTATATGTTATATTAGAACCATAACTGTTTTCAACCAGAAAAAGTTTTTAAACAAATTCAAAATTAATTTTCAAAACGTTTTTTCTAATATATATATATATATATATAGTTACATAACTTTGATTTACCGCAGTTTTTATTTTGAATTTATTAAAACAGAAAACGTCGTAGGTACATATGTTTCATTTTATTCGAGAATAAAATTATTAAAGAAAATTCTGAACTCACAAAAATCAAAGTTTTTAAAATGTTTTGTAAAATATGACAATTTTAGAAAAATGTAAATTATTTTTTTTCTCCGAAACGGAAATGCTTTTAAAATTTGTATTATAAAACATTAGAAATTTATATGGAACTTTCTCAGAAAGGAAGAAAAAGGAATTTTTAAAAATAATCTGAAGGTGATTTTTTTTAATTAATTAATTAATTAATTTATTTGTTTCATTATATAACAAATTAGTTTTTCCTTTTGAATTAAAAATATTTCTCTTTTTTAAGATAATATTTCATTTGCTTTTTAATTTTTTACGGCGTTATCTCTATTTAATATATATATAGGGCATTTTTTACGAAACGAATTTACAATATATATATATATATATATATATATATATATATATATATATATATATATATATATATATATATATATATATATGCATAAGGGACTTTCTTGGTTGAAACAGCATGTTTCATGAATAAAGGCTCAGTGGGACTCAGTATTTTTTCTGGATGAATCTAAATTAGACATACATGGATCGGACAGTAAGCGATATGTTGGGAGGCGTACAAAATGAAGCTTATCATCCAGACACCATATCACACACTGTTAAATTCCCAGTAAGCCAAATGATCTTGGGATGCATATCCAGCAACGGTGTTGAATGCCTGAAACTTATTTCTGGAACTGTGAATGCATCTGTTTACACCCAGGACTTGGAGGAATGTTTAAAGCCAGTTATTGAGTAGGTGCTGGAAATTTTATTTTTCAACAAGACTCTGAACCCTGTCATACAGCGAAATCGGTAAGTACGATCTAACTTATTCATGCATGATATTTTTACGTCATGTACTGGTTTTTATCTCCACAACATAAAGGATATTACAAAAGTAATTTCCCCTAATTTACTCCTTTAGGTGAAAGCCTATCTGACAAAATCTGGTATTAAAGTTTTGGACTGGTCTGGGAATAGTTCAGATCTGAAATCCATTGAAAATTGTTGGCACATAATGGGTACGAAAATTGCTGCTAAGAAGCCTGCTACTAAGATTGAACTGCAGGAAAGCATTATTAGGGTTTGGTTCCATGATACTGGCCGGGATTACATTCAGAAGTTAATAGCTTCTATTATAGACCACTGCAAGGCTGACATTACAGCTCGTGAAGGAGCCACTAAATATTGAAGTGATCCTTATGCCTGTATACACATGTAAATAAATGTAATATGACTGCAGTTACGTAGAATTTATATTAATTACAAAATTTGGATACCAATTATTTTGTTGCACTTTTTATTAAATATTACATTTTTCACTCTTTTTCATTTTTCTGAGTAATTAAGTGTAAATAATTAATTAATTCTAGTAAAACTTCATTGAGATTAATCCTTCAACTTCATTTTATCCTAACAGTATGATCTTTACATAAAACATATACAAGAAACACATTATTTGCACGCTTTTCCATTTTTTCGCAGGTTATGCAGTTGTTTTGTCCACCACAATATATATATATATATATATATATATATATATATATATATAAACTATTCTAACACATAATTGCTTAAAGAGAATTTCAAATATAAGAATTTATTAAATATTTGTTTTCGGCAGAGTTTTGTACGTTTTATATTTTTTTCAATGCGATATTAAAATCATGAGAACTTTTAAAGTAAAAAAAAAAAAAAAAAAAAAAAAAAAGAGAAAAGAATGAAAAAAAAAGAGAGAATAAAAAAAAAAAAAGTAAAAAATAACCGTATTGATATTTATCGTAAGTTCGCATAATGATTTAATAAAATAATTGTATTAACATTTTAAAATTAATTTAAAAACTATCATTAAATTTTGCTTTAATATCGCATGTTGTCTGATTAGTGTAATTTAAAAGTAGTTACAATGCAACCAAGTTTCTCGAAACTAGCTTTGAGGACGAGTCCAATGTCTTGGAGGGGTGCCAAATTGACTGAGAGTTTGAGATTCGGTAAACGCCCAATCATTCGCATTCCCTTAATGCTATTTTCTTCTCTATGTCACCCCCGTTTTTATGCACTTCCGAAAGTTCATAACCCACTCTCTGCTTTCGGCCTGTTGTATCTAACATTTGTACGGCTTCTTATAATCTTGCTCGATTTCTTTCAAACTCTCTTTCTCATCTAACTACTACTAATCTTCATACTGTAAAAAACTCGTATGATTTTATGGACAAAATTAAATTCATCTCTCCGTCTAACTATACTATGGTTTCTTTAGATGTAAAATCCCTTTTTACAAATGTTCCAGTTCAAGGTGCTCTGGTTTGTTTAGAGAGAAGACTACGTGAATTCCATTATTCTTCTATTGAAATTGAGAAGCTAGTAAATTTAGTTTATTTGTGTATCAGGCAAACTGCCTTCATTTTTAATGGTACTTATTATTCCCAAAATGATGGTATAACCATGGGTAGTACTCTCTCTCCTTTACTTTGCGACATTTATACGCACTATTTTGAAGAAAAACTCTTCGGTGTATATACATTTCCTCACTGGTTTAGGTATGTGGATGACACTTTCGTTCTTGTCTCCCCGGATGTCGATTTGTCCAATTTACTTTCTTTGGTCAATTCGATTGACCCATGCATTCAATTCACTTTTGAGGTTGAACAAGATTGCTCTTTGCCTTTCCTTGACGTTCTTGTGAATAAAGAAAAGGATTGTTTCTCAAATACTGTTTTTAGAAAACCATTCTCAGTCTCTTTGCCGCCGCATGCTCTCTCTAACCACGCTCCTCAACAAAAAATGTCTGCTTATTACACTTATGTTTATCGTGCCTTACACATTTGTTCTGATCCGTCTAATCTTTCGAAAGAAATTAATTATTTAAAATATCTTGCTCTCTCTCGTGGCGATAACCCATCTATCATCGATAAAGCTCTATATAAATTTAAGAATCCTAAACGTTCTGCTCCCAAATTAAACGATCACAGTCTCTTCCCAGTTGTTTTACCTTTTTATTCTTCACTCTCTTTTAAAATCTCTAAAATTCTTTCACCGTTTGGTTTCAAAGTTATTTACAAACCCGTCAATAAAATAAAATTATCTTCTCTTAAGGATCCCATTCCCACCGAAAACCGTTCTGGAATTTATTTAATTCCGTGTTCGTCCTGCAACTTAGGTTACATTGGTCAAACTAGGAGGCGTTTGAAATACAGAATAAATGAGCACCGTCGGAATGTTCGTAATGAAGGGATTACCAAATCTTCTATTGCTTCCCACTGCTGGTCTCAAGGACATTGTTTAGATTTAAACATTAGAAACTATAATAAAATATTTGTGTCGCTATCAAAAAACTTCGAAAGATTCTCTGAATTTCGTAAATTTATACCCCAGATACAGTTAGGCAAATAAATATCAATGTTTATTTGTCTTATACATAAGAGTTACTGTTTTGATAAAATTACTTCATGTATATCGATGATTTTCAATCTCAAGTGCTTTTGAGTTACATAAATATTTAAAGCAAAATTTATTTTTGCGAAAGAATATTACCAATGTCTTTGATTATGTAATAAGAAGTGTTAAAAGAAAATATTTTCCAAAATTACATTATAGGTAGTCTAGTTCTTTTTAATGTACAATTTATTTTTTTAAATTTATTTGTATAAAAAAGTAGTACTTTTTTAAAGTTAAAAAATATGCAAATATTTTTTAATAAAATACTAAGACTATACATATGATTTCACAATGAAAATATATCATATATTATAGAGATAAACAACAGAATGTTTATTTCCATATAGAGAAGAATTTTTATTTTCTATAGATTTTTCTTATAGATTTTTATTTCCTATAGCAATTAAATTACATTTAGATATCAATGTAATATAATTGCTATTAGGTACATCGGTAAATCCTGTAGTTTTGAACTGGCGAAATTTTACCAAAATGTTTTTAACAATACTTATATGATATTTTACCAAATACAATGTTAAAAGTTGAATGAATATACTCCCGAAAAAAAAAAAAAAAACATTCGTTGTCATATTTTTAAATTATAATTACAGAGTTTTCTGGTAAATATAATATATCATATGATGTCTTCTGAATTGAAAACTTATGTTTTTAGTAGCATTTAGGGACCATCCCGAATCTTTCTTCTACTTCATTCCATTTAACACCGACAACTAGAGATTAATACGTACAGAAATTTGGTCAACATAGCTTCCCAAAACAAAACTTTTACCTATGTAATTTGGTACAATTTTCAGAAAAATTGCTAAAATATTAAAAAATGGAGATGCTAAAATTTGTAGGCATATAAAAATTGCATAAAGTGAATAACAACAGCGCTAGTATTAGATACATTCAAACTGAATCAGCGTAAATTTACATAATACAAATTTTGTATATCAAATTTAATGCTCTTATATCCTACGGAAGCTGAGTTATAATCTGTCTAGAATTGGGGAAAATGCAATTTATTTTATTTTATATTATTTTATTTTATTTTTTATTCAAAGGTAAATTTTGCCTTTTTTTTTTCATATTATATATATATATATATATATATATATATTTTTTTTTTTTGACTTATTTTAATTAGCATAAATATTCGAAAAATACTTTTACACCTATATGTATTATTGCAATAAGCGAATTTCTCGTTGTGTCAGTAAAATGCAGTCTTAGATTCCATATTTGTTTACCATATTACAAATAATAATTCTTTTAGGAATTCAGGTAAATAATCCTTATTTTTCAAATGATGAGAGCAGGTGTTTAAATTCCTTAAATCTAATTTATAGAAAAAAAAAAGTGTGTATATGGTGAAAATAAGACTCTAGAATTATCACAATATGAAATCTACTAAACTTTCGAAATTCCAGTCTAAATTTTATTAATTTTAAAAAGGCTAGAAATATACCGTGTCCATTTACCTACTAAAGAAAAATGTTTCTATTTTGTAAATTTTTAATATGTAATAAAATTTTTAATCACTAAAAAATATTTTTTTATTTTTCTTACAAGTAAATCAATAAATATTATTTCTCGTCGAGAATTTACAGGACTATTTTCATATTTTCACTACAAATAATACAGCTATTTAACTTTTATTGGTTTCATTACTGATTTTGAATTAGCTAGATATATTCAATAAATTTTATACTCGTAAACGAAATGTTTTGAAAATACACCGTGATGTTATAATGATTTATTGTAAACATATTTCTGCAGTAATCAATTATTTCTGCTGCAGCCAGAAATGTTCTTCAGATTCATCATCAGCTGAACTTTGTAATCTCAAACAACAGATGCATCCAACGAAAGAGATAATGATATCTCATTCTTACAGAAATGAATAAAGGATATCACTATGCTGATGACATTTCGCCCTTTTAAGAACAAAATGCCCTTCTTTCAAGTTTGTCCATTATTAGAAGCATTTTTTGTCACGCAAGCATATTTTCAATGCATTTTGATCTCGAAGTCTCAAATACACCTTTAAATGTGAATACGATTAGATATTCTTCAAAGTATAAATAGAGAACTCAGGAATTGCCTTGTTCATTTTAAACGCTAGAGAGGAAATATTTAAAATTTAATTACACTAGAAAAAATACATAATAACTCAAAATAAAGTTAATTTATGAAAATTATTAATTAGATTACAATTCATTTCAAAAAAGTTTGAAATAACAACAGTATGTCTTAGTGTCAGTGTAAGATGATATTATACATTACGCTGAAATAAATCAAGTTTCCGTATTAGGAAACAATTGTGAAGCAATAAAATTTAAACTTTATTGAAAGTTCTTCGATTTGGAAAATCTCCAATTCAACAATTAAAGTTTTTCATTAAATGAATAGGATTTAGTTTAAGATTTGAAAAATCATATGTAAAAAATATTAAAGAAAATACAGCAAGATTTTTTTTATAAAAAATAAATAAATAAGTAAAAAAAAAAAAAAAAAAAAAAAAAAAACTGTGACTTAAATAATAAACTTATACTTTTAAAAAATTAAAGAACACGCTTTTATTGAAATGTGAACTAAAAGGTCCAAAATATCTATCTTTATAGTATTAAAATGCAGGGTAAGAAAAAATCATGTCAATGACACACCATAATATTTACATCTTTAATAAAAACAAGTAATTTAAATAATTTAGAATTAAACAAAAACCATTTAAAAAAAATCTCCCCTGACTGGGCTCGAACGTTAGACCTTTAGGTTCGTAGCCCGGGGCATTACCTCACAGCCACAGCGTTCATGTAGGGAAAGTGTTTTTTTTTACAATATTTTTTTACAATATTTTTGTTTGCTCCCAGAGCGGTTCCAAACATACATGCAAACATACATACAGGTGAAGCTAATAAATAATAATATTATAGTTTTAAAAAATTAAAGAACAGGCTTTTATAGAAATGTGAACTAAAAAGCACAAAATATCTATCTTAGTATTAAAATGCAGGGTAAGAGAAAATCGTGTGAGTGACGTACCATAATATTTACATACATTTAAATCTTTAATCAAAATGATTTAGAATTAAACAAAAACCATTTTTAAAAAACCTCCCATGACTGGGCTCAAACGCTAGACCTTTAGGTTCGCACCGTGGAGCTTTACCTCACAACCACAACGTTCACGTAGGGAAAGTCTGTTTTTACAATATAGATTTTTGTTTGCTCCCAGAGCGGTTACAAACACACATTAAACATACAAACATACAAACATACATACAGGTGAAGCTAATAAAAGCGTGTTAAAATGGCAAGTAATTAAAAAAATAAATAAATAAATAAAAATAAGGTAATTTCTTTTAGAGGTAAATTTCGCTAAATTAAAGTAATTTACAGCGATAGTTGATTTTTTTTACTATATGAACATACATGACATAGGGTTGTCAACTTTTATAATTTATTCCGGAGCTTTGTTAGTATCACCTCTTTTTCGAAACACTTTTTTAAGCATAATTTTTTTCTTGTTTTATCATAGTTATATATTGGAAAACATTTTCTTACAAAAAAATATGAAGAATTCAAAGGAAGGATTCAAAAGGAAGGATTCAAAATACTCAAGAATAAAATATAGTAGTTGACAACTCTGCTTATACACGTGTTTTCTAGACAAGAACTGTTCGAATTTCATATCTGAAGAAATAGAAACCAATATGTAAAATATACCGTATGACCTTAAAACTGCGGTATAGGTTTAATAGTAATTCCGATATTATTCGAGACCAGTTTCAGAACGACCGTTGCAATAATTCACCAACACTAACGTAATAGCAAACAATGCTCAACGTCAAATAGACAGCTTTTCTAGAAAAGAGATTCAATAAAAGTATTTTCTAAAAGAAACTTATTTACAGACAAGCTATTTAGCATAAACTCCATCATGTTAATCCTTAAGTCAGACTGTTTACAGATTCCTCCCAAGAACGCAAAATCGCACTTTATTCAACTTAAGTGTGCAACATCAAAGGTGCGGTATGTTAAATGACGAATTTTTATTGATTGTGAATATTGATTTTCATTAAATAACGATGCACATAACTAGCAATTTGAACATTTTACATAATACCACAGAAAACGGCTTCAAAAATTCATAAATAATTTCTGTATAAATTTTCTATAGCAAAATCCATAGAATTTGGAAGCTATAGATTTGAAGAGAACGAGCGAAAATATTGTAATCACCATAGATACATCAGGAAAATGTATCTTCACGTGAATACTGTTCTTGCAGAATTGATTGCCAAACGTTCATCAGCCCTTTCCCATTATCAAGAGGGGTGACCGGTGCCCGGTATATAAAGAAAGAAAAGACAAACAACAAAGAGCTAAACTAAAAGATCCAAAATCATAAGTAACGGAAGACAGAAGAGTTTAAAAACTTGGTTTAGATGCATAGAGATTTATTTTATCACTCCTGATAGATATTTTTACTCCACGTAGACGCTCATTTCCTTGGTGCGATTAGTTTAACGAAAATTTCTGGTCATATACTTACATAAATAGAGATAGGATCCCACAAACATTTCTCGAACATTATCAAAAGGAACTGTTTTAAAAGTACTGATGATGTTATGAAATGCGACATCATGCGTGACAGTCAGATTTCACGATTTCGGATCATCCACGTATAATTATTAAACCTGAGTAAGAAAGGTCACGTCCTTTCGAAACCAGTAGTGCAAGCACTTATTTTTTGGTGTGTGAATAAATTATTGTTTAAATGTTTATTGTCCATCATTTATATATATATATATATATATATATATATATATATATATTTAAATAATCATAATTACAGGTAAGATAAAAAAAAAAATATTATAATAAAACTTTAATTTGATAATGTAACAGATCAAACTAGAAAAACAGTGAATTTTTACGTAACAAGGCTAGAATAAAGGCCTTAATAAAAGTTAAATTTTAAAATAAACACAATTTCAAAATAAATTGTCTAATGATTTTAATTTCTGAAAAATCAAAATTTTTTGTGGTTGGTATGAGATTTCATGTGAGTTCATATCAAAGTTTCGGTATTAAGTATATAGGAAATACAGTTAAATAAGAAAACGAAAAATCGCTTTTAATTAAAAAAAAATTATTTAGCTATAGTAAATTTTCAAATGTAATGCTTAGAAAGTAATTGGTAAACGTTAATAATTCAAAAAATGTGAAATCAAGAATTATATTTGAAATTAAAACTTAAAATTAATATTTAATAACTCCAGTATTTTATAAAACATATTTTTAAAAAACACAATACTGTGTAGTGTATTTAAAAAAACTATATTAAGTAAATCAGAAATATATTTAATTTTGATCGGCAACATTAAATAAAATTATTCGAAATTAAATTTGAAATCAATTTTTCAGACTTTTGTGACAAATACGTCTTTTAAATAACACATTGTAATTTATTATTATTATTATTATTATTATTATTATTTAATTCACACAAGCATTTTTAAATGAACTTCATAGTAATTAAAAACTTTTCAGCTTATAAAAATTTTTATGTTTGTGTTTCATCCATAACAATTCATTATAATGCATAAATAGCTTAACAAAATTAAGGAAAAATCATGAGGGCCAAAAAAGTAAGCGTTTTAAAAGAGCGGAGAATATTTAAAGTACATTTAAAATACTGCCATAAACAAGGACATAACAACCTTTTGTTTGAAAATGAACTTTGAAAGAATTTAAGTAGGTTAGTGTCTTTATTATTGTAATCATTTTAGCTTTACATTAGCTAATGCATTTTTATGGAAGAAATTCAGTAAGATAAAGTTTGTTTCAAAATTTTAAAGTTCTCCTAACAAAAGCAGTGAGGTCAAAAGCCATTATAAACAAAAGGACACTCTAAAGTTTTAATTTTGAGCAAATTTTACTGAAAACAAACTATGAATGAATATCCAAACCGAAAAAGAACAATACGGTTACAAATGTTTGAAAGTAAATGTAAGTTTTTTAACACTGTAATCATCGAATTTTATAACACAAAATAAATTAAGATATAATTTTGGTAAATTTGTTATATCCAGTTTTAGATGGAAAATAAAATCATGCAAATAGTTATTCCTGTGGTATATAATATTTATTTATGTTTCTAATATAAGTTGTTTTTATCATTAATAAAGTTGTTTTATACACATTAAAATAATTTCCAACATAGAAAACTAAAATATTTTTGTATGATATTTGTGGGAGTTAAATGAATATTGTTTAAAATATTAAAAAAAAAAAAAAAAGAAGAAGAAGAAGAAGATTTAAGCAGATAATAATTTTTGATATACGGAAACTTTGAAAAACGTTTTTTAGTCGAAACATGTATGTTTAATATTAACAGCAATTGTTAATTTTTAGCAATGCTAATGTTTGGCAGAGTTAATGTTTATTTTTGTTATCAATTTTATTTATGCTTCATTAATATAACATATTTTCATGTTTCTTTTACGATTTTGTTGCGTATAAAAATACACCTTTTTTCTATGACATTGATAGATAATCCATGGGATAATAATAGTTTTTTTTTTCCTTTTCTTCTTTCTTTTCTTCTCTTTACTTTTTTTTTTAAATAGATATATAAAATTTTCAGAGGAATTATTTTAACTCATTTAGAAATTATAACAATAAAGGAGACATTTAAAACTATTAAATAATTAGATAAACCTTTAAACATTTGCCTCACTGAGCAAGTGTTTAAAGGTTTATCTAATTATTTAATTATCTTAACTCTTCCTGAAAAGATGTATAGTATAATTTTATTAATCATTAAAATTTCATTAAATTTTAATTTTAATTTGAATATATTTTAACTTTATTTTAACTTTAATATATTCAATATTTTTACCGGAAAAAATCTCTTTCAAGTAACCAGATGGGAAAAAAAGGATGTTATCTTACAAGGAGAGGTCACGACATGGAAAATTCAGATCGGGACGAAACTCCGCAGGATTATAGTATACTATGAGGGTAACAACATATTAAAGCAGTAGGACCCACTATCCACAAAATTTCGAGAAAAAAGCATTTAAAGTTTCAGTAATCTTTAAATACAAGTTATTCCGTAAGCGAGCAAGCGCCCCAGTGGTGTGATCTTAAAGCGCGAGTCTGCTAGCCAGACGACTTGGGTTCGAGGCTACCTCGAGACTACTTTTTTTTTTTTGTTTTTTTTTTTCTTTAACTTTTTATGTAATTTAAACTTTTTACTTATTTTTACTTTATTTTATAATTCAATTCAAAATTTGAAAATTTTAATAAAATATTATTATTATTTTTTTTTAATATAAAATAAATAAGTTTTTCTATTTTTAGTATTTATAACTTAAAAATACAATAAATTTCTATAACTTAAAAAATAAATTTTAGTTTTATTTTAATTGTAAAATAAGGTAAAACTAAAGAAACTGTTTTTGATTATTTATCGAAATATATTTTATTTTATTTTAGGTATGCTTGAAACAATAGTACATTTTGTCTTTTAAATTAAAAAAAAATAATAATAATACAGAGAAATGATCATTTTATTGCATATATAATTACTATCCAAATTAAATAATTACTTCTCCAATCAATACAGTTTCTTGAAAAATTATAGTATAAGATTACAACGCTATTAAAAATTATTTCAGGGAAAGAAATGTTATCTTTAAATGTAGTTTTTAAATGTTAATGAACATCGTTTCTTTTTCGATACGACTTCCTTTTTTTTTTTTATCCTTCCTTGCACAAAATAATTCCACCTGCCCTTTATTATTAACAAGCTAGAAGCGTTTACGCAATTTATACACATTCAAACAAAATCAGGAAACTCAAACCAAGATTTAAGTAACACCTGCTAACTATTTTACACTTTGTTTACAGCTTGCTTATTTTTTAATTATTTAAATATTTGTCTGTTTTTCTTTATGTTTCTTATTTAGGGTTTTGTAAAACCAAACTTTATTTTTTAAGTTATAGAAATTTGTTGTATTTTTAAGTTATAAATATTAAAAATAGAAAAATTTATTTTATACTCAAGAAAATTAAATAATTTATTAAAATTTTCAAATTTTGAATTGAATTGTAAAATAAAGTAAAAATAAATAAAAAGTTTAGATTACATAAAAAGTTAGAGAAAAAAAAAAAAAAAAAAAAAGAGTTGTCTCGATGTAGCCTCGAACCTAAGTCGTCTGGCTAGCAGACTCGCGCTTTAAGATCACACCACTGGGGCGCTTGCTCATTTATGAAATAACTTCTATTTAAAGATTACTAAAACTTTAAAAGCCTTTTTCTCGAAATTTTGTGGATAGTGGGTCCTATTGTTTTAATATGTTGTTACCCTCATAGTATACTACAATCCTGCGCAATTTCGTCCCGATTTGAATTTTCCATGTCGTGACCTCTCCTTGTTAGATATTAAAACACAAAGGTGTTTTTTAAAACCAAACTGAAAGCAGTTAAACATGCGCAAAACTATTTGGACAAATCCCAAATGTTCAAGTTCTTATAAAAACCCCTTTAGGGGTGAGTCTCAAAATGTTCCCAATTTCCCACATCGTAGCACTTGTGATACGTAAAAGCCACCCAATCTGCTACACTCAACTAAAAGTCACCTTATAAGACGTTGCCAAAGGAAATCATCGACGAAAGAGCAACTTCGTAGGAAACGAGAAAAAGAATGTTAATTTTGAGACAGTTTAATATCGCACAAGGGTTACAATATAGGGAATTGGTGACGGTTTGGGATTAATTTCTAGTGTGGATATAGAGACACGCCATTACAATTTTAATCCTCCATAGGCAGAACAGAGAAAAGGAAGAGGTTGAGTGGGTTAAAGTCTTAACCCTTTGCGGCGCAAGACAATTCGGACCATTTAAATTTTACTGCCACCGGAATTCATGAACTAAATTAAACTAAAAGGAATTTTAAATTTTAAGGTTAAAAAAACCGGCCTTTTCTGCTATGTTATGAACGTAAATGTTTGCTAAAATATTTTCGGGATGAATTTTTGCAGCTGGAATTAAATTTTGCGTCCTCGCAGCGAGGACAGCGCATGTTAAGTGGTTAATAGATCTCAGTCTTGAAGGAACGATGTAAGCATAGATATAGTAATTTACATAGATCTACAGTCGGCAGCAAAAGTATCCTAGCACTAGGAAAAATTCCTGTATAAAAAAAGTACACTTAATACAGTTTTGTTAAATAAATCCTTGTCGAATCCTGTTTTTCGTCAGTCTAAGAACACTATTCGGCAACTATTTATTTAACAAAATAGTATTAAGTAATTATAGTACTGTATAGTAATTTATATAGATCTATCATCCCCATGTTATCATCCAAATGTTTTTGATGTAAAAAAAAAAAAAAAAAAAAAAAAAAAAAAAGAAAAAAAAAATTGCATGAGCCGTTAGAGAGTACTGAAACTTGGCATCAGAAATAGAATTCTCGTGAATATTCTGAATGACGATATCTGCGTAGCTTTTAATTGTTCGAATCAATTTATGAAAGCAAGCAGGATAACTTTCCATAAATAAGTTATATTCCTCATACCTTTTTATATTATGTATGTTTTACTAATTTATTTAAAGTACAATTTTCTTTATCGTTATTAATGTAATGTAAATGCTTCGTTATTATTGTAATGTAAATGCTGCTATTAAATTCATGAAATTTTATTTTATTTCATTTTTTTATTTTAATATTTTTTAATATTTTAATTTGTAAGTGATATGGAATTTTCATATAATTATTGCAAAATCTTCTTTTAAATATAGTTACTAGCGGCGCATGGAAAGACGGCTAGTTTTACTACATGTAAAAAAAAAAAATAATAATAATAGATAAAAGAAATAAAAGAATATAGTAATAAAAATTCAAACAGAATGCATATTTTAAAATATTTTATCGAAAGAAAATCAGAATGCAGTTACTTGGTGCTGCGTAAGCTTTATTTTTATGCGGAAGTCAAACTGATGATAAAGTTTCGACTTAAAGATATTTGTATTTTTACCAATTTCCAACAAAGTACAAGAGATTTTGAAACAAAGTATTGAAAATGAAGTAGATGCAACTAAAGTTTTACGAAACTGAAATAGTAAATGGATACAATAAAAATCATTAAGTACCGTTATTTGAAAAAAAGAAAAGAAAAAGAAAAAAAAATTCATAATGTATCTGGAGTTTTTCATTCATTAATTTTATTCATAAATTTTATTCATAATATTCATAAATTTCATTTACTAAAACATCCGTGGCCATTCCCATTCTAAACAAACTGCTTCTCTTACGATCGCTGTTACAATTTCCCTTTAACGGTCGTCTTTGCCCGAGTAAAAAGCAATTACATTTTCCTCCACGATGATCAATCTATGTGTTATAACTATATTTTTAGATGTAAGAGAAAATGACATGTCCGGAAAAATGTGAAGACGAAATAGTAGCTGCACAAACTATTAACTAACACATTATATATATATAAAATTTAAAAAAAAAAAAAAAAAAAAATGCATTGTTGTTGAGAAATTATGTAATTTAGAACGTTCGAGGTAAAATTCATTGCAACAATAGGTCTCAAAGCTGCCAATAAATAAAAATAAAATATCCAATATTTTGGTAGATTCAATGTGGATGTGGTAGCATAGGACCTATTGTGGCAGCCACCTTTAGTAGACAACAGTTAACTAACTTCATTCCCCCTTCATGCTGATACGCCGTATGCCATCACCTTTTATATCATTCCTCCAAGAGCTCATCTGTGCAATACTGGAAACGGCATGGAATTCACCTCTAGAAGTGGATTAGAAACATGACATTACAAATTCGATCCTCCAAGGGGAGAATTGAGAAAACGTAGAAAGTTTGAATGTGAGGTTAATTAGGGTTAATGTCCGACTAGAGCTACAACTACCCACTGCGCAGCATTTGTGTGACGTAAAAAACCCAACCAACCAACCGAGTAAGGTTACGACGTTAGCAGTTGTAGATGGTTTAGGATTCAGTTGCTATCGGAGTTCAAAGACATGTCATCCCAACTTAGAATATAAAAAAAAAAGTTATTATTATTATTATTATTTTACACACAGTAACCGCCGCTTAATAAAATCACTGGTTAATAAAATCAGCCGCTTAATATGATCAAATTACCAAAACCGAAATCAAATCAATACAAACTAATTTAAAACCGCCGTTTAATAAAATCAATATCGCCGGTTAATAAACTCAAAAGTGTCTCTTCAGCGGAAAAAAATCTCATTTATGCACTCTAAACATTTTTTTTATTTACACTTTTTTTTTTTTTTTTTTTTTTTTTTTAACAAAAAAAAAAAAAAAAAAAAAAAAAAAAACAGCAATCTCCAGTTGTCCATCTTTTTCGAAAATTTTATATTTGCAGCATAGTTACAAATTAAACACACCCCATCACTTGTCTCAGTAACAATTTCAAAGAACGCATTCTTCAAATCGTGGTAATGAGTTACAAATTTGATTTAATTCGATTTATTACCATGTTTTTATTAACTTCTATGTTTTGTTTGTTTGTTTGTTTGTTCGGTACAAATCTTGCAACCGAATTTGAACTAACTTCCCGAATAGCTAGACATTTGTAACTTTACAATAGCTCAGAACCCGATGACAACACAATACTTCGAAGTCGGATTTTCGAATTTTCGATTAGTTTCCTTATAATTAATTAAAATGTGAAAATAGTAACATCCTAATAGAGTTAAAATAGCCATGAAAATATTAGCTATAATTTAATTGTTGCCAAAAAAAATTACGAGTTCATTTTCTTTCGACATAAAAATAAATACATTTAATTAAACGTGAACATTAAATAATTATAAAAAGTTAAATTATGCATCTCACAAAAATTGACGACATTATCACTTCAAAATTTTCATGCACATAGATAAGAGCTCTATGATTCATCAGAAAACTTAAAAACATGGTATATAAAATGTTTCTTTTTATCTTATAAGTATTTTTAATAATAAAAAGGCAATTTCTAATTGTTATTTTGAAACAACTAAGAAGCAAGAAGTTTAAGCGTAAGGATCGTAAATTTTAAAGAAAAACGTGAACTATTGGCAAAGTAAGGATAATTTTCTTCAAAGAAAAGCGCATGGGAGCTTGGGATGAATTTAATTTATTATATTGAAGGAACAATTAACCAATTATCTTTCAAAAATTATTTTATATTGTTTATTAATTTCCTTTATTCGTTACCTTTTGAAATTTCTTTCCAAATTTAGGAAAGCAATGCCTTTTTCTTGTGTGCAGGAACGCTCGTCGAATATTAAAACCGCTTAATAAAATTACAGCCGCTTAATAAAATGACTTTGTCTGAGGACGAATGTGATTGTAATAAGCGGCGGGTACTGTATATATATTAATTATGGCATCATTTATATTAATTGTCTTTCTTACTTTCTAACAGTGATTTCATGCGTTCGGTACGTCATTTTTAGCGGCCAAAAAATATTGAAAAATAATCTGGTGTGTCACTCACACGCCTTTCACTTACCCTGAAAATTAATACTATAAATGCAGGTTGGAGTTTAAGAGGTAAGATAACGAGTACTGCAATGCACCTATATTAAACAATTCAAATGAGGCTTCGGAAGAGTTTTATATGATAATTAGTTCTGTGAATAAAGAGCGTGTCACATATCATATAATTTCAGCAGAAGTTTTGTTCTGAAGAAAAAAAGTGGACCAGTAGAAAATTTAAAAATAAATCAAAACGTTTTCCATCAACCTGTAAAAAATAATGCTTGAAATGCCTGTAGTATGTAATTATGTGGACTCCTCTAATTATCTGTATAAATTTTTATGAGGTTACCACATACTCATAGAGATATAATGGTTCCTTTAAAAAATTCAAAGAAAAATCAACATTTTTATAACTATAACATGTAGGGTAGTAGACCCAGTGCAAAGCCATTTTTAGGAAACTTGGCGTACTACCGTAGATACAGCATACTGGAATCAGAATGCAAAAATTGTTAAATATCTCACGAAATATGAGCATTTTTGCTAAATAATTTTTAACTGCGCATAAGCATAATTTTATAAAAATTTCATTTGCACAATTTAACAGCCAAATTATTGCGCTACTTGTATGAAAGCCCCAAAACAATATTACGTAAATTCAAAAAGTTACAATTTATAGAATCAACTGAATTTCCATAAAAAAATTTAAATAATCTCTTGTGTCACTCACACGACTTTCTCTTACCCTGAAATTTATTACTATAAATACAGGTTGGAGATTAAAAGGTAAGATAACGAGTACTTTTAAGTAAACCTGTGTTAAACAATTCATATTAGGCTTCTGAAGACTTTTATATGATAATTAGTTCTGTGTGATGGGGGCGGTAGACCCCATCAACCCCCCGTTTCATTAATGCACCTACATTTATATAGAATTTAATTCGGTTATTAAAAAATACTTCTGTTTTTAAAAAATAATTTATTTAAATTATTATTTAAAAAAATTATCTTTTATGATAATGCAGACGATTTCCATATTAGAGAAGTAGTATAACAGCAAATATCCAAAAAAAGTCCATTTTATTCTCAATATTTAAAAAAAAAAATAAATAAATAAATACGTTTTTTTTTTTTTTTTCTAAGTTTTTTTTTTCGTTAAAAGTAAAAAAAAAAATCCATAACTTTGTTTTAAATTATCGCAGATCGATGGTTCAACCATTCGTTTTAAAGGTATTGGCGAGCTCTTTTGAAAGATACCCATCATGAAAATTTACTCCCCTTGAGGGGGGACTTCCCCCCCCCCCCAGGGGGGCAGGCGAGGCTCCTGCATGCATATTTTTTTCCCAGTTAACTATCTCTATTACAAAAAATATATATTTGTTTCATTTGGTTTAGTGAAGTCTATAGACGTTAAACTTTACTTACCTGCAATTTCCCCCATAGACGTAATGTATTAGAATTCTCTTGATTGACCCTGTACACGAACCATTTGCTTGATCTTAACGAAAAGCTTACTGTAGCATCCGTATATGATACACATTTAGAATACCAAGTTTGAACTTTCTGCCATAATTTGTTTTTGAGATATGCTGATAACAGACACACACACAGACACACACACAGACATACACACAGACCATTTGCTAAAAACATGATTTTCGTATTCAGGGGACCTCAAAACATGTAAATATAACAAAATCTCGCATTCGAAAATTTGACCCAAAAACAATACTTTCTCTACCTTATGGGTAAGAGAAAGTAATAATTTCTCACCTAATTTTCAGGAAATTTAAACCTATTAAAATATTTTTCTACTTTCGCACTTGTCGCAATTTTCCATTTCATGTTGTAGAAATGCGATGAGAAGGCTCAAATTCCAAGGACTTTGAATTTTCTTAGAAACAAAAACTGAAAAATCGGTAAAGTGTGAATAAAAAATATCTATTTGCAACTCAGGATATGTTAACTCTTTTTCTGTCGCATTATAAATTATATAGAAAATCTATTTCAAGTATTTATTATTGTTATTATTATTATTGTTATTATTTTAACATTATTAGAGTAACTGACGGCAATTAAATGCGGAGGTTATTTTTAAGTACCGTCGGTACACAAAGGTCGGAAAATGATCATACTATAACGATTTTTTAAAAATATTATTTATTTTTAATCTTATTTACAGTTTATCTAAGACTTATGGTATTGGTAAACGCAACTTTTTTCTATTGCAATATGAAATATCATTATACTTAGTACATTTGGAATGTGGTTTGGTTTGAATGCCATTTCTGACCTCGAGAACTAACAAATGATAGCCATTGACATCTTCTGTTTTTGCGGCAAACTTCATTTGACACAGAAAAATTCTTATTGCTTCCAGTTGCCTCTTCTTACGTTCTTCTCTGAAGAATGTGAACGAACACTGAGTCTCTCTCCTTTTATATTTCATTACAGAGACTGACAAAATTATATTTTTATGCGCAGCACACGAATTGATCAGAATCTTTTCCTCATTTCATAAAACAATAGACGCCACAACTTCTTTGATTTTATGTCTCTGTTGTATAGTAAACGCGACATTTGAGCTTTATCGATGGCTCCTTTTTGTACATTGTATTCTTACACAATATTAACAGCAGGTATATCCAACTTAGTGCCATCCTTCGGTGTTCTTTTAACTACGCAAGTTTTATTTCTGTGGTAATTTGATAATAAATGAATATAACTATCATCTTTCCATTTGAAGTAGACAATGTCTCTTAATATTTTATTCGATATAATCAGTCTCTGCATTGTAAAATAAATTCAGTATTGCTTAAAACACAAATATAAATCTATTTCACTTATAAATACGCATAACATTTTTTTTTTTTTTTAATTTAAAACATAAAATTCAATCATGATTATTTACAAAATAAAATTTTGTCTTCATTCATCCCCTGTATGACCCAACGGTACTTATTAGTACAAGTTAATAAATAGGTAGTAGGTATTATAAAAATGCATTTTTATGATACACAAGATACTGGTAGTATGATGACATAAAAACAATTATGCTGTTGTCCATGTCATACGATTTGGCTATAAATTATTTTTCTTGTGATAAATGAGACGTTCAAATTAGTTTTTTGGAACAATTGTTTCTCAGATGTTGCATATTTTTTTGCTTTTAAAATAAAAATTATTTTCTATAAAATCTTTTGAACAAATTATTACCTGCATGAATTTTTGAGGCAATTAACCATAATTTAATCCTTTTGCTCGTTAATCTAACTATTCTTAAATTTTCAAAGTCAGTTTATATATATATATATATATATATATATATATACGAACATTCTATATGTTTAATGTATTAGTATACTGACAAGAATGCTAATTTTGCTTAAAAATATTAATTAGCAAATTTAAATAATCTGGTGTGTCACTCACACGACTTTCTCTTACCCTGAAATTTAATACTATAAATACAGGTTGCAGATTAATAGGTAAGATACTAAGTTTTTTTCGTTAAAAGTAAAAAAAAAAAAAAATCGATAACTTTGTTTCATCGCAGATCGATGGTTCAACCATTCGTTTTAAAGCTATTGGCGAGCTCTTTTGAAAGATACCCATCATGAAAATTTACTCCCCTCGAGGGGGGACGTCCTCCCAGGGGGAAGTCGAGGCTCCTACATACACAAAAAAATTTCCCAGTTAACTATCTCTATTACAAAAAATATATATTCGTTTTATTTGGTTTGGTGCAGACTATAGACGTTAAACTCTACTTTCCTGCAATTTCCCCCATAGACGTAATGTATTAGAATTCTCTTGATTGTCCCTGTACACGAAACATTTCCTTGATCTTAACGAAAAGCTTACTGTAGCATCCCTATATGATACACATTTAGAATACCAAGTTTGAACTTCCTGCCATAATTAGTTTTTGAGATATGCTGATAACAGACAGACACACGGACACACACACATACACACAGACCATTTGCTAAAAACATGATTTTCGTATTCAGGGGACCTCAAAACGTCTAACTATAACAAAATCTCGCGTTCGAAAATTTGACCCAAAAACAATGCTTTCTCTACCTTATGGGTAAGAGAAAGTAAAAAATAAATAAATAAATTACAGATAAAAAAATAAAGCATTGATAAACTAGTTTTAAAGAGAGGAATATAGGGAACAATTAAAAAACAACAAGACTATCAGATATAAATTAATTTATCCAATTAACTGAAAGTTCAAGTAAATGAACTCCATGAAATTCGAAAATTACAAAGAGTTAATTATTAACAATAGCTGTAGGAATAACGATACTAGTCTGGTATATAAACATAATGTATTGCATAATAAATATAAACATAATAAATAATGTTATATAAACGGCACATAATGCCCAACATTCAGAAATTCGTACGTGACCTTAATTTATTTTTATTAGTTATTTGTCACATAAGGATATATATTAGTTGAAAAATTACATTTTAATTTAATTTTCAAATATCTCTGTAAATAGTTAAATGATTATCTTTGAAACTATGTGCATAATTGATTAATATAAATACAACGGTAAAATTATTTAATTTATTTATTATGTTATTTTCTATTAGTTTCGGTATAAAATCCTAATTAATAAAAATAAAGATTTTTAATAATAATAAAAAATAAGATATATAAATAAGTAAATAAATAATGAAACTTTTAAATTTTTATTATAATCCCAGGAGCGCTACAGGAGACATTCTTTTTTTTTATCATTTTAGTACCAGTATTTCCATAATATAAAATTTATAATAGATTCATGTAAAGTACAGATTTACTTACGAAAACATATTAGTATTAGTTTTATTTTTGGAAACAGTGATACGAAAAGAATATAAAGAAATCGCCTGTTGCAGCCCTGTAATCATATTTTTTAGTTCAGTTTAATTTAATACCTCTAACATACGTTTTGTCAGATTAAAAAAAAAAAAAAAAAATATATATTTAGTTAAAAATAAAACATTTTGAATTTGAGTATCGCAAAATTGAAAAAAAAAATCAATAAACTGCAACATTGTTTCAGAATTACTTCCTGGTATTTAATGTTGATTATTCTAAATAGTAAAATGAATGTTATCACCTTACATCGATACATGACTAATACTTTAATTTTGCACAAATCTAACTGAAACCTGATTACTATTTTTAAACTAAGTTCTAAAAGTATCAGATTACCCTTTGTTTATTATTTTCATTATTATTAGTTTTAAAAATTGCTCATCAATTCTGGTCTCACTAAATTTTAAATTTATTTCTATCGCATTTAAAGGAATAAGTGATCTTCTCACTTTTCTATTTATACTGTGAAGTATATCTTATCGTATTCGCATTTAATTGTGTACTTGAGATTTGAATATCAAAGGGGTTGAAAATGTGCTTGCGTGACAAAAATCGCTTCTAATAATGAACAAACTTAAAGCAAAGGCATTTTGCACTTAAAAGGGTGAAATGTCATCAGCAAAGGGTATCTCTTATTCCTTTCTGTAAGAATGAGATATTATTATCTCTTTCATTGGTTGCATCTATTGTCTGAGATTCTAAAGTTCAGCTGATGATAAATCTAAAGAACTTTTCTGGCTGCAGCAGAAATAATTGATTACTGTAAAAATATGTTTGTAATAAATTCATTACGGCATCAGAATAGTATTTCAAAACATTTCATATAAAAGTCCAAAGATTTGTTGTAATTTCTTCTTAATTCAAATTTTTGAATAAGAGTATTAGAATTAATACAGCTTTAGTATTTGTAATAAAAATAGGACTTTTTATGTGTAAAAGTTAAAGATTTAAACTGATGTACTTTCCAATATTTTATTACTTTCTTCCATATTCAAAACAAGAAAGTATTGATTTCGTAAAAATATTCAAATTCAGTTTTCGATGAATTTCCACGTTTTGAGAAATGTAGAACACTATTTGACAATTTTAGAAAATATCTGTCTACCCATGTGTGTATATGACAAAAATTTTGTGGTTGGCAACTGTATCTCAGAAACTATTACACAGAATTGCATATAAATTGATATGAAGTTGCACCTTGACATAAGTACTTATATACGTTTGATGAAAATCATGCGAAGGTGGCGTTATCATCCTACGTTTCTAAATTTTTAATATGGTAGTATAGGACTGAATTTCTTGACATTGTGCACAATAAGCATTATTTTAAAAGAATAATAGAAGAGAATTATTCATAACTGTATTAGGCAACTAGGAAAAAATAATTAGCTACGTAGGAGTAATGCTTCAAGTCTCGGGGGATTGGGGGGGGGGGAGTAAGTACCAGAGGGCCAAATTTTCAATATGGGTAAGAAGAACTCATAAGTATTTTTAAAATGAATAATTAAACCATTCATCTGTGATAATTTAAAATAAATTTATCGATTATTTTCATTTTTAACAAAAAAAAAAAAAAAAAAATAAATAAATAAATATTGTTATTAGAGCATAAATCTAGTTTCTCTGGACATTCAATGCTATACTTTTATGGAAAAAAATAATTATAAGGTAAAAAAATTTTTATAGACCATGTTTTTTTAATTTTCTGTTGAATCATATAAACGCTACTGAAGGCAGCCGGAACCCCAGCAATTGGATAAAAGTATTAAAAAAATTCCTTGCTATCGTCTTTTTTTGAGCTATTATAAAAGTTTCAAATGGCTATCTAGCCGGAAAGTTAGTTAAAAGTTGATTGCAAGCTTTGTACTGGAAACGCTGCCGAAGGCAGCAGGGTCCCGAAGCAATTGGATAAAAATATTTTTAAAAAGCACTTTCACCGTATTCTGAACTGTTCCGAAAGTTTCAAATGTCTAGCTACTCGGGAAGTTAGTTAAATGAATTTTCTGTTGAATCATATGAACGCTGCTGAAGGCAGTAGGGACCTGAAACAGTTGACTAAAAGTATTAAAAAAATATATTGCCACCGTGTTCTGAGCTATCCTGAAAGTTTCAAATATCTAGCTAGTCGGGAAGTTAGTGAAAAATCGATTGCAAGCTTTGTACTGGTAACGCTGCCGAAGGCAGCTGGAACCCGAAACAGTTGGCTAAAGGTATTAAGAAAATGCATTTTCACCGTGTTCTGAACTATTCTGAAAGTTTCAAATGTCTATCTAGTCGGGAAGTTGGTTAAATAAATTTTCTGTCGAATCATATAAGCGCTGCCGTAGGCAGCGGGACTTGAAAAATTTGACTAAAATTATTAGAAAAATGTATTGTCACCGTGTTGTGAGCTGTCCTGAAAATTTCAAATGTCTAGCTAGCCGGAAAGTTAGTGAAAAATCGATTGCAAGCTTTGTACTGATAACGCTGCCGAGGGCAGCGGGAACCCGAAACAGTTGGCTAAAGGTTTTAAGAAAATGCATTTTCACCGTGTTCTGAACTATTCTGAAACTTTTAAATGTATAGCTAGTCGGGAAGTTAGTTAAATAAATTTTCTGTCGAATTATATAAGCGCTGCCGAAGGCAGCGGGACCTGAAATAGTTGACTAAAATTATTAGAAAAATGTATTGTCACCGTGTTGTGAGCTGTCCTAAAAGTTTCAAATGTCTAGCTAGTCGGAAAGTTAGTGAAAAATCGATTGCAAGCTTTGTACTGATAACGCTGCCGAAAGCAGCAGGAACCCGAAACAGTTGGCTAAAGGTTTTAAGAAAATGCATTTTCACCGTGTTCTGAACTATTCTGAAAGTTTCAAATGTCTAGCTAGTCGGGAAGTTGGTTAAATAAATTTTATGTCGAATCATATAAGCGCTGCCGAAGGCAGCGGGACTTGAAATAGCTGACTAAAATTATTAGAAAAATGTATTGTCACCGTGTTGTGAGCTGTCCTGAAAATTTCAAATGTCTAGCTAGTCGGAAAGTTAGTGAAAAATCGATTGCAAGCTTTGTACTGATAACGCTGCCGAAGGCAGCGGAAACCCGAAACAGTTGGCTAAAGGTTTTAAGAAAATGCATTTTCACCCTGTTCTGAACTATTCTGAAAGTTTCAAATGTCTAGCTATCCGGGAAGTTAGTTAAATAAATTTTCTGTCGAATCATATAAGCGCTGCCAAAGGCAGCGGGACTTGAAATAGTTGACTAAAATTATTAGAAAAATGTATTGTCACCGTGTTGTGAGCTGTCCTGAAAATTTCAAGTATCTAGCTAGTCGGGAAGTTAGTTAAAAATCGATTGCAAGATTTGTCCCTGACAAACACACAAACAAACCCACAAACAAACCCACAAACAAACACACAAGAATCGAAGTTAATAAAAAAAAAAAAAAAAAAAAAAACATGGTAAAATCGTCTGCATCCTACATCACTGAAGTGATTTTAAGAAATATAATAACTCATTTGTACTGAGTAAATTTGTATACGAAAAAATATAGACAAAAATTTTGTCATTGCTACAAATTACTAGTTTTGAATTCACACTGCATTAACACAATGAACAAAACAGTTACCCAATGAATCTATAGTTGCTATTGTTCTGTTTTTACCGGAGGTTTTAATACCAGAATTTTATAAAAGCAAATTTTTATATACTACATCTTGGATTAATATTATCACATGATTTAATTAAATAATAGCGCTAATAAGCCTGTTTTATCTAATGTAAATGTTGTTAGCTATAGAAATCGTATTCTCTTATTAATGATATAAAATATCATTGTTGAGATAGTCTAATCAAAATATTGAATATTTTACAATATTTTGAGGTTTATAACAAGTTTTCTCCAAACACGAAATAAAAAAAAAATAATAATGATTTCCAAGTTTTACTATTATTTGTTCGTCATCAGAGTTTTTTGCTGTTTAATTAAATTTCAATCTATACAATTATTATCTTTTGTTTGTTTGTTTGTTTACTTTATGAAAAATTGTACTTTATATAAAACCTAGCTCAGCAGGAATGCATATTAATCTTTATTTGGTTGTTTTAAGTGACAGAAAATAATATTTATCAATTTCACTGACAGCTATATCCTACATAGCAATATTTTCTTTTTATTTTCTTTCTTTCTTTTTTTTTTTTTTTTTTAATTACAAGTTTCGTTTAAAAAATTCTGCTGAAGGAAAACTTTTTTATTTCATAAAATAAGATTATTATTATTATTATTAACAAGCAGGCTACGCCCGCTTCGCTGGTCACTATAATTAAATGTATTTTCGAAATAATTGAATTAATATTTTTTATACCACATAATAGACAAAAAAAAAAAAAAAAAAAAAAAAATGAAAGAAAGAAAGAAAAGGAAAGAAAAGAAAGAAACCGAAATTGCTCCAAACCTCGCTTCGGGTACCCGCTGTCTACGGCAGCTCTTTTTCCGCCCGCACTGCATCAGGTCTAGGTTTCCCATGCCTGCAGAAAGATCTTTCCCGGGCACTTCAATCTGGATATTTATCGACGACAGGGGGAATCTGCTACTATTTAAGAATTACGATTTTAAAGGTGACTGTATCTCAGCATCTATTAAATATTTTAGTTTTGAACCATACATTTTATAGCCCATGCTATTTACACTATATTACGTTTTGAATCCGACCAATGTAATAAAATAAAATAAAATAAAAAGTAGATAAATAAATAAATAAATAAATTTTAACCAATTTAATCCTTTTTATTATGTATATACTACCATTTTCCCCGAAAAATACTGTAAAAAAAATAATAATAATAAATAAAAGTTTTTTCTTTTAAAGGGATTAATTAAAAAATGAAAAATAAGAAGTTGTTCTACTATACAAAAATAAGCATAACTGTTGTAAATACGTTTTTAAATTTAAAACTAATTATACTTAATTTTTTCTACTTCATTACGATTTTATTTTTGATAAATATAATAAATTAAAAAAAGAAAAGAAAAAAATTCGCCTTCAAATGAATGCATTAAATAAAATAAGTTGCATAATAGCCGTTGCTAAGGTACGCAGACGATTGAAGCAAAAGAATAAATCTATGAAATATGAAACAATGAAGCCAATATTTAAAATCAGAAAAACATTAATTAAAAAAATTCAAATTCGAAATTCAAAAAAATCTCGATGAGGTGCATACCTGCAGGGTCACAGGTACCTATATACTAAATTTGGAAGCTCTGCGATCAGTAGTGTGAGCAGCAGAGCGCAGACAGACACACAGACACACGCACAAAGACACTTCTCTTTATTTATATAGATGATATGCTTAGGTTTTGTAAAATATTTATTGAGTAATAACACTATTAATTCAGAGTTCAATCTTTATAGTATACCACAAATGATTTTTTTTTTTTTTTTTTTTTACACATGTACTTGTATAAATTAAGTTTGGAAGATGTAAAAATCTACTATCATATTTTCAGGATAAAGCTCTTGATTGTTTGAATTAATAAAATAATATTCTATTCAAAATGTTACTAGAAAATAAACTTTATATTAATTATGTTAAACTTTATACTAAACTATAAGTTTATTAGGCTATAATTTTTCGCGGTACCAACAATGAAAGTCTTCTGAAAGTATATACTCAGAAGATTCTGAAAAAAAAAATTCTAGATACAATACTTTCGTAAATAGTGTAAAATGAAATGAAGAAAAAAGTAATCATGTATTCATTTATAAAGGCTTACTTAAAATAAGATAAAAACTGTCGAAACTTACTCGAATAACTATCATACACACTTTCACCTTTTCAATTTGTTAAAAGTATTCTGTCACTTTAACGAAATTTTCTTCACCGCCATAAGTTCCACCAAGAAGACACTGCCTCTAAACCTACTTCCATATATCTAAATATACTCATACATATATTTAAAAAAGAAAGAAAGAAATTATCGACATTGGGACTATTTTAACAAAATAGAATTTTCTAAAGCATTTGGACCTTTAGATCAAGACCATTATAATTCGTATTTCAAAAACTTGAAAGGACACACAAATAAAGAGAAGTGTTATAAAATTGATCTTAATATGTTTACATAGTTCTTCATACACTGGTATCATAAAATTATTTTCGACTTCAGTTTTGAATGATTTATAAGTTTCGAGATGTGCTGAACATGATTTAACCATTTTCAAACTTAACTGTCTTTTTGACTGTGTATAATAAATTTTTGTGGACGCTGTATCTTACGAAACAATAGACGAAATTCCATGAAATTTTATATTTCTTTGGTTTCTAACTTATATTAATACTTATTACATTTTGGAATGTACAATTCATCATGTGGCGCAGCTATGTTCACTTTCTCTCATTTAGGAAAATCCTATATATCATGTTTTGCAGGGTGTGTAAGTCATTAAACTTGATAGGTAATAGTGTCGTTATTGAAAGATAAACTGATTAAATTTCTGTGTATATCGAATACGAGAACCACTGCTTTTATTCATTTTCTTCAATTTAGATTTCTATATCTCAGCATCTTTTGGATAAAAATTTACTAAATTAAAAATATAAATTCTTTTTTGTGAGAAGCTATGTTGTATAAACTTTCGTGCATGTTTACCTGTAGCAATCGCTGTTATATAGAATGATAAAGAAGAATTTTTTGTGATTGTTATAGGATTCCAGTATGAATATATCCTTTATCATGGAAGTAATATTTTATCATTTGATAAAATAATAAAAAATTAACAATATAGATATCGAAATAGACATACTAGAATCGAAATAGACTAAAATTTCGATCTTTATTTTTTAAACATATTCAATTTCGTTATTAAAGCATGTGGATATTTTCTGTATTTCATTTTTAAATATCTGTTTTTTTGTTTTTGTTTTTTTTAATTGAGAATATGTTCCCTTTTCTTATATTATTATTTCTGTAAAATTAATTTTTATATAAATATTAAACTAAAAAAATCGAATATTTATTGCATAATTTCAGAAAATATTTTCTCCTGATTATCTATTTCATGTTTTCTAATCAAAGGTATAGATACTTTTCTTTTGCAAGAATAAAAGTTGTATTGAATAATACCGTCATTCAAAAGCACTTGAAATTGGAAATTCCAGTTATACATGAATTGAGTTTATCAAAAGTGTAACTCTTATTCACGAATAATAGAAAGAAATATTGATGTTTGTTTGACTAACTGATTCACTGATATAAGATTACCAAATTCAGACAGTCTTTTAAACTTTTTTGATAATGAGACAAATACCTTATTATATCTTGAGTAGATTTAAACCTAATTCAGAAGACAAGAGGTTTATTTCAAACACATAAATGAATTACAAAGGAAATATTATTTTAAAGGATAGGTTTTCTAGTTTACCTTTAAAGTAGAAATTAGGAAATAATAATTTTAAATAATAAAACTATTATGTATATATATATGTATATATATATATATATTAAAAATAATTCCAAACTGCTCCAAGAATTAAAAAAGCATAATAGTTCTTTAATTCACATTTTATAATACAGTATCCATTTATTTAATTATTTATAATTTATAATTTTATTTATAATTTTATAATTTATAATTTTATAATTTATATTTATAATTTATATTTATATTTATATTTATATTTATAATTTTATTATTATATTTCCCTGACGTATAAAAAGTACGAATAACAATCAGAAAAGTTTATTCTAAAAGTAGATTTTTTTTTTTTTTTTTTTTTTTAAAGCTTCCTTTTATGAATGAATAAATTATGGAAAATTATCTTATTATTAAAAGTTATTTTTCTGAGATAATAATACCTGTATTATACATTATACTGAAATACATTATAAAAATAAATCATTGTTAGTAGAAAAATGAGTTTTTTATGTTTAATTGATTCTTTGAATCAATAAATAAATGTTTCAAAACTTTACAAAACATAAATAAAATTTTATTTCCTTTATAAAATGTTTTGTGGTAATTGTGATGTATTTTTTTTAAATTATATTTCCTCCTTAATTAATTTATTTGAAATGCACTAGGGAAATATATATATATACATATTTTCTATATCATTACATTGTAGTAGCTATGACATCAGGTTCAAGCTTTATAATCGCGAAAATAATCTTTTATTATTTAGACGATAGGTATTTTATAGCTTGAAAAGAATGAAAACCTCTATATTACTGTGAACATTGTATTCCATAAAAAAAATATCTATGGTAACACGTCACGTATTCCTTGTCCATGGCTTCGTTTTTTATCACAGTTGTCATACCTGGATGTGTGCGATTTATAAGCATATCCTGCAGTATTCAGTTTGGTTTGCTGTTGAAATTCCTTGGGAAATTTTTTACACCTACCATGTTCTATGCAAGGAACTCTAGGCTTGCTTTTACCACTTGATCCATGCATTAATCAGACATTATGCGCTATTTCATGTAACTGTAGATTTGATTCAAATAAAGGAATAGCTGCACATACAAAATGATCAATACTTTCTTCACCAATAATCTTGTCTTCGGTTTATAGAATAATTAATATGTGGGCATGTGGAAGACCACGCTTTTGGAACTCAATAATATAAACATGCGCTAAAGATTTCCTTAATACATCATGAAGTGTAAGATCTTCATCAGAGATTTAGCTTGAATTTAAAAATTCTTAACACTGCGTCAGGGCAATCGCACATTTATTTACCTGGTCGTAAGTTATCTGTTATATAATGCTACTTTATATTTGCTGTAAAATTTATAATGAAGTCTGTTGGAACAAATTTTGCAAAGATGGACAGAGCATCAGTACAACGTTCTCCCATGTTTCTACGTCATACTTCAAATAACAAGAGCAAAAAAAAAAAAAAAAAAAAAAAAGAAATAATAATAAATAGAATGATCTTCAGCTACTATACTGGTATTTTCTTCAGTATTTCCCAAACGGTTTGCAATTCTTTGGTAGCGTTCTATTCTGAGGAGCTGCTGATGACAAAATTTCAGTTATTCTCTTTAACTTTTAAATATGCATCCACAATCTATGAATAACTTCTTTGGATATTAAAAACAGAATATTCATACGCTTTATAGTGGAGGAGATTGGCAGGAAAATCCGATTTCTGTATCCTTCATAAAATTAAATGCTAGCTCTCATAAAATAGCACAACTATAAGTTTTCCAGGCACTTTATACATCACACTGATAGACATATCAAAAGTAATTACGCACCACTTTATCACATATGTCAGTAGGATATATGTGATTGTATGTGATACAGCTTAAAGTCCATGTTCTATCAAATAACCAATTCCACCGTAAAAGTTTAGATGTAGTAACATAAAGGTTACCACATATCAATTATTTTTAGCAATATACATATTTAAAAAAAGATTGTTAGTGAAATGTAAATGGATGAAATTTATACATGTAAAACTTTCATAGTATGAATATACAATAAAACTCGTCAGAGAAACACGGTTTATTTTTAACAACAAATTTTGGACGAAAAAGTGTCCTAATTTAAGAACAATGTTCCAGAAAAAGTCTTTTTCATTTAAATTTTGTGCAGAATTCCGTTTTATAATAACGTTTTTATAATTGCACACTAATGTGCGTGAGATATGAACTGCGATTTATTTTGTTTCAACTATAGACATTCAAAAGAAAGAGGAAATTTTTGAAGAAATTAACTTGACATTTTAGCGACTTCTGTAGAAATTATACTTATACAGATATTTCAAAAGGTTATGCCAAAAAGTAACTATCTTACACCATTCTTATACAGAAAAATAATTATTATTACGTGCTCCGACATTTACAATTACTTATACTTACACTGTATAAATGAATATTATTAGAAATTCAACTATACTAGGCGAGACGTAGAAAGCCTCGTCGGTAGTTTCAGGCCCCCGTGCCCTACTTTCCCACGATTCGTTTTCAGTTCCTCGAGCACTTTCTAAATGGTGTGAGGATTTTTTTTATTTATTTTTTAACACACCTGTGATTCCAAGCTACGTACGATAGATTTTTGTACCACGTCAATCATGGACCGTTATGCGCTAAACAACATGCTACACACATAGTGTATTAAAGGCATGAACTATGGTAGCACAAACAGAAGAGCTTGAAATTTCAATAAAAAGTTTCAAACAGTATTTTCATATAACACAGTTCTAGAGAATATAATTTAAACTTCATGCTAATATTTATTCTTAAGTATGCTAATAACCAGAGGTGGAATCTTGCACAGATTGCCCTTCCTTATCTATGAACTCTTCAAAATAGAAAAATAACTTTTTCTTTACTGAAAAAATTTAATTCCAGAAAATTATTATAAAATATTACTATATTTAAATAGTGGTGTAAAAATTGTGTCAAATGTCCACCCATGTTACAACTGATTCATAGACACACACTCAGGTCAACCGCTAAAAATCTTATTTTGGATTCAAGGTACTTCAAAACAGATAAATATAGCAAAAACTCAGTTTCGTAAATTTAAACCCAAAACAATACTTCCTATACCATTATATTGATAAAAGAAATAAATACGGTTCTGTTAAGAAGTACAAATACTTTTTAAACTTAGAAAAAGAAAAAAAAAATGTGTTTTCCTAATTTTTCTTATGTCACAAAGAAAACAAAAAATGCAAAGAAGTGATTTTTGATTTGGAGTATGTTAGAGGATGTAAGAGGAGAAAAGTGTTTTAATTTTTTTTTTTTTTTTTTTTTCGTAATTTAAGTCGCAGTCAAAATTAAAACACTTGCGTATATTCTTTTATAATGTACAATGAGCTATGTTTATTAAAACATTATGAAGCGATATAACCCATTGAAAATTTTGCCACAGATTATTCTTATTCTTATTCCTATTTATTTATTTATTTATTTATTGTACTAATAATAATAAAAAAAAAAGCAAAATGTTGAAAATCTTTTAAGTTTTAAGATTGGTTTAATAAATTATAAATTTTCAAATACCAGTGAATGTTTAATTTAATACGGGACTAGATTTCTAATCTTTCCCAGTTTTAGAAACATCATATCACAATCACATGTATGATTTTTTTTTTATCATTTCATTTTAAAAAAGAAGGAGTTATGAAAAGAAGGAAATAGAGCTTAAAATACATAATTTTTTAAATATATTATTTATGTTAACATATTTTAAGTTTTTATTTAAGAAGATTTAAACATTATAGTTTTTATCATTTTGATAGGATTCAAACAATAATAATAGTAAGAGGAAATATCCCCCTTATTGAAATTGAAATTCAAAAACTTTTCTACTTCAAGATGAATTTTCTTTCTCCAAGCAATTTATCATTTTTCTATTTCTTTTCATCCCATGGAATATTTTGAAATTTGAATTTCTAATGTTCAAAAGATCAATAAAGAAAAAAAAAATGAAATATTAAATAATATTTTAAATCAATTTGCATTTTCATAAAAATATTGTTATTTAAACTTGCTACACTCTCTTAAAAATAAAATTAAATTTGTGAAATTCACATATGAAAACAAAATAGAGTTATTAAATTTAAAATAAAATTGTTCTTGTCTTCAATCCATGGTACCTGTAAGATAAATGGGTATCTTTTAATAAATAATCATAATAATAATAAATATTTTGCATTGAAAATAACACGAAACCACTTAAATATTGAAAAACTTTAATTTTGGTGTAACAATGTATTGGAGTAAGACATAATAGGATTAGTTTAATTTATTTGAGAAGGTTTATATATATATACAGTCGGTAACAGAAGTCTCCGAACACTTGCAAAAATTCTTTTGTATAAAAAGTACACTCAATACAGTTTTGTTAAATAAATCCTTGTCGAATGATGTTCTTAGTCAGTCTAAGAAAATGTTTCGACAAGGATTTATTTAACAAAATTGTATTGAGTTTACTTTTTTTATATAGGAATTTTTGCTAGTGTTCGGAGACTTTTGTTACCGACTGTATATATATATATATGAACATATATTATATAAAAAAATTGCTTCAATGTTGCTAAACATGAATTAATCCAAACTTAGAAGAATCTAAGCGTAGAAATCTAATTTAATCTAATCACTAGTCCGCCAATCGCTCATTTCATTAATTTACTAATGATGTTAATAACCTATTAAATATTAAAATAATATCCTGTTTTTTTTCATCTAATTGCCCCAAAGACGAGCTTTCTGGTAAAAGTAGTGAATATATATATTAAAATGAATATGGTAGATTTTTTTTTTTCTTTTCAGAAGCGAACGCATTGGTACATTTATAATGATGTTTTGTCATTAACTTATAGCTATTTTGATGCAAACAAAATAAAGTAGAAGACTATTAGATAACCAAATATTTTTATGTGCTGTACGGTATTTAACTAATAAATATTACATATTCAGTTTAGTAAAATTACTAGTTTTTAAAACTGGCATTACCCATGTAGCTCGGTGGTCACATTTAAAGCATAAAATAAAGGAGTAGGTTCTGTTGCTTTCGATAGCAGTTTTCAAAGCAACAAACATCGACGTTTCTAAAGTATTTAAGATAATACATTTTGTACGGCTTTTACATATAATTTTGTATGTTTGTAATTATATTTTCAAAGAAAATATAAATTAAAAAATAAACATTTGATACATAATTCATAAAAAACTATTTTGTGTTAAGTACGTTTTATTTAAATTTTTAACTCGTGGTTATTTGGATTAAATCTTTACTTTCCTCGCTGTACCATTCCCGAATGGGCTGAGGTGAGGTAGCATGATATGCACAGCATCAAACGCGTAACCGGAGTATTACACATTCTACTGTCGAGTCAGGGAGAGACTGCAAATGTGCAATAAAGGTAACTGTGCACGTAAAATCCGTCGTTGCTGGAATTTCCACCATGTTCCGTAGAATTTACAATTCCTCCGAAATTATCCAAGCAAGAGAGCTATCCTTATCCACAGACTATCAAAACTGTGTTGGGATGTCACCGAAAAGCCCTAAGGGGGGAACACCATACTGTCACCAGTTTCCCACTATGTAGCTCTAGTGCAACGTTAATTCCAATAAAACTCAACATTAACCATTTATCTACTTATGGTACTTTAAAGTAGCATTTTTTTTCAAAATTGAATAAAGTACATTGTGAAGTTGGAATGTCATCGATACTTATACGCGTCAAATCCCTATAAACTTCTTTATCCTTATTTAAACGTCATTAGTGGTTCAATGAAGTTGTATTCGTTCGAGGTACCACCTTTTATCGTCCTTTCTCTATTTGTAAACGTCACTATACGGGATCATTATCCGTGTTTGAATTTATTTATATATTATCTCGAAAATTTAAGTCCCAATTATATTTTTTGTCGATTGATAATACTTTATTAATGATAATGCTTCAACTAAAATATATAAAATGCACGGTCCTCCTTTTTACACGAAATCAAAGTCATTTAAACTAGAATACACAACATCATATTTGGAGTTCAAAGCAATGGGATGACGGGATATTAAATGGAGGGTTTCACTTTATTCTGATTTTATATTAACATTATTATAGAGGACATCACATTTAGTGTCAGGAGGGATTACGAATATATAAAGACACATATAGGGATAAGATCACACAAACACTTTGCCTAAATTATCGAAATTGTCTATTTCTTTTGTGTGTGTGGTGGGGGGCGGGGATATGTTAAAAATTTACGTGGGTTCGGACTTCGCTCTGGACGAAATTGCTGTACAATGGCAGTAGCAGTGCTTTTTGGAGAGTTAAGATGTTTGATAAATAGACTGGCCTGTAGAAATCACTCGAACTAATTTTACTGCTATAAAAATGTGCGTAATATTTTTTAATGATATTTGAAATCACGTGACAAGTTCCCAATAGTTTCTTCGAACCATTCAAGATAAATGGGCGGATATATATCAACAGCTTCCTACATATTCGTCCTCAACATGAACAGACATAGTAAATTCTGCATCGTAGGTAATAAGACTCCTATATGTACAAGATGCCACTTCCGACTTTTTTTTTTTTTTTTTTTTTTTTTGCCGTAGGATTGTCACATGCACCCAATGAGTCCGTAGATTATCAACCACTCTTTCAGTCATCATGTGTTACTTTTGACTTTCTTCTTTTCATTAGTTTTTATGGTTTTAAATTAACAAAAGACATTGTTCAGCAGTAATTTCTTAAATCCCTCCAAGAAAAGACAAAAATATTTTATATTTCTCTGAGATCCTACGATAAATAAGCCAAGCGGGAAAGCTAACGTCTTCTGAGGCAAAATGATGGCGGCTACTGCGTCTGCCTGTTTATTATAGGGGCTCTATAGTGGATAAGAGAGATTATATCTCATACTCAAGAAAGAATTTCTCTATTCAGGCATTGGTGACATGATTTTTTTTTCTACTTGATTTTGCTCGAGGCTACTTTTATAATAATATGTCATTGTATCATTTTTTTCTAATTATTTTGAAGTTTTATCTGTGTAGCTATATGTTCTTTCATATTGAGGCTCTTATTGTATTATTTGGGTATATATAAAACATTTTTAAAGGACGTTTTATTTGAAATACTTTTCTGAACTAAATTTTTGCACAGTTGCGTATATGTTATACAAATATTTACTTAGTTAAAATATCAACTGTTTTAGTCATGTAAACATTCACTAATATCGAGTATTATTTTCTAAATGAAAAAGAATAATTAAAATTTGTTATGTATAAGATAATTACATTTAATTAGAAAAATGTGACATTAGGATTTATATCGCTAAGATTTAAGGTGTTATCACAAAATCTATGGTATAGTTATTTTTACTTTTTCAAGAAGGAAATACTTAATTTTCGAATTAAAAATTTTATTTTAAATTTACAGTTATAATATTGAAATTAAAATTTTACTTGTAGTTTCTTTTACTTTGTTTTAATTTCAGGATTTAATGTAAAGGTATGAAAATGTCTTTTTTATTGAAAATATGTAATATATAGTTGGAAGTTTTTTTTTTTTTTTACTATTATTATTATTATTTATTACTTTCATTTGCTGTTAAAAATTTTCTTCTTTAATATAAACACATATTCTTTTTCATATTTATGTTAATATAAAATTTACAACACAAATTTCGTTAACACTTAGTTTAGAACATAGATTTTAAATTATAAGTTGAAATTTGTTGTAACATTAAAATGGATGCATTTAAAAATTCAAAATAATAGTAATATGGAATGCTTTAAGAAAATTTTTTTATTGTATTTTCAAGAGAACGAAATTTTAATTATATAATTAATTTTTGAATAGTAAATTCAAATTTAGCATAATACTTCCGTATTATCTTTATTAGAATCAATAATTCATTAATCATCAAAATTTGGACATTAAAATGACATTAAAAAATTCATTCGGTAGAAAAATTGACTATAGTTAAAAAATAAATATAAATCAATGAAAATCAAATTAATCAAATCAAACCTGCTTGAAATCAATGAAAAAATTCGATGAAATATTTCTTAAGTTTGTCTGTATTTTATGTATAATACAGACATATGTGCTACATTGTATATAAAATATAGTATTGTATATAAAATAACTAAATGATGAATTTGAAGAATTTGACTGCATTGTAGGCAAATTTTTGAAAAGCACTTATGATACTTTTTTAAAATAAACTGTTATAATGTTAAAACATATTACTATTGTAACAAATAATAAAATATAGATTTACAATAATATTAAATGCTTTTATTATATGAATATACACTGAATTTCTAACAATAAAATGCTTCAATGCATTTTATACATTTTTATATTTCTTAGATCGGTGAAAATTAATTTTAAAATACACTATCAAAAAAAAAAAAAAAAAAAAAGATTAAATATAAAATTTTTGGTTAAACATGTATTACAACAGGACTTATATTGATTCGTACATATTGATTTATCTGATAAATGTTCTACACAAGATTATTATTGAAACAGAACACTAAAGATGCACTCATTACAAATTACTTTCACTGAGGACAATAGAAATGCTAAATGTACGTCATTATGACCTGCACTACATTAAGTATTGCGCTTAAATGCAATAGATACAACAGAAAGTTACCTGGTTATCTTTCTTTCTGCGATGAGAATCCCTTTGTGTGTAGGGAGATCGATATATTTTAAGTTAAAATACCGTTATATTACAAGACTCATTATTGAAAACTCCTATTTAAACAAATTTAATATACATTATGATATTTTTTTTTTTTCAATAGAATACTGATAAACAGTGTTGTATAAATGAATGAACATTAATTTAGAGGAATCGGAAATAGATTAAAAATTAACAAACAGTTGGTAAAAATTTAATCAGTATCATTTATTAAAAAAACTATAGAAGTAAAAAGATATTTTATCCAAGAATAGGTCACAAGATTTTACATTACCTATGATTAGTTCATATTTAATTATTTTTAATATTTGATTTTTTAGTATGTTTGATCATGCTTTAATTTTTTCTGATCATTATGTATAAACAATAACTACATAGTAATTGATTGATGCTGAATCCGGAGTTTAAAACCAAAGATAATATAATCCCATAAATAATTGTTCTAATGTTAAAAAAGAATATTTTAATGTAAAATTATTTAACAAAGTTTTATAACAACAATAATAATAATAAATTTAATGCAAAAACGTGTCACTAAATTAAATTAAAAAATGATTAAATAAATAAATAGATAAATAATAGTAAACCCAGTGTCAAATATTGCAAACTATTGCTTTTACCGACTTTATTTATTTATTTGTTTATTTATTTATTTATTATTATTTTATTTTATTTTATTTATTTATTTATTTATTTATTTTATTTTATTTTTATTTATTTATTTATTTTATTTTATTTTATTTTATTTTTTTATTTTTATTTTTATTTTATTTTTTTTTATTTTTTTTTTTTGGGGGGGGGGGGGTATTTTTAAACTGATTTTTATTATATGATGTTTTTATTTATTTTATTTATTATTTCTAATTATTTTAAAAATTGGTCTATATATTTGCATATTTTGAATTTTGAATTTTATAAATAAAAGTGTTTTCAAATTTTCCAATCTTTATACTGAAAAATATGTTAGTTAAAGTCAACCCTCCCCCCTTCCCACAAAAAAAAAAATAAATAAAAATAAAAAAAAAAATAAAAAAAAAAGCCCAGTATTTATATACATTTATATAAAGTTAAATGTTATTTTTATCTAGAATGGAGTAGTTTGCTGAAAATTACATAAATATTACATATTTTGTTAATATTTTGTGCAGTTGAAATTTCAAGATCTGCTTTTATTATGAAATTGTTATACTGAAAACATTTAACTTCTTGCTTATGACGTGGCAACAAACGTGAAATGAAAATTTTTAAAGGTGAATGTTGATATTCTCGGAAGCAAAAATTCTATTTTTCCTAAATTCTATACAGTTTACGAACATTTTGAAATTAAATATAGAATAAAAAGAGATATTTTAGAGAAACGCCTAGATTATATGATAAAAAAAAAAAAAAAAAAAAAAATGACAATCCTTTATTGCAAAATAAACATTCATCAGCATAAGTAAGGTACAATACATTTGATTAAACTTGACGTTATTTTGATATCTCGGTAGATGTAATTGGTAGAATAATGCAACATTTAACCAATATTTACTGTCATGGTTCTGATAATATAAAAATTAATAATAATAGTAATAATAGTAAAAATGCAAAATTTTTGAAGCCTATTGATTTCAAATCCTGCAAAAGAGAAATTTTCATCATATTAGTATAAAATTTTATCCCAATTCCGATAGACGTTACAGAATTTAATGTATTGAAAAGAGTACAATATAATTAAAATTAAAAAAATTAAAATTGTACTTTAAAATTAAAATTACTTACTAAAATATTACTTTTTAAAAGTAATTCTTAGCAATGATTTGGAAAACTATAACGAAATGGCAAAATAAGAAATTAACTTCAAGATTATTTTAAATTTTAAATAAAATTTTTATGAAAAATTACTGCAAAAACATAATTTTAAAGCAAACAATCCGTAAAGATATTAAAAAACTTTTATTTTCAGACATACTTTTTTTCCGTGAAAATCCATTTTTCAAACTTAAAAAACTGTTATAAGTAAATCCCAAACAATCCAAATTCTGACAGACTGTTTTATAACAAACTAAAAAAAAAATAAAAAATCTTTGAAAAGGTTTTTCCTTAAATTTTGTAACACATATAAAAAAGTATTGCATACTTTTAATAATATATTGTAAAATATTTTTTTTTTTTTTTTTTTTACAAAATTCCCATACCTCCGTTTAATTAAACACCATAATATTTTAAAACTTTTCAGCTAACAAATATTTACACCATTATGTTTTATTAAGGAAAAAAAAATATTATAATGTGTAATTAGTTTAACAAAATTAAGCAAAAATCAATAGAGTTAGAAAGTTAAGCTTTTTCAAAAGACGGGTAAAAGTTGGAGTATATTAAAACACTGCAATAAACATGTTTAAAAACTATCTTTGTTTATAATAAATGTTGAAGCAACTAAGTGCGCGAGTTTCTTTATTATTATAATTACTTTAGCGTTACATTAGCTAATGCATTTTTGTGGATGAAACTTGGTATGATAAAACTTGTTTGAAATTTTTAAAGTTCTTCTAACAAAAGCAGTGTGGTCAAAAGCCATTATGAACAAAAGGACACTGTACAGTTTACAGTTTGAATGAGTTTTTTTCAAAACAAGCCATTGACGAATAGACGAACGGAAAAAAATAGAATTCAAAGTAAACGTAATTTTTTTTTAACATTGTAATTGTTAAATTTTATAAATAATTGTAGTTAAAGTATAATTTTGTTAACATTCTTATGCGCAGTTTTAAATGGAAAAAGTATCATGTAAATAGTTATTCCTACGATAAGCAAAAAAATACATAAATTTATGTTTACTGCTATGTTAAATTTAAGTTGCCGCTAGTATTAATATCTGTCTGAAATAATATGAAATTAATTGCTACAAAGAAAACTATAATAATTGTTTCCATTCTTTAATGAAATTCTTTGGCAATAAAATTCTTTGGCAATTGGTGATTAAAATAATCGAAAAATAACTTTAGATAAAAAAAAAAAAAAAAAAAAAAAAAACTGTAAAAATATATTTAAACATTTTTATATGTCGTTAATATAAATTTTAATTGCATAGTTTTTTGAATATATTTAGTTGTACGTGTTTTAAAACGCGTTTTTAAAATTGTGTGTTTAAACTTGTACGTGTTTTTAAAATTATTTCTTGGTTTAAAGCATTCATCTTAGTTAATAGTATAAAATGTTTAAAATTTATTAAAATTAAAACTAATTAATTACCAATTAAAATTAAAACAAGAGCTAAAAACCCATACTGAACCTGAACGGAGCATGCCATAATAAATTTGAATAATATATATTGTTATGAAGAAATTTTGAAAACATGTACGGCCACTGCAGGTGGTCAGAGAAATACATAGACAAACAGAGGGACAGAGGGACATAAATGAAAGCATATAGACTAATTCAAATCATAATCACTCTTAAACATTTTTTGAATGTGTTGAAAACGCCTTATAAAAATGAAAATGCAATTGCAACACATTCTACTTGTATCCTTTAATGTATTTAAATATATTTGTGTGTCTTTTTAAATCTTAATGCTAAGCATACTATATTTTATATAATATATTTTTAATAAATATTAATTTAATTATGATTGATTCAAAATAAAGATATTAAAATGTGGTTTTATGATGTACTTCTCATAGAACGTACTCTCTAAAATTTGAAGAGTGAGATCTGACTCTAAAGGACTGACATATTATTTTTGAACATGCCAAAATGCAGCCAACTTCTAAAAAGTGAAAAGTCTCATTTCGAAAGAGTGAGATTTCTCACTCACCGTTAAGAATAAAAATATTCCGAGTTATTCAAATAGTTTGTTTATTTTTCCTTAAAAAAATTCGGATTCACAAGACGATATCTTTCTGCTTCCAATTGACTCTAGTTCAACGTTCGAAAGAATGCAGTTTATATCTGTCGGGAATCGAATGAGGTCATTTCCGTGGCAGACGAGTGGCTTACCACTGAACCACTTGTCACGAAGAAAAACAGCTTAATTTACAGTGGTATATCATTCATATAAGAGATTTATCCTATTTACAAATTTTTACCTCATTTTTCAAGAATATAAAATTACAGAATTCTAACAAACGTTTTAAAATTAAAATTAGAATTGTATTAAGTTACTAAAATTTAAAATATCTGAAAATTATTTTAAAATCAAAATGTATACTTGAAAAGAAATTACCTAACAAGGGAACATTCAAAAGGTGTCGTCATCAAAAAATATTGAAAACAATATATGTGATTCTACTCTTTATAAAATACCAGAATGTGAAAAAATTATCTGCTGAAATGAATTACAGCGACCACAAAAAGTTATCAAAATTAAGCATTTTTGGCTATTTAGCGCTGTTAGGCGATAAGTTTGCTAGTACCGAGATTGGCGTTTACGAACAAAACCGTGTTTTGCTTCTCTGCCAAGTATTCAAAATAAATCGCCTAACAGTGTGAAATCGCCAAGTATGCTTAATTTTGATAATTTTTTCTGGTCGCTGTAATTCATTTCAGCCGATATTTTTTTTTCACTTTCTGGTGTTTTATGAAGAGTAAAATCACATATATTTTTTTCAATATATTTTTTAAGACTACACCTTTTGAATGTTTCTTTGTAAAAGACAAATAGTTATCTTTAAACTAGCTTAGGGGAAAACAAAAGTTAGTTGTGTGTGCATGTTTAAAAAATTAATTAAATATTTACAATATTTACAATTAAATATTTAAAAAATTAACAAATCTACAGAGTTTCTTGAAAATCTCGTCTGTTCAGGAGTATAAATCTTGCTGATGATTTTAATTATTAGTTAAGTATTATAACCAACTTTTGGAATATTTCACATGAGTTAAATATCAATGAATAGAATAAAAATATAAATTCCTGTAGATTTTATGGCGTTATGGATTAAATATTTGCTTTTATATTTTTCTTTTATATTTTTATATTGATATTGATATTTTATATTGATATTTTCTTTTATATTTTATATATATCTGAATAAAACTACTTGCTTTCCATTACGAATTTCAATATCATTCTTATGAATTTCAATTCTTTACTGATAACACTTCGATTTTATCATTCGTACAAAAAAAAAAAAAAAGAAAAAAAAAAAAGAAAAAAGAAAAAAAAAAAAAAATACAAAAAAATACCTTTGAACATAATTATTTTATTTTTTATGCTCAAATATTTCCAATAAGTTCTGTTAAACAAATCACATGCTTGAAATCGTTCAGAAATTATTTTTCATGTTTCATTCGAAATAGGCTTAATAGATGGCTCCAGCAATTTTTCACTTTTCAGAAAGCTGATCTTGCAATAGATAATCGCTCCAATCTTTGTGACAGAGTGACTGCATGTCACTCTTTCGATAAAAGTGAGAAATGTCACGTTTTCAAGAGCGATAATAGTATAATCTCACTTTAATTGATGTCAAAATAGTGGTCACATTTTTAAGGAGTGAGTTTCTCACTCCAGAAATTTTAGAGAGAGTAATGCTTAAAAATTATTTCGGGTGCCCTTGCACACAAACCAGTAGTCTTACCTACACCATTTTCAATAGAGAACATCTAGTAGTGTACTTGAATAATATAAATTAGTTTTAAGGAATTGAAAGAATATCTATAGGAGTTAGAGCACGGAACGACAAGCGGGGAAATTGACAGAAAAACCAAAGTTATAAACAATTTTAAATTTATTTGGAATGTCTTAAAAACGCACAATTTGACAAAAAAAAAAAATCTTGAAAATTTTCAACAAATACAATACTAAATCGAGAGTTTTATTTATTTTTTTTAAGTAAAAATAGTTTCTTAAATTTATCACACTCAGTTTCAGGTTATTAATCAGACCGAAAACGAAAATTACTTTTTAGTGCTCTTTAACTGTTAAGTTTGAGACCGTAATAAAAATTGTGCATGTTATGTCAGTAATTTTATGACCACGTTTACTTTATAAATTCAAAGATAAAAAATTTTTTTGATAATTCTTCTCATAAGATAAGCTGCATGTTTGAAGCGGCATCAATGTGTCAATGCATAGCACAAAAATGGTTCTGCCTATTTGGATCTGGAGATGACACAATTCATAAAAGCTTCGAATTGACGTCCATCCACTATACCCGAAGTCTTCCTGAAGGCTTAGATCGAACGGGGGGCCACATCAAACGTTCAAAGAACTTGAACAAGGGTTTACAAATTCGGAGAAAAGATTATAATTGCACCTGCGCAATATATTATTAATTGGGTTCTTTCAGTTTTGACCTAAGAAAAAAATTTCGACAGTTTCACTACATGTCATTCATTGCAGTATAGCAAGACGGAAGCCACTTTCTTGGACCAGCTATTTACATGTGACACAAAATGGATGATATACTGTAACTTCAAAAGAAAAACTAACTGGCCTCACCCTACTCTCTTGCATTTGTCCCTGAACAAAACATTCACAAAGAGAAAGTATTGTTTTATAATTAAATTATAAAGGAACTTTGAATTTACAGTAAAATACAATAAAGATGTATCAATAACAGACGAAATAATATCTTAGTTTAACACTCTTCCGTGGAAAATATCATGATGTACTTGAGCCAGTTGCTCAGTTATACGTAAATGCTGATGTACATGGCGAAACGATCCCACATTTCTACATTCAGAAGCAAAAAAGCGGAAGGTTTTATTGATTTACAGAAAAATAATCACGTATCTCAGAAATCAGCTTTGTAAAAGATGCTAATTTTGTCGATTGCGTAATGTGATAATAATTACGAGTCACATTGAAAATTATTTTCTTTCAAAACTTACATATGATAAATTTGAATGGTAAGGGGTTTGAATAACTTTAAACCTGAAAGATCTATTAACAAATGGCCTTTAAAAATTTAGGTTGTGAGGGCTCTGGATACGCATCAAGTTAATTTACAAAGTTATATGTACATAATTTTATTTTATTTTATTATTATATATATATATATATATATTTTTTTTTTTGTGTGTGTGTGTGTGAAAAGATTTTTTATATGCTGTGAATTTTTCCCTGGCTCCTAAGTTTTGTAGCTTGGAGCATAATATTTAAAGTGATTTTCCAACCTATCACTTATTACTTATTTTCTTTTCAATTATTTATCAGTTAGATATTTTTTCATTCTTTGCTGCAAAATATTTTGTTATCTTCATTCTTATATATCGGATACGTTCCTTTTTTTATAATTTTGGAGCAGGTTTTAAGAGCAACAGGTTTTTGTCCCTGGAACTTTCTTGATTTCAGTTTTTTAGTAGAATTTTTAATGAAATTTTTGATGGTTATTGATACATTCAATAAACATTACTGGAAATATTTGGCATATTAGCTACCCAGAATTTCACAGAAAAGTACCGGGATTTTTTTAATAATTGTTAAATTATGTTTTAAATAAAAAAAATGGTAAAATTTAAAAAATAAATACAAAATGTAAATTCCTATTTAATTCTGTGATACTTCATATGCTATCTAATATTATAGTTATATAGCAGATAGAATGTTTCAAAAGGTGACGAATATACAGGGTGACAAGAAATAACTTGGACGAAGTTTCAAACCAAATATGTGTAACTACCACTATCGCAAACTCATATTGGAAGATGTTGTCTTACCTTGGTCGCAAAAGTTCTTTAGAAATAAAAGATGGACCTTCCAACAGGATTCCGCACCTGCACACAGAGCTAAAGGCACTAAAAATTGGTGCAAGACAAATTTTCCTCACTTCATCGGAGCTCAAGAATGGCCCCCGTATTCTCCAGATTTGATCCCAATGGATTATTCTTTTTGGTCCACCTTGGAGGCAAGGGTGTGGGCTAAACCTCATAAAACTTTGGCATCCCTAAAGGAATTCTTTTGCAAGGAATGGGATAAAATATCAGTAAGTGAGTTGCGGCCCATAGCTGAAATGTTTGTGACACGTTTAAAGCTCTGAATGAAAGCTAAAGGTAGCCACTTTGAAAATTTGTAAATATAATAGACAAAATAATGTATTCATACTTATTGAAGTTTGGTCGTAATATTTTCTTCAGCATTAAAGTTATAATGTATCATGTGTATACAAGTTATTTCTTTTCACCCTGTATAGGTTTCATCTTACATTTTATAACTATATGTAAATTTAATGGTATTTTTCTCTAAGACGTAAATGTTAAAACATCGAAAATTCATTCAAGGCGTCTGAGACGATTTATTACGATATGAAGTGATCTTGTGAAATTCACATGCATAGAAAAAAATATTCTTAATATGTAACATTAATTTATCTAATATCGTGTACCACTTAGAAATATTTGGATAATTAATGATCTACTATTTCCTTTTCTTTTCATCATAATAGTTATATTAAAGAAAAAACATTTCTGTTTAATGATCAGTCTTTGCTTTCCAGAAAGAAAATAAAACTACTATTTTCATTTCTATAAATTCAGTATTTCTACCGAAAATAGTATCTTTGAAGTAGCCAGATGAAGAAAAGACGATGTCATTTTAATAATTAATAGTTTCATAACGTCATTAGGAAAGTGATGAAATGAGAAATTTACCGAATCGTGGTTAAATTAGATTTCTACTCATAGATTATTTTGCTAATTAAATTACTTCATGTTTCGTGATATTAAAGTATGAAAATTCTTTTTACTCTATTAACTCTTTTTTCATTAATTATCATAAATCTGAGTAAAATAAATTTACAAAGAGATTTTTTAAAATTAATATATTATATATTTTCACTTTCATTTGCTTGTTAATTTTCTAATTATACTGTTATAAATTAATTTTAAAACAATGTTTGGAAATGTACGTTTGGAGAATGATATATAAATTACTTGGATATATAATGATGCTTTATTTCTTTTATATTAAATTAAATTTTTGCTTTGGTGTAGTACAAAATAGGTATCTCTTCTTTATTCAAGGCGATATGAAATCACCAAAAAATATACAAATTGAATTTTTTTTTTTTTTTTTAATTGGAGATGGTAATAACTCGTACGAAACCATACTAAATCGTTGATTATTTATGACTGTGGAAGAAAATATACTTGTTTGTCGCCCTTATATCATTACTAACTCTGGAGGTTTTTCATCAAATTTTTATATTACAAAGAAATTCCATGAATTCAATTTCCCTAAAAGAAACAAAAATGTTCGTGACGGAATCTGGAAAATGAACTTTGTTTCCTCATCAGAATAAAGATCTTAAAAAGCCAATAAGAACGTTTTACTCTAAGCTGTCTAAATAAGAATTTATACAAGACAATATATAATGCATCAAACGCTAGAATTACTAATTTACTTTTCCTGTTTGCTGTTACTTTCAAAAAATTGAATTCAATTTCTTAATTTATGTTATTTTCTTAGCTTCTGCTCGAAGATTTCCTAAATATTTTAATCATTATATGCGACAAAGGTATAAAATTAAAGACAAAACAAAAGATAAAAATGATTTCTTTGGTAACTGTATGGCAAAGATAAATTCATTAAGATAATAAATATTCTGTTCGAAGGCTTTGTAGAATAAAATCCTTCAGGTTTCAAGAGTTACTACTGGCACAACTTTCACCGAACAACATTATTATTCGTAAATAACAGTTGACTGATATAGGTAGAGAGGTAAAAACTGGTACACATGCTTGAACTAACAAGGATATTTATTGAAACCAAACCCCACAAAATTAGTGTTTAACAATTCATGATGACGCTGTACGGATATCATTGGAGGGTACGCCTTAGTACTCTCAAAATAGTAGCACATGGAATGCTGGTGAGACGGGCGACTTCACGAGCGCTGACTTCCCAATACGTAGACGAATCCGGTAAAGGTTCCATTTCTTCCTGAACTGTCCGAGCAGAACGAGTGTCTGTTCACTATAGAGCTGATCATCTAAACAAAGTAGTTTCTCCTATTCTGTTGATATAGTTTAACTAACAGTGCCTTTTCTGGTAAAGTGAACATGCAGCGATTGTTGAAGCATCTGATTTTCTCCCTAACTACAGCTCATTTTTTACATGGTTCTCATGTGGCGTTACTGACGTTTTGATGTCCAGCGCCATCTGTTGGATGCATTTTGTACCTTTCTTTGTTTCAATAAAACCCCATGTCATTTTAACTATGTGTGTCAATTTCAATCTCTCTACCTATTATTGCGGGAATTATTCATTTTTTAAATGGTAAAGGGCTTTTGGGTCACCCGATATATTGAATGTCTTACTCTTACCATATTTCATCACCTGAAGGTGCTATTATGTAATGGGAAAGAACTATGCGTAACTGTAATTTTTACAAAGAACCTTTTATCTTAAAATGTACCATTTCAGTTTTGACATTTATTCAAAGACTATGTTTTTAAACTTACGTGTATTTGTTTTTGTTGTTTTTTTGTTGTTTTTTTTTTATCTTATTTTACAATTCTACATATATTTATATCTATTTTCTTAAAATATATATATATATATGTATATATATTCACTGGTACAATATAATAACATCGTGCAGCTAATAATTAGAATCAAAGTGGTATATTTTTGTAGCCATAAAATTCGAAAAACTGTTAGATTTTTATTATTATTTTGTTTCGCGCATCATTACATATACGTAACATTTTTTTGCATAAGAAAAATTGTATCATGGAATTGTTTTTAGCAATTCCATTTTGATGATGTAAAAAAAAAAAAAATTCTTTGATTATTAGCAATCACGAATAACCACTCAAGCTTTTCTATAGTATTGAAAACTTCACTGGAGTGATTCTAATTTGTTTAATCATCGTATAAAAAGAGTACTTAAAAATTCAATAGATTTATAAATAAAAGTTGCTATAAACAATACAAAGTTAATTTATAATTAAAAAATTAAAATGACAACAATTAAAAATCTATCTGAATCACAATGCAGAATCTAAACAAAATCACAAAAATCTGCTACGTAAAAAGTGCCGTATAATATAATATAGAAACCAAATATTTTGTGAAATTCACTGTTTAATTTTAAATATTATTTAGCTCTGTACATTAGCATAAGTGCAAATCTACAAGGGAAAAATAAAAAGTTTTTACCCCTATATTTTTTAGCCAAAATAAGGTACATAGAAGAAATAACAAATAGGCGTGTATTCTGCCTACCTTACACTACTTTTTCAAATAGTCCCCTACCAATCCAGACGTTTGTCCCATCGCAGTAACAAATTTGAGATATCTTGTAGAGAATATGAGTGGACCACATTCTCCATTTTAGATCATAAATCCTAGATCTTGGATCTTACTAGATCTTAAATATGAACCTAAACTTAATTACTTAGTAATGTGATAGAATTAAGAAGAGCTCGAGACAAAGTTAACAAATGAATAACAAAGTTTATTTAGCATTCAATATATAGGAGGACGTTGAGCTAACTTATTTAAATAAATGACTTCAGGAACTAACTTTAAACAAGATATAAAATAAGAAGTTGTTTTATCTCACCAATGCTGATCTTTTTGGCGACCGCTCCTTACTACTACTAACTTTTCTCACTTCAGAGTGTCGAGCGGATTCCCGATCACGACGGACTCCTACTGTAATTTACGCCACAATACTACACCTCTCTACCATCACTGCACACTTATCAGCTACCAACTCATCACATTACATTACCGCTAGCCACTCCAATCCACACTCTCACTATCAAAACAATCTCCAATTTATACTACTTTCAACAACTTTGTTTCCTTTCATTTCAATTAAAACTTACAATCACTTCCCCATTCACCAAATACTCAGATCCTAATTATTTCACTGCAGCACGATGCCGACATAAAACTCACTCGACCTCAACCTTCGCCGAGTCACTGGGGACGAAGCGATTTGACCGTCCCAACTTTAGATTGCTGGATTCAGCTGAAATTCAAACGGACTGTGGAGACGTTCTATAGTCTCGACCTTACAACCTCTGTCGTAAAATTTTCCCGGTTGATTGTGGAACAAACGTCGAACTGCTGTACTGACTGACTTCTTTGCGGGTGAATTCCTGTTCTGCGAGGAACTTCTTCTGAAAACCGAAATCGCATAAATCACTAGGGGCGAAGTCCAGACTGTATAGTGTGTGGTCCAGATTATCTCACTGAAATGACCGAAGCCTGTTGGTGGTTCTGATTGCCGTATGTAGGTTAACAATGTTCTGGAAGATAACTTTCTACATTGAGAATCGCTCGGCGCTTTCGCCTGATGCATCCCCCAGACGTGACAGTGTGGTGCAATAACTATCGGTGTTGATGTTTGCATCTTGTATGTCCTCATACGCTGTGGAATGTGAAACATAACCTTATATTTAACAACTGACACAAGTGCTGTGCAGTTGATCTACCGGAAGATAAGGTCAGGCCGTATCAAGAAATGTCCAGTGCTGGAAATGGATATGTTGACTGAATCTACAGCCGTAATTTGACTAAAAACAGATGGGCAAGATCGTTATTCACGTTCCACGATAAAGACAATACGACTGCGGTTCCATAATCAGCCGGGCGAATTCAACGTCAGAGAAATCTCATATTTAGTTCTGTGATGGAACAAATGTCTAAATTGGCTCGGAGACTATGTTAAAATACAGTGTGTTATAGATAGAATAATACGTTTATTTGTAATTTATTTTGATTAATAAAAAATAGGGGCAAAGATTTTCAGATTACTCCCTTGTATATATATCCTTCCAGTGCTACCAAAATTAATATATTTTAATATTTATAGGACTTAACTTTATTTTCGATGCAAATTATTATGATTATCATTGTTATTCTTCTTCTTCTTCTTAATAATAATAAAATTATTATTTGCTGAAAGATTTCATAAAAAATGTGAATATTATCTTCAATTAATTTAGATTAAAAGCAACAATAACCCTTTTAAAATTAAATGTAATACATATCTATATGTATTTAACATATTCAAATGTGTTTTGAAGTGTAATAAAATGTAAGAACCCTTTCTCTCCACAAAAAAAGAAAATCATTTTTAATATTATTTAACATTTAATCTTTTCCTTTCTTCTTCCTCTTTTAAATATTAGAAAATAAAATTTCAAAATATTCCATCTGTTGAAAAGAAGATTAATAATTATGATAATAAAAGAAAGATAAATTGCTTAGCTAAGAAATTTTCACTTCAACTAGAAAAGTTTTTCAAATTTCAGTTTCAATAAAGGAGATATTTACTATTATTATCAATATTTAAATGAAATGCAAATTATAAAATCTATAATGCTTAAATTTTCTTAAATGAAACATAAAACATACTTTAACAAATAAAATATTAAATACTTTTTAGGTTATTTATAGTTAATTTTTATTTATTTATTTATTTTTATCTAAATGAAATTCACATGGCAATGACATAGCATTTCTAATATTAATAAATAACTGAATTTTAGTTGCCTATGTTTAATTTTTGATCTTATAAACTATTTAAGTCAATATCTTAAAGATCAAATGATTAGTTAATATTTTGTTTCCTGTTAAGGAGTATCTCCGGATTTCGAATTTTGTGTGGAATTTGTAAAATTTAAAATTGTTTCATAATGTTTAATTTTTTTTCGGGCATAGCATATTTCAGCTCATGAAATGTTAAATTTTGAATTATATTTTGCCTATGTCAAATGTTAAAACCTGAAATAACTAATATTTACTTCACTGTAGTCAAACTGATTCATCGCTTTATATTTTTATATGTTTTTGATATATAAGAAAAATGTGAAAACAAACCTTTTTTCTGTGACAGAGTGGCTATGACACGTCATCGCTAATCGCCTTCGAGCATGCGGTTATTGGTTCGATTTCGGCGTTGGTTCTGTGTGTTTTACTAATTTTTATTATTGTAATCCTGTTATGCGCTATCTATAATTTCTCTACGAAGATTTACAAGCGATCTTCAAGTCAACCATACAGGTTTGATGCATATTTTATCAATTACTAAATGCACTTTTCTTAGTTAAAAGGGCCGCGGTAGCCCAGTCGGTAGAGCGCCGGCCTCGTAATTGGAAGATTGCGGGTTCGGTACTCGAGTCGGTCAAAGACCGTCGTGCACACTAATGGTGGCTGGTGCACGTAAAATCTGTCGTGGCCACAATGTCCTCCATGTTCCCATCAAAAATTATACCTCTGGGGGTAACCGAAGCGGGAGAGCCATCCCTTCCGTGGAGGATCAAAATTGTGATGGCATGTCTCCGGACCACCTCTAGGGGTGTGTCCCAAACCATCGCCAATTACCCATCTGCGCAGCACTAGTGCGACGTAAAACCCAACCAACCAACCAATCTTACTTAAAAAATTATTGCTATTTTTGACGTCTCTCTTACAACCTACCTGGGCTTTATCTACCCAATAACGCAGACATTTAAAAATAAATAAATAAACAGCCCAGTTTCAATAAAATTTAACAAAATGTAGGAGGTTAAATAAATGACGTCATAATTTAAAACTGAAGATTGTGAAGTTAACCCCCCATCCCACCCTCTCCACACCTTTAACCACCTTACATGTTGCTATCCTATTGTGAATCTTAAAGTATAGACGAAATTTGTTGCCTAAAATGCAAATACGAATTTATTTGTTTTAATATTAAGAGGGCAGTGTTACTCGCACTTATCTGATATTTATTTAAATCAATTTAACTCACACCGACTAGCAGTGAAATTAAATGAATATGCTACCATTTAGCGTTTTGCCAGACACCTCTTATTTCGCAAAATCTTCAACCTACCTCCACTTTAGGTTTGCTTTCGTTTAAATACTGTCACTGGAAAATTGATTTGCATGGCTTCAAACACCAAACCATCAACATCTGCTTCAATCCAATAATTCCCAAAACCCTGCGAACCACGAAATCCTGAAATACATTTCTTATAATAACATTCCCACAAAGCTATATTTCTCTACCATGCGAAATAGCAGTTTTTTATATTTGTAGACACTTCGAGAATTCTACTTAAATCCCTTGCTTCAAACATGAAAGTTATTGCGCACATTACTTTTTCACAAAGGTCCAACATTACAAGGAAACATTCAAAAGGTGCCGTCATCAAAAAATATTGAAACAATATATAATATATATGTGATTCTACTCTTCATAAAACACCACAAAGTGAAAAAAATTATCGGCTGAAATGAATTACAGCGACCACAAAAATTCATCGAAATTAAGCATATTTGGCGATTGCACACTGTTAGGCGATTGATTTTGAGTACTTGGCGGAGAAGCAAAACACGGTTCTGTTCATACACAGCAATCTCAGTGCTATCGAAATTATAACCTAGCAGCGCTAAATCGTCAAAAATGCTTAATTCAAGTAATTTTTTGTGGTCGCTGTAATTCACTTCAGCCGATAATTTTTTCACTTTCTGGTGTTTTATGAAGAGTAGGATCACATATATTTTTTTCAATATTTTTTGAAGACGACACCTTTTAAATGCTTTCTTGTTAGTAAGATGCCTTACGATGTCTGACAGACCTAATTCTGCATAAAAAATGCAAAATAACAAGTAAATAAATGAAATGAAGATAAAAATAATACATTAACCATTGATAAGGAACGCTAATGAGTGAAATATAGAACACGCAGTTTCGACAAAATCTAAGGAAATGAAACAGATAAAATAAAAGACGTCATAACTGACAATTGAAAGCTAATCTCAAATAATTCTGTGTTCAACATTGAAAAAATTTAAGACAGTAATCGTGTGGCTAAAAATAGAAAACATATTTATTTCTTAAAATGTTTAATCAGTTTTTTTGAGCTTTTCATACACTTAAAAGATAATTCCATTTCATCTTCCTCCTTGTTTCTTTAGAAAAAATAAAAATTTTTAGATTCATAAATCTTCTCCAAATTCAAATGTTTCCTCTTACTAGAAAAATCCGGTTTCTGCATAAATAGTATTAATGATTCACTCATTCCTCTTATGTTTCATTTATTACCTCTTTACGGATACTACGGTGAGTTCTTACAAATGATATCAGGTAAACCGTTGAAAATGCATACATAAATTGTATTGAGGATTTGAGAGAGTCTGTAAGAAAAATGAACATAAACAAATACATTGCTGCTGAAAAGTGGTATATTTATACGGCTTTCTCTGTTAAAAATCGATTTTTATTTGCTATTAATGCATGAATATAATTTCAAATTTATCCCTACATTTTTAAATGAATGAAAGGCATGTGATTTACTAGTGTATACACTTAAATTGTAATTTATACATAATTTATAATTAATATAGACACCAACATATTTTCTGCCATCAAAAAAGTAAGAACAAGGATCCATATTGAGTATATATTTCTATTTAGAGAACCCAGATCATTTTCTATAAGACTGATTTAGAATAAAAATTTGTGTCATCAAATAAATCTATAAATTTAGAAAAGATTTTATTGTTCCTAAATAGTGGGTGAAATTACATAAAAAAGAAAGAAAAAAAAAAGCAAGTTGCGCCAGACATAGGATTTGTCAGTAGTGAATTACACAATTAAAAAATGTTTTGAAAAAAGGGCGATGTTGGATAAGTATTTGTGATAATTTATCATATCCAAGGCTATGGATTATAAATTGTCAATGCTGAAGTATTTTTTAAGTCAGTTTTTCCAAGGTTATGATTGAATTATAAGATATTGTTTATACGGATCTCACTAACATAAAGTAAACAATCAAATACTTTTAACATTTTCTTTAACAAAACTTGAAGACAAGTTTTGTTTCCTCGTACTAAAATGCAAATGTATGCTAATATGTACGTTTATATTGCAATGCAGTGAAAAGTGGAAAATTTGCGTTTTCGTTTTTATTTTTTTCGTTTTATTTGTTTATTTATTTATTTACTTATTTAATTTTTTTTTTCCAAATAATAATTTAATGAAAAATGCTTCAATTACATTTTCATCTTTGGAAGTGTAATTAGATCAATTATCACAACCATCAAAAAATTAAAGAAATGAATTTTAGAAAATTACATAGTAGAGTAAATTTTACTTTTATTTAAGTAAAATAACTTCCAGTGTTAAGGCTATTAATGTTGTAATTATTATTATTATAAATATTTTGTAGCGAATGGGACATTTTACAGAATTAACAAGCAGTGAATTTGTAATTTTTTTCTTAAAGTTCAAAAGTCAAAATTAAATGATTCCAGCTTAGTCGGAGAGAGGTTGATTTACATTTTTCGTATCAAGTAGCCACCATTTCGAAACAATATGGCGGATAAAATTTTATAAAAATGGCGGATAAAATTTTATACTTTGGTAGTGATACTGATATGGGCTATATGCAGTTTAAAGTAAATCGATTCCCAAATATCTTTTATATGTGAACTTGAAATTTTGAAGTGGACGATATTTTGAAGCAAAATGACGGAGCAACTTACCCAGTGAAATCATTTAAAATATTTAAATGACTTTGATTTGAATTGATTAATTATACAAAAAATGATGATAAATTTTGAAATAGCCGTCGATTGGAAACAAAATGTCGGAACAAGTTTTCCAGTGAACTAATACATGATATTTGTAAAGATAAGTCAACTTTCCAATTTTTTTGCAAATTGTGTATTTCAAAAGTTGTCCCAAAATTTTCACATGGCAAGCTGATTTCAAGTAGTCTTCACTCCGAAGCAAAATGGCGGAGCAAGTCGCTCAGTGAAATCATCACAGATATTTGTAATATACTTACATTGTCTATCTTTCTTACATTGTCTATCTTATTTAAAAAGTCATCAGGATAACAAATTTTTAAATGGCAGCCTGATTTTAAGTGGTCTTCTTAATTAAAGGTATCCACCATTTTAAAACCAAATGGCGTATCGTTCTCATTAATAAAATTGTTTGAAACCATTACATAATCTATGCATATATAAAAATCTGGAGTGACTCCACTCGACTTTCCGAACATTGAGTAATTAACAGTTTTGTAGATAAAGTAAAGAAAGAGGAGTTGTTAAACAAATAAAAGAGAGAAAACCATAACAGGGTGTTTGAGTATTTTTCTCCATATATTACCTGATGTTTTTTTAAACTCTACTGAACTTTGAGCCCATACATCATAACAATAAAGAATTTTTCGTTGTGCCCATGTAAAAACTTATAAATGCTAGATTCACCAAAATGCTTATAGTTAGTGCAACAGTGATTTATAATATTCATATAAATTTTAAGCTCTGTTGAATAAGGTGTTTAGATGCTGTCGCACTTTTAAAAATTTGATCCCATAGGCCATAATGATAAAGAATTTTTCTTTGTGTCCCTGTAAAAAAATCTGTAAGTACTAAATTCACCAAAATCTGTACAGTTGGTGCAACTGTGACCTATAACATGCGTAAAAATTTTTTGCTCAGATTAATAAGGCGTTTAGAAATATTTAATACTTTTAAATATTTGGCCCCATAGGCCATAATCATAAATAATTTTTCTTTGTGTCCCTGTAAAAAAACTGTAAGTGCCATATTCTCCAAAATCTATAAAGATTGAGTGTCTGTGACCTATAATATGTGTATAAATTTTTTGCTCAATTGAATAAGACGTTTAGATGCTATCACACTTTTAAGATTTTGGTCCCTTAAGACATAATGATAAAGAATTTTTCTTTGTGTCCCTGTAAAAAAAAAAAAAACTATAAGTGCTAGATTCATGAAAATCAATAGGGTTCGTGCTACGGTGACTTGCAATATGCATACCAACTTACAGCTCATTCGAGCAAAGTGTTTAGACGCTAGCGTGTTCACTCACACATATACACGCACACATATATACACACACACATACATACATCATCGTAAAAATAGTGAAAACGGAATCAGGGCACCTCAAAACGTATAGAAACATCAAAATCTCAAATTCGGAATTTTGAAATGATTATTATACTTTCCTCACTATAGTGTTCGGAAAGTAAAAATATAAGTAAATACTGTCTTACATACGCTTTGTACAATGTGGATTTGAACATTTGAAGTGGCAGTAGACGGAGTAAATTGATTAATGAACTCGTCAAAAACATTTGTAAGATAAGTGCGCGGACTAACATTGGTTCGATATGGTTCATTATTTTGGAAGTTATCGGGATGACGAGAATTTTCCATTTATGTACAGTCGGTAACAAAAGTATCCGAACACTAACAAAAATTCCTATATAAAAAAGTAGAGTTAATACTGTTTTGTTAAGTAAATCCTTGTCGAATCATATTCTTAGACTGACTAAGAACATGATTCGGCAAGGATTTATTTAACAAAACAGTATTAAGAGTACTTTTTTTATATAGCAATTTTTGCTAGTGTTCGGATACTTTTGTTACCGACTGTATTATATATAAATAAACTAAGCGATTACAGTAGATCATTTTTTTAAAGAAATCAACAAAAAAAAAAAAAAATTCTTTTTTTAATAGTAATAGAGGAAATTACATTTATTGAAGATTTAATCATATTTTAGTGAATGTGTTAATTTGTAACTAGTCGGTAATTTTCAAAATTTGATGACTCTAAGGTACTTTAATGTTCATCTAAAACATCACATAGTAACCAGTTTGAAAGCATTTCTTTTAAATAATATTTACACATTCCTATGAAAGAAAATAATGGTAAAATTAATATACGTGCATGCAACATGTAAATTAAGGATAATACAATAGACGAATATTTTTCAGAAACTTCACTCTGTATACGCAAAATAATCATTTAATAAAACATTTTCAAGTAATATATTATGTGTCGAAAAAGTTTTGATAGTATTTGTATAATGCAGACTGAATCTACAATCAGAAAACATAATTTGAACTCTTTTCATTTTTATAATATTATTTTCAACCTAGTTACAAAAACATAACAATATAACATATTAAACAAATGAAAAAATAACCCTCATGGTAAAGGGAGGGGTGGGTAAAAAAATGCAAAAGAACATTATAAGCTAAAAATAGTTAATTATGTGTGTATATTTAAAACAATCATTTCTTTAAATATTTTCTGCATCTACATTAAGTAATATTATCTGTATCGAAATGATCAGTTTGTACGCCACTTGTATAATTAACCCTGAAGATACAATCGAATATTTTATGACTAATATGTGTTGGATTCTCAGTCTAATTGTGTTTCTTATTTATTGAAAAACATTTGCATTATTTAAGTTAATAAAATACTTATATAATCTTAGAGAACTCCCACTTGTTAAAGATTTCAGAAAAAATGGTTTAGACTGATTGTATAGCCAATTTTCGAAATTATGAATGCAATAGTAAAAACCTATATCAACCCCCCTTTAGTTTTATACTATTACTCGCAATCTATTCACATAAATAGAACAAATTAAGATTTCAATAATAATATTAATTTAAAAAAAATACAGAGTGAAGAATACAAACAAGCTTCATATACCATACTATAATCAGCCATATATAAAATGATACAGAAATTGGGAAAAACTGTAACTTATACGCAAAGCGAAATATATATATATACATGTGTAATTAAAAGCCCCCCCCCCCTTAAAATTAAAGCTTCATTTCACAAACTTAAATGATTCTGCCTCCCACTAATCCACTGATAGATTCCTAATTAATTCTTTATTAATTTATTTTATAAATATTTCATTAATTACAAATTCTTTAACTTGTTTTCAATTCTTAAAGTTATTTTTATTTTATTTTTCCAAGAAACAAAACCGTTATGTATTATATTGTGCAATGCAAAGGTAACTTTATTCCAGAATGTTTTCTCTTATTTCCTGTGTATAGTATGATTCCCCTAAGCCACGGAGCGCTCGCGATCACTTTATCGCTCCCTCTTGGAAGTAAGAAGAGAATTTTCGAGTTAGTTCTAGAAGTTAGGTTTTTAAGATGTAAGTTTAAGAGGAGGGTTCACCTTCACGTAAAGGCTGTAACCGTTCGAGTTAATTAAATAATTACTTGCTCCACTGATTGCAAATTGTTTCTTTTCATTTGTGACTGTCCATTTTAATGTGACATATATATATATATATATATATATACACACACATATATATATATATATGTGTATAATTTTAAAACAACGTAAACACAGCTTCGTAAGTAAGAAAGTGATCAATCATGGAAAATGTGTATACGATATATATTCATATTTCACAGTTATGAATTTATTTCCTATATAAATTATACTGTATTTCTAACTTAAATAACATTTTTATTCTTTGGATCAGTCTTATTTATAATTATCCAATCAAAAAGGTTATTTTCATTTATTTATTCAGATAGTCAAAGATAGCGAATATCCGGTAAGTTTAATCATGTTTCCCAATAAAAATTAATATATATATATATATATATATATATATATATATATATATATATATATATATATATATATATATATATAGAAGTGATTGATAGTGAAGATAACATTTGCCATACACATTTAACATGAAAATTTTAGTTAAAAAAAAAAAAAAAAAAAGTTTACATTTACCAAGCAATGCGTTTACTCTTTTGCGCATTTACTACAGATCGACTTGTTTTTATTTCTAGAATGCTTCTTTTTAATGTATGAAAGAATAGTGCAATAGATTAGTATAATTTATTTGTCTATTATTAAAAAGACTCTCCGTTGGGATCAGCTCTATAATCTCACATTAGTCTTAAAAATCTAATCTAGTGTTTTAATACATAATATTACTCTTTATACTGAAAATTATTTAAATTATCCTATTACAAAATAGTCATTTATCTAAAGATAAAGACTAAAAAATTTACTTTAACTTGAAAACCATTTACAGTGTGCTTTGTTTTGATTTAGAAAAAATTCAAAAGATATCATAAATAAACTTCCCGCATCAGGGACAATAAGTGTTCTTTAAATATCCCTCATTAACTGCTGAGTACAGAAACTTAGAACAATGAGCACTGGCAATGGCACCACGTGTGTATCCTCTTTGCAACTACGACAACAAAGGGGACTGCTGTCGGTAATGGCACATCAAGCTGTTAAGTGCTGATTAGTATTTGCCATGTAAGCTCATTATGTTAAATTATCATACTTCTCATAAAATGTAAGCTGTAATTTTTCTGTGAATTTTTATTCTAAAGATGGTAGATATATAGGGGAGCTATGATTGTTTAGGTGAAACTATTTTATGTATATATGTTAATATATATGAAAAAAAATATATATATAGATATATACTTTTTTCATTCAACTATAATGATATTTAATAGTTCTCTTTTATTTTTATTTGCAGATGAAAAATGCAGACGTACGTATACAACAATTTGCAAATATATATACATACATTTATACACTCCTGCTCAAATGTTTAGCAAGATTTGCAAACGATCAGGTTTTTTTTTTTTTTTTTTTTTTTTTTCAATTTAGAAACTTTCGACGAAATGTTTTCAAACATTGGATATTTAAAGAACTGTATCTTTCTCATGTTTTTCAGTGAAGATTGGTTTACGACAACATTTAGGGTGACAGTGACAAATTGAGCAAAATCAATAATGTTTATGATCACCCTGTATCGTTAAGGGAACAAAATGAACTGTAACTTTAGGATATGTTAATATAGAACTATTTCAATTTGTGGATGAATTTGTGTGACGATCGCATGTTAAATAACAGAGATACAAGCATTTATTTTTAAAACTCAAAAAAAAAAAAAAAAAAAAAAGAAAAAGAAAAAAAAAAGAAAGAAAGAAAGAAAGAAAGAAAGAAATCGGCATGTTTTTTATTTATTATATACAGAGTTTTTAAAGAAAATTATTCCCGATTTTAGATAAGTTGGAAAAACACTTTTAAAACACCTTTAATACACTGCATTTGGAATACAAATATCTCAAATATATGATGAAGTATGGGCATTTTTTTATGAGAAACGTTTTCACTGCGCAAGTGCGAAAGATTTTTAAAAAAATTGCATTGGTTGAAAGCTAGATATATTGGGCAACTTTTATCAAACGTGCATTTAAATAGAGTAAAAATTAAGAAAAGTATCCATAAAAGAACGAGGTAGATTTTAGATATTTTAAAAGAGTTGAAATTTTTTAAGGGGTTTTTCACATGCCGCGTAATTAATTTGATGATCCAATTATTTAAACCACGCTCAAAATGTGCTTTTTTGAGAAAAATATAAGCATATAAGCTTGTAATTCTAACATAATTTTGTTTATTTACTAAAATTTGTGAGATAGATGATAAGGGGTTTTTCACAAAAAACAACTTTTGCTAAGTTGTTAAAATAACTGGATCTTTAAATTAATTACTCAGCATGTGAAAAAAACCTTAAGAAATCTCAACTCTTGGAAAAAATCTACCGTTCTGTTTCGGATAATTTGCTTAATTTATACTCTAATCTAATGCACTTTTGGCAAAAGTTGCCCAATATATCTAGCTTTCAACCTATGCGATTTATTCTTATTCTTATTATTTATTTATTTATTTATTTATTTAATATTTCGCATATACGCAGTGAAAACATTTTTCATAAAAATGTTCATATTTCATGAGATATTTGAGATATTTATATTCCGATTGCAGTGTATTGTTTTAAAGTGTTTTTCCAAATTATTTGATAGTGGAAATAATTTTCGTTAAAAACTCTGTATTATAAATAAAAATCATGCAGTTTTTTTTTTCTTTTGAGTTTTAAAAGAAAATGCTTATATCTCCGTTATTTATTATACTATCGTCACACAAATTCATCCACAAATTGTACTGAGTCAATGTTAACATATCCTAAAGTTACAGTTCATTTCGTTCACTTAACGATACAGGTTGATCACAAACATTACTGATTTTTCTCAATTTGTTACCTGCCCCCTAAATGTTGTCTTAAACCAATCTTCACTGAAAAAAAGACACAATTTCTTTAAATACCTAATGTTTGAAAACATTTCAACGAGAGATAAGTTTTTAAATGGAAAAAAACTGTTCGGTTGCAAATCTTGATAAACTTTTGAGGAGGAGTGTATATATACATAAAGGGGATAAAATAACAAAATGTTAAAAAAATAAGAAAACGAGCAAATTAGTCGTCTCTGAATGTAAGATTTTGGATTTGAAAATTATTACTGATATAAATTATTACTGTACATAAATTTGATTTAAATTGATTGTATAATTGATCTGATATTTTCAAACTGTTTGTTTATTGCTATAAAATATATACTCTAATTGTTTAAATATTGTTATTTTTTCCTAATTATTGTATAACATGTAGATTTTCATCGTTGTATCCAAAACTGTGTAGATTATATATACTGTAATATCAAAGGAATGTCACTATGATTTCAAATTTTTAATTTATAGACAAAATCAAGAAGAAATATTCTTTATGTATCATTGTAATAGAAATTACAGTCCTGAGTGAAATGTTTGATATACATTTATCCATAATTTTTAATTCGAAGCATTTACATATAAACAAAATCTATACTGAAAACTGCTTTCGATTGTATAAAGTTAAAAAATGTTAAATTATCAAATTAAAATTCATAAAGAAATATCTGTGAAACATTTCATTCAATGTAGTTTAATAGGATCTGGAATACCTATAGTGCAGGTCCTTCACTAAGTATTTCAGGCAAAATTGCAACAAATTATTTAACCCTTTCATTCCCCGTGATGCCAATTGGAATCATAACATTTCAGATTTTTTTTCTTAGCATCTAACACTCCTGCTGATTCAAAATGAGCAATATTAAAATCTATATACATTTTCCCACCGAAACATATAAAATATACATTTTCGATGATTTCACTATCCTTGTTGATAAATGAAAGTATATTTTACTCTTTTCTGATAATAATATCGGAATCAGTTTACAGTTTTGGGCAATTCAAGTAAACTAACTGTTTGGAATATTTTTTATTTTATTTCTTAATGTTTATAATTTGTATTTTAATTAATTGAAATATATATTTCTTCCAAGATTTTTATATTTTTATTTATTGAAAAGTTATTTTTTTAAATGGCATCAGTGGTTATATTAAACATTAACACCTCTCAGTTGTTTGTTAGCTATATTAATTCGCACTCTGCTATTACTCCTATTAAAAAAAAAAAAAAAAAAAAAAAAAAAAAAAAAAAGTTATATGTATTAGTTTTGAAATAAATTTATGACTAAATATAAGATTTATTGTTTTTTGGATGGAAGAAAAATGGGGATGAAAGGGCTAAAATCATTGCAAATATCCAGCTACAAAAATCCTACAAAAGTACATTAATTGGAAGATACGCGAAATTTTCATTTCTAGTCGAAAAGCATCAAAGTAATCTGTAGCAATTAAAAGAAATTCCTAAGAGCGGAATTTTTATCTGAAATATGCTGGCACATTATTTTGAAACTTGCATGCAAATATATGACTTTTAAAATTTTTATGAAATTACTTTTAAGAGATTTAATATTTGTCCAATCTAACATAAAAATGAAGATTATATATACGAACAATTTACATAGAATCTATTATTATTATTATTATTATTATTGTGAAAAAGTACCTTTTTCCTAAAAGAAGCCCTTTAGTTTAAAACTCTAATTTCCTTTTAAATAAAATATACATATTTTTAATTAATCTTTTACCGAAATTTTAATAAGAGAAAATTTAATGGTACTTTTTCAGATATGGTTTATAAAAATGCATAACAAAACAATTTTTATGATTAATTTTTAAAAATATTTTTTCAAGATCATCTCATTTCAAATTTTTGTTATTTTAACACGAGATTCAAATCAACAAATATTTATATGCATAGTTACCCACTTTTACTCTTTTTGACTACTGGAAAATTATAATAGAACTTTTTTTTTCAACAGTTTCACTGATGAGGTAAAATAAAAATTTCTAGTAAAAGTTGGCATAAAAGCATAAAAGTTGGCAACTAATAAAAAAAAATCTTTTTTCAGACGAGGCTGATAGTCGAAAGTGAAATGAATGACTAACACACTAATTCTCGATAATTTGCACTCTTTTTAGGATAACAATATATTTTTTTATTTATTTTTTAATTAGAAGGAGGAGTTAAAAATTTCATTCGTTAGTCTAACTTATGCTTTTTTTTTTTTTTTTTTTTTTTCACTACTACGGAGTATGAAAGTCCGAATATTCTGGAATACGCAAGGCTTTTCTCAAATTTTCCAGGAAGATATTGCTTTTTCTTTCTTTTTTTTTTTTTTTAACTCGAAGAATGCATTTGGCTGTATAATCTAAGGGGTCATGCACCTTTGAAAGAAAAAAAGAAATATTAAAAAAAAAAATTATTACAATTTCATTAACGATAACTAAAAAAACAATTACTTTCAAAATTTGTAAGTTTTATCATGCGTTAAAAACGGTTTCATCTGTCTATCACAACCATTAATAATAATAATAATAATTCAATTTTGTTAAAAAAAATGTTAAAGCGAATTTTTTGTCGAATCTTTTGTGCGCACAATATCTTCGTGTTCATTATCCACAACTTAATAAAAGTTTAGCAGATTTTCATTGCGTATAAATATATGAATAAAGGAAAACTAGCTTTTTAAACATTTTAAAGTTTCATCCTTTTAATGTTTAAATGTTTTGTAATTACACCCATGATTACAAAAAAAATAGTGATAATTTTTTTAATAATAACTAGGGGGCTCTGCTCCCTGCTCGTTCCGCTCACCAACCCCCGAAGGAGGCTTCTCCTCCTCCCCGACTCACTTTACCTATTAACACATGCAGAACTCTGCCTGCCTATTCGCTGATTTATTTCACTGAAAAGGAATATTAATAGTGCATATTACAAGACAAAATAAGCAGAAAATTTTTATGGAAATCCTCATATTCAATGTCAAATTGAAATATATAATATATATATATATATATATATATATATATACTTTTTAATAGAAAGAAAATCATAATATCTAGACCATTTTGCATTACAGCTTTAGTATATGACCTTTTTTATTTCTTTTTTACAACCTTAAATCCGAAACACGGGACCCCAGTCGGTAGAGTGCCGAGCCGTAATTGGAAGATTGTGGGTTCGGTTCTCGAGCCGACCAAAGACCGTCGTGTACACTAATGGTGGCTGTTGCACATAAAATATGTCGTAGCTACAATATCCTCCGTGTTTCCATCAAAATTATACCTCTGGGGGCCACCGAAGCTGGGGAGCTATCCCCTTCGTGTAGGACCAGAACTGTGGTGGGTTGTCTCCGGAACATCCGTAGGGGTGCGTCCCAGACCGTCGCCAATTATCAATAGCGCATAATGGTGCGACGTCAATCACAACCTACCTAATTATCTACCTACCTGCAACCATGGATCATAAAATTTAATTTTCCTGTGTAAGAAGCTTAATTTTCTAAAAGTAGAGAAAAAAAGTTGATATTTATTTTCTTTGTTTTATACATCAGTGGTTTCGGGTCGCGTTACCCTAGTCGGTAAAGCACTGAGCACTTAATTGGAAGATTAACGATTCGATACTTGTGCCGGCCAAATACCGTCGTGTACACTAATGGTGGCTGGTGCACATATAATCGGTCGTGGTCGTAAAGTCCTCCATGTTCGCATCCCCACTATACCTCTGGGGACCACTAGAGAGCCTCCAAGGAGAGAGACGACAAATGATGAAATACTGCTACGCCGCATGCGCGTAGCAGACATTTTTTCTACCAAACTGGGTTTTGGTAGAAAAATTTGAACACTTCTCAGTCGAATATCAACAACCAAAGATTTACAGATATCATTGTTTTTTAGTAATAATCGTTTGTTTTATCTATAATTTCGAGCACAGTGCTTTAAAGCCATCAAAAACACTTTTAAAGGAGGATTTATGTAAAAAAAAAAATTATAAGCCAATGAGAAGCTTACTCACTATTGTTGTATCTCTCCTTGTAGGCTCTCTAGGGATCACCAAAGCGGAGGGGGATCCCCTCCGTGAAGGTTCAAAATTGTGATGACATGTCTACGGAACATCTCTAGGGGTGCGTCCGAGACCGTCGCCAATTAACCATAGCGCAGTATTGGTGCGACGTTAAATCCAACGAACCTACCTACCTACGCACAACCGTGGATCATATTTTAATTTTCTCGTGTAAAATGACTTCATGACAGAAAAACAACGTGACGTGAGACACCTTTTTCAAAATGGCAAATAGAGTACTTTCATAAACTTGTCGTTTTTAGTTAATAACTTCTTTAATTAAAATGATAGAAATTTCTAAGCGGCTGAAATGTTTTCCTTGGAGTACTCGGAACCCATTGATACCTCTCACGACGTGAAGGACCCTACCCTCCGTTAGAAGAAGCTGTCGGAGACAAAAATATTTGACGCCAGTGGCAGTAACTGTGTGCTATATCATTAATGTTCTATATCATTTGCATTTAATTATGTGCGCAAGGCTTACTATCGACAAAAATTAGCTCTGATATTTTAGATTTAAAAAAAAAATGAAATTAAAATTGTACATTTATTCTAATATCTGTAATCTAAATAAATAAAGCAAACAGTTTGTCTGCGGAACACATCTGGGCGTGTCACTTCTATTTTTGATTGGTCTAGATTTAATTACTTTGGTGATAAAAGTTGTCCATTTTTTTTTTTTTTTTTTCAATTAAAAACTGGTGAATTTTTTTTTTAAAGATAATGCATAAACTTTGTCCTTTTTTAAAAGAGCTGTAAAAACTGTTCATTTTTTGTGAGGACATTATAGATACCAAGTTTTTAGATTTAAAGATATTACGTTGCAAATTTACACAACGTGATGTCATTCGATTGCTTTTATCTTGAAATAAGAGTCTAAAATTAAAGAATAATGAATAAATTTTTAAAAATTATCAGTTTTGGTGTTCTAAGAGCTGGACTTTTTAAATTAAAGCGTACTTATTTCCCATACATAATCCATTAAATTTGTAAACAGTTGTTGATTAATTTTTGAGAATCATTCACACAATACCATTGAGCATTGTTGCAAAACGAGTGCATGTTTGGTTGGTTGAGTTTTACATCGCACCAGTGCTGCGCAACAGGCAATTGGCGAAGGCCTGGGATTCACCCCTAGGAGGTGGTCCGGAGACATGCCCTCTCAATTTTGATCCTCCACGGAAGCAAAACGAGTGCAAAACGGTAGAAACATTTTATTTAATATAGAATAAAGAGCGGGGGAAATAGGCAACGGGTCAGGTTTAGAGCGATTTCAATGTAGGCATTTTTTTTTTTTTTTTTTTTTAAGTATTTAAAAAAAAATAATTGATGATTCAATTCTTTTGAAAATTCGTTTAAAATCAGTGACAAGCAAAAGGTAATTATTTTTGAAGTTATTGAAAAAAAGATATGCAAAGATTTTTGCAGATATTTTTACCATTCAAAGGTGCCTGAAAACTTAACTGTCAATTCTCCGAATTTTCTGCAATTTTTTAGAGTGTAGAACGTTACACGAAAAATTTAATTTAAGTTCAGATTAAAGTACTTTATATTAAAGACTCTAATAAAGAAATTTATTTGTATGAAACTTAACCATGAAAATAATAATAATAATAATAATACGATCTTTATTTTCTTCAGTATTTCTTTTTTTTTTTTTTTTTTTCTTCATTTATTCTTGAAAGAATTTGCTTTATTCTCATTTTCTAAATAAAAAGTTCATGATGCACTGATGAAGATTTAATGACTTTTATTTTAGAAACTGGGTCAAACATTTCACTTTTCGATTTTAATGAATTTTAAAGAAGTTTGTTTGAATCGTTTTAAATGAGAAGCGTGAGCTTAACTAAGCATGCATTATTTAAATGAAATTTTTTTAAAAAGTCACACGTTTTATTTTCTTTTAAAGTTCTATTAATTTTATATAATAGCTTTTGATTGAAGTGTGTAACGCGTATATATTATTCAAAAACAGTATTTTAAAATTTATTTTGTATAAACACATTTATTAATGTATAATAAAGTACTTCATATTGGTACTATTTCTGAAACTGATAATTACACTGCTCGGCACTGTAAGTTATCCCATTACCATTCTTGCGAATTCTTATGTAAAATGACCTCCTAATTCTGAATATGACGTCATTTTGCCCTATCACCCATCGTTTTTAGAAACGGCTCCCAATTTTTTATCGATTTTGGTAATTTTATGATTCTAAATTTGATTTTTAGGGGGAGAAAAGACTATTTTAACTGTTAAATATATTCTGAGGAGCTATACAGTTGAAAAATTCTGAAACATCAACATTTGCGTCACGGGAAAAAATTAGAAGGGGGGATTTGCCACCGAAATTATGTATTACATGTCTTAAATATTTTTAATCTATTATTAATATTATTTATTAAACATTATAATTTTTTTTGTTTTTAGGTATTCATTTAATTCCTTTTTATTCTCCAAATCAAATTCATGGTCATAAATTTACCGTACAGTGATAAAAATAGAGGGAGGGGTTGGTGTCCCTAGAAAACGGTGGGTTACAGCGCAAAATGGGAGTCATATTCTGATTCAGGAGGTCATTACAAAAGAATCAGCAAGAATGGTATCAGAGATCGAAAAAACTTTTTTTTTTTTTTTTTTTTTTTGCGTTAATCGCTGTGTTAATCGCTGTTTTCGTCACCTTAGAAGATATTAGATTTTATTCGAAAGCATCGATGTCTGTATATATTAAATTAAGATTGTTTATTTTTTTTTTAAATATATATATATATATATATATATATATATATATATATGTTTATGTTTTTTGTTTTGGCTATAAATTTACTATATGTTGGTTTAATCTTATTTAGATCAATTTCAAAGCCGTTCACTGTAAAAAATAGGTTCTTAAAAATAAGTATATATTGTCTCAAAATAGCCCCGAAATTGCAATACATACTTAAATTTGAAAACCCATGTACTCATATTTGAATGCATTGACATGTCGAACATGGGAGTATTGGGATTCTTATTGGTCAACCCCATTTTTGAGCATGTCATTATACTTAAAAATGAGTACATGGGTTTTCAAATTTAAGTGTATATTGCTTCGGGCAATTTTGAGACAATATATACTTATTTTTAAGAACCTATTTTTTACAGTGTTGGAATTATTGATTGTTTGTTATTATGCAAGCAAAAAATGTAAAGCAAAATATAGACTTTATGTTTTATTACACTTGATCATGTCGATATGTAATACTTCCATTATATTATAAGACCTGTAACAGATTTTTTTTTACACAATGTTAAGTGTTTCTTTTTCATCACTTATCTCTCATCTGCTGTGCTGAAAAGGGATACATGAACTTATGACTTTCATTTGCTAGCAAAAATCAGGGTCTACAAAAATAAATGCAATATAATTCTGCGTTTTATGTAATTATTATAATAATATTGTTTCTGAACCATCTGAAAAGAATGAGTTTTTTGTTTCGTGTCTAAACAGGTTTTTTTCATGAATTATCCGATTACTATTATCGTAATTTGCGCTCTAAATTCAGTTATAATTTCCAAAATATTCAAAAACGAAACATAAATAAGTGTTCAAAAACAAAATGTGTATACGCATAAAGTATATATACATTTTATACAATATTTATACATGAAATATCTTTAATCGTAGTAACTAATTAATATATATTTTTTAATATCGACTTACATTAAAACTAAATATTGTGACTGTGTAATAAGTAACCGCCCTACACATGGCCATTTTTATATTAATAGTTATATATATATATATATATATATATATATATGATGCCTACCCAATAGATACGCGAACTCATTAAAAGTTTATTTTGCAAAATTTAGTCTGCATCGATTTTGCCCCCTTCAAAGTACTCTCCATTCGTTGCTATGCACTTATTCCATCTTTTTTTCCACTGTTCAAAGCACCCTTGGAAGTCCTCGGCAGTCACGCCTTTTAGTTTTCTCGTCGTTTCTAGTTTTATTGTGTCCACACCTTCCAGTGATGTCCCCTCATCACATTTTTTGCATTTTGGGAATAAAAAAAGTCGCATGGGGCAAGTTCTGGCGAATAAGGAGGATGATCAAGGATGGTGATTGAATTTTTTGCCAGAAACTGGCGAACAATCAATGCTGAATGTGCAGGTGCATTGTCAGGGTGAAGGATCCATCTATCGTCTTGAGTCAAATTTCGTCGCACACGACGCACGCGATCTCTCAAACGCTTGAAAACTGTAAGGTAGACTCAGCATTTACTTTTTGTCCTTTCCATTTTCGACACACAGTAAAAACAAGGACAAAAGAAACTAACACAACTAGCACAATACGCACAGCTCGACGATCCGCCATGCACTGGGTTCATTGGGTCTCAGGCAACTAGCAATGCTAGTGAGCGAGGCTATAGTCCGCGTCATAGCCGACAGATGGCACCAGTTTGCGTATTTATTAGACAGACCTCGTATATATAATTTATAGAAATTTTTAGAATACAGATACAATAATTTATCACCCTATCCATTTGCTCTAGAGAACCTTATATGCATTGGGTTATGAAAGGAAACACAGGAATTCCAGTGAATAATTTAAGGAACAATTGTAACTTTTCAACTTATCTTACAATTTAATTATTTATTTATTTACTTATTTATTTCTTTAGTATTTTTTAGAATGGAATTTTGAATATACATCTTTATCACATCTTCTTTTCATTGTGGTTCGATTGCTCAGCACACTTAACACCGTAGGGGAATATCTAATATATAGGGAAAATCTATATATATTAGGATTTTCCCGTCAATTCGACACGTGTTAACATTATTTCAGAGAGCTTACAAAACCTAGTTATTTTGCTGAAAAGTGCTTATGGTGAAATAGAACGTGTTCAAAATTTCAAAAAAAAGATAGTCTGATATATATATATATATATATATAAACAAACGATCAGAAACCATTAAATACGCTACAAAACTTCATATATGTTGGAAAGTATTAAAAAGATAAATTAATTTCTTTATTCCTTAAATAAAAATTCTGTATGACTGTGTCCAAATAACATATTCTTTACTAATTCAGAAACTTTATTCCATGAAAAAATTCCATATGGTCTGTAATATTACGACGCTGCAAAATCTAAAAAAAAAAAAAAAAAAAAAAAAAAAAATCTACGATGGTTGAGTTCACACAATTTTTTAATTACAATTATTTTTTTCATAACCGTATAAAAACAATTAATGATTATTAAACAAAACTATTAAATTTTATTGGCATTTAATACAACTTAATTAATGAAACTGCTTTTAAAAGGTGATCCTTGCAAAAAAATATTATTCCATTATTGAAATGTTATTATATAGTTTAAATAATAATTTTAATATTCATAACATCTCCTTTTCATAAATAACAATTTCAACCACTAATTTTAAATTATTTTATTGTTTAAAGCATTTTACAAAAGTATTCATTTATTTATTTACTTTGGTAGTAACTTTTTTCTTTATTTATATTTAAACTTTTCGTAAATTTATGATTTGTTTTATTTAAGGTTATTCTGGAACATAATATACTAGAAAAAAAAAAAAAAAAAAAAAAAAAAAAAGTTATTTTATGGCTATTGAAATATCTCAGTTTATTGTAGCCAAAAGCTATTAAAGATCCGTTTTAATTAATTAACTTTTTTGGTGGAAAATAAAATTGTTAAATACTCATCATTAACTACTGTGTATCGCTGGGACAAATAAGAGAACCATCAATGCATTACAAGAGCATGTCAGTTGTTTGAAAGAACAACAATGAGGCTAGTTATTGCCAATGACACGTCACGTTGTTAAGAACAAAATGTGCTATTAGTTTAGATAGCTCATAAAATTAAATTACTCTTTTTTGCAAAAATAAATTTAAGGTAAATTGTAAAGCGAAGCGTACAGATAAGAAGAATTAGAAAAATTAAAATTTTTGTGTTAAAAATGTTAGAAAAGTTTTATTTTCTCTTTAATTTCATTCATAGATTCTAAAAATTTAGATATATATTTTAAACTTACTTTTCTTAACTTCCTTAAGGTTTAAAAGTACACGTAAGTTTTAAAAGTACAAATATATACCAAATATACATATATTTCGGATTAATTTGGAATTAATATAATTTTTATTTATTTATTTACTTATTTATTTTGTACGTAGCACACGAAATAAGTTTCATTGGTTACTTTTCCAGCAAAGCACATTTTTCTTATTTTAATAATACATCTACATCTATATATGCACATATGTATTACATCTATACATACCTATCAAACGAAATTATAGTATGTGTGTTCCCTATTAGCTCAAAAACTGCAAGTCTGATTAGCACGTATATATTTATTTATTTGCAAAATGATCAGCGTATTCCTGGAAAGTTTGAAGCTGTTTAAATGTTCGATCTGACAAATAGAACGGAATCTAAACGTTTTTTAAAACAATTGTTCATGGCGCCATCTACATTCGAATAACACATTTATTATTCACATTAATGCTACTATTTATGTCCCAGAATCATAAATATTGGCAAATAATTATCTTTTATTGCATACCAAAATATGAGAAAGAATAGAAAGAATAAGAATTGATCATTTAAATATTTCCTATTAAATACAAAATATTAACTAATAGAAATAAAACCCTTGTAATATCTTTAATATTCTTAAATATTTATTATACAGCTGATGTAAATAACAATAATAAACTAGTATGATATGGCCACCACATGACTTTCTTCTATATGATTTTACACAAAATTCATTGAAATCAAATTATTTATTAAATTATTAAATTATTTTCCATTGTAAATTCAGACGATTTTTATCTGACAGAATTATACCATTAAATACCGAAAGAAAGTCGACTTTTTGCCAATATCAAAAGAAGTACGATTTTTTTTTTTTTTTTCTAAGTTTTTTTTTTTTTCGTTAAAAGATAAATAAAATCTATAACTTTGTTTTAAATTATCACAGATCTATAGTTCAACCATTCATTTTAAAGGTACTGATGAGATCTTTTGAAAGACACCAATATCGAAAATTTATTTTCCCTGGGGGGAAAATGTACCTCCCAGGTTGGAAGCGATGCTTCTACATCCACAATTCTGTTTTCTTAGTTAACTACTACTATTATAAATAATTCATATTAATTTTACAATCACCTGTTTAAAATAACTCTCATTATGTACATTTATACGAAATTTTGTCCTATATTATGTTAAAAATTTAAAAATATTGCGATCACAGCGCCACCTGTGATCGCACCTGTGATCCATTGTCTCACAAATCTAATCAACAGCAATTTGTTTCAGGGTTCAACTAAATGCCAAGCTTAGTTAAATTTCGTTCATTGGTTCGTGAGTTACAGCGCATACAAAATTGTGATATACACACGCAGAGACAGACACACAGACTGACAGACAGACATCTTCTAAAAACAGTCAATTCGTGTTCAGGGCATCCCAAAACGTGTTAATCCATCGAAAACTGGAGTTCGAAATTTTTCATGAATCCAATACTTTCTCTGCACATAGAAGAAAGTAAAAATTCAACATCATTTGTTTATTCATTTATTGACATAAGAAGTTACCTAATTATACGTGGAATAAAATTGAAAGAAAATTTTAATAAAACTTTGCGAAAAATTTAAAATGCACGAACTGAAAGTTTTGAAAAATAAAATACAATTTCTGTATTTTTGTTAGGTATAGGCAACACAAGAATGAAAATTCATTCGGTTCGCATAGATTGGAATCACTTTCCGACAGTACTTATCCGTTGAATCGTTTAATCATCCAAATACCTGTACCCCTCAGATAACGGACGATTTGTGAAAAGAGTTAACACCATGAACTTAATGTGCATATTTTGATTTATATAGAGGTATTAAGCAAAATGTTTTGTTATTATAAGGAGGTACAGTAGCAGAAAATAAAAACATGTTCATTTTTTTTATTCATGAAAAATGTATTTCAGCATAACAGCATTAACATCACTCTTAAAAAATTACATTTCTGCAACATGGTATCCTTTACCTACGGGTTATCTAACATACCACTAAAAAAAAAAAAAAAAAAAAAAAAAAAGTTTTTAATTAGAAAGGAAGAAATGTTGCCAAAATTTATTTATTAACTTATTATTATAATTAGGAAAAATATATATAATAGGTTGTTTTTTCTCTTACAACGAATCAAAATAAATTTTAAGATACTGTAAAGTAATCAATTTCGCTAATTCTACGTGAATTACCTGTAAAAATTGTTTTGTGCATCTTCAAAATATATATCAATTACGTTATGTTTTATTTAGTACAAAAAACATTAAATTATAATTACCTTTAAATATTTCTTATAGAGCGTAATGCATCGGAAATATTTTGATAATCTCTGTACAAACCATTTGTGCTATTTCTACCATTTTCTCTAGTGAACATACTTTAGTGATTTCGAATATAAAATTAATTTCAAGGCAATCTAATATAGGTATAAAAAGAAAGTAGATCGCAGAAGGATAAACGGATAGAAAAAGAGGCAGACTATTTGAGACTATAATCACTTTGAAAGGTTATTGGGAAGTGTTAAAACTCTTAACACAAACCAATATACAATTGAAATTTTTCATATTATAGCTCTTACGTATCTGAATATTTCTGTATGGTCCTTAAAACCTTGTTGCTAATCATATTGTAATATATAGAATTACTATTTTTATTTATTTATTTATTTATTTTTGTACATTTGAAAAAATAAATAAGTATTTCATTAAGATTTATGGAGTGTAAAATTATTCAAATATGATTTATAAAAATGCCTTTCATACAGGTTTTTTTTCTTTTTTTTTTCCTTGTAAGCTTTTAAAATTTTTGAAAATTAAAATTGAATGAAAATCTTTAATAATATTAATGAAACGTATATAGAAAAGCTTGTTGAACGATCGCAATAGGGAAATGACAATGGCATTTTCCCCAGGGATTAATAAATAAAATTACATACTGTTATATACTGTTATACATATGCGCAATATACTTTTTTCATAAGTGAAATTACTTTCTGCATGACCCCATACATTTATATTTCTTAAAATTTTTCTCAATGCTAGGCAAAAACTTTTTACCTCAATGCATACCAAAATACAAACAAAAATGGTTTTTTTACAATAGTTTGGGTTAAAGGTTGAATTTCTTTATCTAAGCATGATATAGAAGCGTAAGAGTACTTTATGGGAGAAAAGGAGGGGGGGAGGTTAAGGTAACTTAGACTTCGAAATTTCGAGAAAACTAAGTGAAACTCCGAATGACTAGGTTTACGAGTGCCACCTGGGTTTGAAACAGGCATTGTTAGTTTGCCAATTTTGAGAGCAGAACCTATAGCCTACCTTCCAAAATTTTAAACAAAGTTTTTATTTTATATTAACTAAAATAATGTTGTGAACTAATAATTAAATATACAAAACATATAAGGGTCAGATGATAAAATTGTCTTCGTATTTTTTTTTTTTTTTTTTTTTTTTTTTTTTTTTTTTTTTTAATTCCTATTCTATTCTAAACTATTTGAGAAATCTTTAGGTACTGTCCTTTTCGGAATTTAGAATACTTTAGATTTACCGAAAAGCAACAAAAATTCATTTAGTACGTTTTTCTTTGATGATTAAAAACCAATAAACAAATAAAATATTTTAGAAAATAGTTTTATCACGTAGAAATACTAGGGATATTACACGCACCTTCAATTTTGTTGATTCTGCAAAAGTATATATATTCTCGTTAACTCCCTAATTTGAATTTTTAAATCATTTTAAATATTTACAAAATATTAGCCCGTAAATTAATCGCTAAATAACATGCATATTTGTTTAACATATGATCGAGAATTTCTCATTCATTTTTAATTTATCTTACTTTTTATGCCTGAAAAATAGAAAAACCTTCAGGAGTGGAACATACTTTTTGTTAAAATAAAAATGACTTAAGCAGATTTATTCGGAATGATTTGCTTTTATTTATTTTTTCTTAAGTTTATCTTTAAAATTAAATATTTTAAAGAAAAATTTTTTCAGCAGCAAATAAATTAAAACCAGATTTAGAGTAAAAAATATATTAAATTTCAAAAGTGTAAGTTGCAAAATAGATAGACATGAAGGGAATCCAATACTCAAATCAATATTTAATATATATTTTTGCATCAGATATTGCAGCTGAAATTGATTTTTTTTAAATCTGTATTTCGAAAATGTTTATGAAAATATCCCCCGCCCCCTCTCTCAAAAAAAAAAAAAAAATAAAAAAAAAAAAAAAAAGTATGCATTTCTACATTGAACTTATCTTCAAAATAAAAATGTCTTAAAAGTAGGTTTCACAGAATTAAATATAAATATATAAATTTCTACTAAAATCCAAAAGAAATTTTTTCTAAGTAAAGTTATGCAAGAAACTTATTAAGGAACTGACGTGAACATAACCTGTTTTTTGCTTAAAAATAGGTATGAAATTTTCTTAGGCAACAAAATTTTTTTGAATATCAAATTCATTTTTTAAATAAGTTTGCATCAAATGTAATGATAACCTTTGCTAATTTAATGTGTCAATAAATAATAATAATAATAATAATAATAGAACTTTAAATTAAAATTTTGAAGATTTTCTTGGTGTAACATACTTTATAAAAATATAGGATCCTTCCCTGGTGTATCTTATTCTATAATTAAGCATGATTATAATTTCTCAAAATAAAATTAAAGATGTATGGGGCTTAAATTATTGAATTGTTCAATATAAAGCTAAAAAATTACTGATTAAGAAAATACTACATTTTTTAGCAGAACAATATACAATATCATCATGAGGATTCCTCTGTTATTAAAGAAGATTCCTGTAACTATATCTGGCTGTATGTATTAACCTAAATTAAATTTTGGTGGAAAGCTGTACCAGAAAATATATCTTGAATTGTATATTGAATTACTTTGTTGTTGTATGTATTAACCTAACTTAACGTTTGGTGGAAAGCTGTATCAGAAAATATATCTTGAATTGTATATTATTATTATTGTTATTGTTATTTCAGAAACAAACATGAATTGATAAAGATTTGTGATTAGCTGTTTTTGTAAGGATTTTTATTTCTCGTTACCATGTACATTTTTTTTTTTTTTTTTGAATTCCTATTGTAGAAGAATCAAAGATTAAAGATTAAATATTTTATTATTTTGAGATTTTTAGCTACCTTTAATAGAAAATCATAACAGTGCATCTATGTATATATATATATATATCTATACATACATACATACATACATACAATCATATATATATATATATATATATATATATAAAACTAAGCCTGCATGTTTGTCACTGACGGTCGTCATCATTATTTTGGATAAAAAAGGTCACAATCTAAAGCAAATAACTTTTAGATGTGTGTTTTAAAATGAAATATAGATGATGGTTTGGGTGTTAAGACAAACTGGCTACTTAAGAGCATTGGGCCTAAGTGGAGTACCTAACGCGATGTTCTTCCTAAGGGGTCCCAGCTCGTATATACACAAGTTTCAAAGAAAGTCGAAAATCCCGACAAACTTCAAATGGCTAGGCCGACGAGACAAACCTAGAACCAAACCCTACCCTTCCCATCCACCAGCTTCAAAAGAAGAACCGTTTTGCAAATGGTGGTTCTAAAATGTAATCTAAGAGTTTTAATTCCGAATGGTCTTGAAAACATGCATAAAACGTAACTAAAAATTTCAATTACAGTTAAAGTTATACTACTAAATTAATAAATTGCAGTGAAATGACATAGAATGATTAATGTTTATTATATAAAGAGTTATTTATAATTAAATAAATCATGCTTATCAGTTTAAAAATATAATAAAAACAATATAATATTATTCAAATTCAGTTTAAATAATAATAAGAGGGAAAGATATTTTTTCTAAAATCGTATGTAAAATAATCTGTCAAAAAAAAAAAAAAAAAAAGAAAAAAGAAAAGAAAATAAAAATAAAAAGAAAGAAATTATAAGCAAAGAAGTTTATTATTTTTCTTCTTCTTCTTTTTTTTTTTTTTTTTTTTTTTTTTTTTTAATCCGAAAAATATTTTATTAATTGAATTTAAGTATTCAAAATAACAATGCTAAATTTTAAAATTAACGATAAAATCTGAATAGACATTTCATTTTTATGGCAGTTTTATAGTTTAAACTTTTATAATGTTTTAAGAAGTGTAAAACTTGAATTACTAAAGTATTAATGAAATGTAAGTTAATTTTTTAAACAAAACTTAAAAAACGATAATTGCAGGCTTCAATGTATATAACTTGAATAAAAAATACGCACATAATCGTGCTTTTCTTTTTTTTTTTTTAAATAAATTTTGCTATGAAATTTTTTATCATATTTCTTAGCATTAATCTTGTATTATAGGAATATTCATAAAACATAAATATATATATTTACAATTATTGTTATTAATTTTTCTTTTTTTTAACGTGATTATATATGATAATGGTTATAGCATATATGTAGATAAAAATGTGGGAATGCATATGTATATACGCATTTTTATACAAAATATTTTTTAACATCTAAATTAGAAAAGGACTAATTGTTTTTGAAAATGAGCACGTACATTTGTATCTATATACTGATTCAGTAACTTTAGAAAAGTGTGTATCTTACTAAAATTTAAATTCTTTGATATTAAACGCTTTTGTAGAAATTAGGCAAGGAATTCACAATGGCTTATAATTAATAACTAAAACACGCATATTAAAACCTTTATAAATAAACACTATTAAATGGGGAATTTTTTTTTTTTCGAACACTTCTTTTGGGTCATTGCTGTTGTCACAGAACTTTCCTGCCTGCATTTTTCGCTTTATGAAAAAATCAATTTTGTTTATTTTAAACTTTTTATTATTTCTCTTTAAAGTAAAGAAATTTTGTGCGTTTTGTAATTTTATGGCAATTATTTACAAAGTTTTCATCATTCAACATCATTTGTTGGTGCTTTGAAAATTTTTGAGACCAGAAGATTCACTGTCAATTTTTAAAAAGTATATTTGCGAAAATATATTCCGAACATTATGAAAATATTTATTACATGTATATACATACATATTGTTGGGCTATATCATGTCTTAATTTTCCTTTTATATCACCTTTTAAGCATGAGCATAAAGCTATTAATATTTTTTAAGGCTATCTTATTTCCACATTTTTTAAAATTTGTTTATTAAGTTTTCGAATGTTTATGCAGTATGTTCAGAACAGGCTTCGTAGTATAATGTAAATAAATAATCGAAGGCAATACTATTTGGAAGACACCATTTGCCTATTTCAAGGACGAAAAAAAAATAATTCTTTATTATTAAAAAAAAAAAAAAAATCTTTAAAAATTCTTTAATATCTTTTTTCATTTTCGGTATGAAAGCTTTTACTGGAAAACCTTTATAACTGCTGAAAGTGAAGAATTTTTTTAATATCGAAAAAAATTCTAAATTACTTAAAATATACTGAGGTTTTTATTTTCCAAATGTGTGTACTGAAGGTTTTTTTTCTTTTTTTTTTATGCACTATATATATATATATATATACATAATCAAATCTTTCACTTGCATAGATCCTGTTTTCAATAGTAATTGAAAATTTGAACATCTAAAAGTGAAGAACAAATTTATAATATTTTCCTATGCAGAATTATAAAGGTTTTATTTTAAGTTTCATGTTGTGCACATTTTTGTCTAATTATAATGCTATTAATATTATTTTTTAAACTTTTCCAGGAAAGTCTTCTATAAAAACTAAATTTTAAATAAATATCGACTAAAGTTTCTTTATATATAAATCTTATAATATTTTCTTCTAAAACGCATAAAAAATAGAGATCGCATTTTTCACAAAATTTAGAGAATTTTGTTGTGTTCATAGATTTTTAGTTTATAATCTGTCGTCACCTTAAAATTTGACATTTTAATAAATTAATGTATCGTAAGATTTAGAGGTAAAAAAAAAAATAAAAAATAAATAAACATTTTATCTGCTGCAGAATGGTCGAAGCATGAAATCTATAGAAGATAATAATATAATGTAATGAATGAAGATATTTTGTGTAATATTCGTAAATGTGTGTCATTATGAATACAAATAAAATGCAAAATATGCATTTTAAAATTTTCCAATATTTTTCTTCTTGTAACTGTAAAGTGGTAATTTCTGTTTTATTATAATGATATTCTCGATATTAAAGCGTAATCTCTCAGTTACTCGTAATTAATACTCGATTGCAAAAGTTTATAAAATTCTTCATTAGATATATTTTATATCACAACAATAAAATTATGTATTGTATTGTTAAATAATAAACTGACAATATACACACACTAGGCAATGAATTAGAAACTTATAAGAGTTTATATAATTGTTCGCTAGTGGCGCAAGTATGCAAAACCTGTTATCATGCTGTGGGGAATGTTCAGATGGTATGAATGTGTTCTTAAATAAATAAAAAAATATTTTATTTATTTATTTTTTTATAAGAATCTAAAAAAAAAAAAAATAACAAATTAAATTCATTAATAGATAAAAAATAATTTTTTCTGTGAAACAAAAAGAAACTGCTTATAACTTTAATTATTAGTGCTTTTTAAAGAAAAATATTCAATTTTATGATAAATTGATTTAAAATAGTAATTTTCTTTCAAGACAGTTTCTAAAATTTAATGGAAAAAATTTCATGTCAAATTCAAATATTTCAAACTTTTAAAGATTGTTGCTCAGTCTTTCTCTAATATCACTACAAATTGATTTACGATACACTGTAATATATTTCGATGGATAATAATTCGATGTACTTGGACAAGTAATGCTCTAAGTCAATTCCACGAATTTTTCAGTTCAAAGTACCAAATCTCCATAAACGTTACTTAATTTAAATTAAAAATTTTTGAAATATTATTTTAAATAAAATTAGACATTATGTTTTAATAAAACATTTTGCATTTTATCATATATTTATAGTCTAAATATGTCATAAATTATAAGTAACTATGTTTGGTAGCGTTTTTTCGGTAAAGCATTTACACACTTTCATTTTGGAAAATTAAGCAGCTGCAGTTTTATTAAATAGTATTTTTTAATGAGGGAATTAAAAAAATTTTCAAAAAAATGTAAATTTTGATATAGATATTTCTATTAGGGATAGATTTATCAGCATCTTTAATTCTGAAAAATAGATTATTCATTGTTCATATAAATGAATGCCAATAAATGAATGTTCATATAAAATGCCAATTACTCTGTTGTTTAAAGAAAAGCAATAAAATGGAAAAAAAAAAAAAAAAACCTGAAAATGTTGTTTTGCCCAAGTGTTTAAAATGCTTTCTTTTTCATTTTTTGGCTTCGTGTCCTTTTTTTTTTTTTTTTTTTTGACTATGTAAAATGTAATTGATTTCAAAACACTTATTCAATTTTTATTTTAAAGTTATTAAATTAAAAAAAAAATCTGGTGTGAAACAACCACACGACTTCCATTACCCGCTATTACATGTATTATATGCATTTTGGAGAGATAATGTGATCAGAAAAAATAAAAGTGACCTAAAGTGAAAATCGTTAGAGCCGTTTTTGAGATACCAACTTTTACAAAAAATCAATTATTGGCCGGAAAAAAAATAATTACATACAAAAGCATATTTAAAAGTGAGTTAAAATGGCGAGTTTGAAAAAAATCCGTATAACCGTTTTTAAAGGAACGCCTTTGCGAGGCCTGAACTTGAGCTATTTATACAGGACGCCTATCAATTTTCCTGAACTAACCAACTATATCATTCTAAAGGACATCTAATAGAGTGTTTATATAGCAAGTTTGAAGAAAATCGTTAGAGCCGTTTTTGAGATACGGACTTACGGTCCCACTTCCGGTTTCCGATGTCCCACTTCCGGTTAAACTCAATTATTGACAGGAAAACAATAATTACATACAAAAGCATATTTAAAAGTGAGTTAAAATGGCGAGTTTGAAAAAAATCCGTACAACCGTTTTTAAAGGAACGCCTTTGCGAGGCCTGAACTTGAGCTATTTATACAGGACGCTTATCAATTTTCCTGAACTAACCAACTATATCATTCGAAAGGACATCTAATAGAGTGTTTATATAGCAAGTTTGAAGAAAATCGTTAAAGCCGTTTTTGAGATACGGACTTCACTCGACTAATCAATATTCCTTAGGGTGTTTAAACATTTTGTAAATTGAGTTATAATTGATGTGTAAACCTAAATATAATCTAGATGAGACAAAACAATTTATAATATTTTATACTAGAATTTGCCGTATGTAATAAATTCAAAAGAAAGAACTGTTTTTTTCTACAGAGTTCTTTAAATTTTATCAACGTGTGATAGCCATGAAATTACATTGATTAGGTATAAGATTCTTTTTTTCACTTTTACTTACGTAACAGTTAAAAAAAATTACTAAATTGCTATTACATTTTGCCTGTTTATGTCAATTACAATTCTAAAAAAAAAAAAAAAAAAATCTGCTGTGAAACAACCACACGACTTCCATTGCCCATTATTACACATATTATATGCATTTTTGAGAGATAATGCGATCAGAAAACATAAAAATGAACTAAAGAGAAAATCGTTAGAGCCGTTTTTGAGATACCAACTTTTACAAAAAATCAATTATTGACCGGAAAACAATAATTACATACAAAAGGATATTTAAAAGTGAGTTAATATGGCGAGTTTGAAAAAAAATCCGGACAGCTGTGTTTAAAAGAACGCCTTTGGGAAACCTGAAATTGAGCTATTTATACAGGACGCCTATCCATTTTCCTTGAACTAACCAACTATATCATTCGAAAGGACATCTAATAGAGTGTTTATATAGCAAGTTTGAAGAAAATCGTTAGAGCCGTTTTTAAGATACGGACTTGCGGTCCCACTTCCGGTTTCCGATGTCCCACTTCCGGTTAAACTCAATTATTGACAGGAAAACAATAATTACATACAAAAGCATATTTAAAAGTGAGTTAAAATGGCGAGTTTGAAAAAAATCCGTTCAACCGTTTTTAAAGGAACGCCTTTGCGCGGCCTGAAATTGAGCTATTTATACAGGACGCCTATCAATTTTCCTGAACTAACCAACTATATCATTCGAAAGGACATCTAATAGAGTGTTTATATAGCAAGTTTGAAGAAAATCGTTAGAGCCGTTTTTGAGATACGGACTTACGGTCCCACTTCCGGTTTCCGATGTCCCACTTCCGGTTTTTCAATTTTCACCAATACTTGGAAATTTCATCTGTACACCAGACGTATTTCAATTCTAAAGTTTCGTAGCTCTATCTTTATTAGTTTCTGAGCTATAATAGCCAGAAGATTCTCCACATACATACATACATACATACACACTGACCAATTGCCAAAAACCACTCTTTTGGACTCAGGGGACCTTAAAACGTGTAAATCAGGTGAAAACCCGATATCGAATTTTCAGACCGAATACAATACTTCCATTACCTACGGTAGTAGGGTCGCCATATTAACTCACTTTTAAATATCCTTTTGTATGTAATTATTGTTTTCTGGTCAATAATTGATTTTTTGTAAAAGTTGGTATCTCAAAAACAGCTCTAACGATTTTCTCTTTAGTTCACTTTTATGTTTTCTGATCGCATTATCTCTCAAAAATGCATATAATATGTGTAATAATGGGCAATGGAAGTCGTGTGGTTGTTTCACACCAGAATTTTTTTTTTTTTTTTTTTTTTTTTTTTTTTTTAGAATTGTAATTGACATAAACAGGCAAAATATAATAGCAAATTAGTAATTTTTTTTAACTGTTACGTAAGTAAAAGTGAAAAAAAGAATCTTATACCTAATCAATGTAGTTCATGGCTATCACACGTTGATAAAATTTAAAGAACTCTGTAGAAAAAACAGTTCTTTGTTTTGAATTTATTACATACGGCAAATTTTAGTATAAAATATTATAAATTGTTTTGTCTCATCTAGATTAAATTTAGGTTTACACATCAATTATAACTCAATTTACAAAATGTTTAAACACCCTAAGGAATATTGATTAGTCGAGTGAATTTTGTTAAAATGAAAATTTATTTAAACCTATTTCGTAATCCATTAAAGCGGGAAACGTGATTGACAAATATTGAAATTACGTTAACATTCACTTCTGTCAAGTAAATGAAATTTTAGTTGGGCGCAATTGGACCATGTCCTTGTTCATTTATTTATTCCAGAATCCGTCTATCTGTTTATTCGTATGCATGTAGTATAGGTTCCTTTGAGACTTGAGAATACTTCATTAACAGGCGTTTGGGGACACATGAGAAATAGCGTAGTTAAATAAATGCTTAAGTTCGTAGCAAAGCAAATTATAAAACAAATCGTTCTTATTACATAGAACTATGTTAATCTGAAATATCGAAATATATGGGGAAATGTATATGTGGAAATATATAAAAAAATGTAAAACAAAAATGTAAATTAGATTTTTGCACATTTTATTTATACATCCGTTTAGTTATATAAACTTATATTAATCTGAAATATTGTAAAATGCGTTATGAGAGGGGCATGTATGCGTTAAAATACATTAAAAAATATTAAATAAAAATTAAATTTAGATTTTTATTTATTTCATTTATATATTTGCCTAGTAAGAATTAAACTTTAATTCCAGTCTTTTGTTATAAATATTATCGCTGCTTAGGGCGACCAGATATTTTTAATTGAATTTGAGGACAAATATGGCGGTGTCACCGAATTTCGAGGACGAAATGAACACATTACCTTAAATTACAAAGTTTTAGTCATTTTTATGTATGAAGGATCTGAAAACGTTTATTTTAGCTTATACATATGATAAATAACACTGCTCGGCATGAAAATTGCCCCCAAGACCATTTTGACAAATTCTTAAATAAAATGACCTCCTGAATTCGAATTTGACGTTTATTTTGCCCTATCACCCACCGTGTTTTAGGGACGAACCCCTTTTTTTTTATCACTTTTCAGTAATTTTATGTCTATAAATTTGATTTTTAGAGGAGGGAAGACTATTTTAACTGTTAAATATCTTCAGAGGGGCAACAGAGTTACAAAATTGTAAAACATCAACATTTGCGGCAAGAGGAAAATTTAGAGGAGGGGGGGGGGGGAATTTGCCACTGAAATTATGTATTACATTTCTTATATTTTTTTAATCTATTATTAATGTAATGTATTAAAAAATATTTTTTTCTCTTAAGCGTTAATTCTTTTTCATTCTCCACATCAAATTCATGGTCATAAAATTACCGAACAATGATAAAAATTAGGGAGGGGTTTGTCCCAAGAAAATGGTGGGTGACTGGGTAAAATGGTAGTCATATTCGTTTCAGGAAGTCATTTTACATAAGAATCAGCAAAAATAGTATCACGGTTCATTTTTTTTCAGCACTGTGTAATTATAGTACGTCAATCATATGTGTTCAAATATTTTAGGGATAAAGGGTAGTTTTTGGGAAATCTATCCTTGGGAAAAGACGACTTCTAGTCACCCTGTTGCTGCTGTATTAACAGATTTTATTTTTAAAGCTGTTAAGCCGCTCAAAATAACTCATATTTAACAATAGTCATAACGTCGAAAAATGCTTCATTATATATGCTAAATACATTAATTTTGTTATTTAACGTTTTAGAGATATTTCATGTTGTCCGAAGTTAATTAACGCATTAGTAAATGAAACATTATCTATTTAAATTTTTCTTATTTAATTATTAATAAATATTAATATAATAACAATGAATTAATTTTATTTATACACTGTAAAAAATAACTGCAATTTTTACATCAGAATATGCTGGCACCCATATTGCCAGAACATTCTGCTGTGAAAACTACCATTATTTTTTACAGTGCAAAATTGAACCAAATACTTATGATTTATTTTTAAATATATTGAGTAGTGTATTAATATATATATTTATATTTTAATAAAATCCATACACTTATTAAACTTTATAATAGTAATACCATTTAAAATAAAATAAATCGTACGATATAAATTCTGTCTAATAAAGCACAATTTTGATGAAAAAATGCCTTTAATTTCCTCTTTACAATAATATAAAATAAACACTATTTAATGGAGCAAAATATCTTTTCATGCCCTGATGCCACGATTCGTTTAATAGTTTAATTAAGAAGGCATTTCATGCTTGGAGATCTAATTTAACCATGATCTGGGAAATTACCAATTTCATCGGTTTTCTAAAGATATTAAGATTCTAGAAATTATTAAAAATAGAACTTTATTTATTATTATTATTATTATTATTATCCCTTATTTTGAAAATTATTCTTTCAGAAAAGGCAGCAATTTTAATAAAAGGAAAATGATAAAATAATCTTTAGAAACAGAAATTTGAAATACTTTATTAAATAACGATGATACATCACGAATACAGACAGCGCAGTGTTACGAAATGTATTTCTATTACTTATGTATAGCAAAACAACAAAAACAACAACAAAAATATAACCAATTTAATAACTTAAATTTATTGTGTTATCTAATAAGAGATTTTTATTATTTATATTAGTCATTAAATAGCATATCTAACAAACATTTTTTGACATCTGTGTTTATTTTTCTCTGCAAATTTACATAAGACTTAAGATAAATTATCACCAGTACTTTTCTGTTAAAATTATTAACAGTGAATCATTAATTATTTCCCTTATATTTTCTATGTAGCAGTATTTACTTAAAACAGCAACAACAAAAAAATTCTTATGATGCTGTTATCGCTATTATCATTTTGTTTTCAGTGCATGTGCAGCACATCTTGTTCCTAATTACATTCGGATAGGCATTTTAATGTGCGTGAATTTTTATGTTATAAAATGTATAATGAAAGGAGATAAAATATCATGATTTTCTTTTTAAATCTGGAATTGAATATAACTAAGTAAGAAAATTCTAATTTTTATTTGTATTCCATTATAATTTTTTTTTTCATTTTCGTATTAATAAATTTCACTATTTCTATTAAACATCAATTTTTTTTTCTTCTGTTTACAACATACGTTATTCTTAATCTTTTACACACACACACACAAAAAAAAAAAAAAAAAAAAAAAAAAAAATGAGGATTTTACTTTTAATGTAAATTTAACTGAATACGCAACTTACAGAAAATGCAAAGAATATCTTATAATTTATAATTAAGAAATAATATATTTGAAATTACATGTAGAGTTCTCCTCTTTTGCTTTTACATTTTTTTATTATTATTAATATATATATATATATATATATTTCTAAATTTACAATGTTTTTAAAAATTTCATATTCTTGATTCTTAATATTTTGCAGCAAGTTAGTGTTTCTCTCTACTTGATAAACAGGTTAAAATAAGCCGTAAATTTTAAATTACCGAATTCAGCTTATAAAACCCCCCATAAATGTAACTATTAAATAGATTTTAGAGTACAGCTATGTATAATTTAAATTAGATTAAGTAGTGCGTTGAAAAAGATATTTAATAAATTTCTGATTTCATTTCGTCTTTGAACATATAAAATCCTTAAAATAAGTATAATATTTTTTAATAGTAAGTTTATATATATCTGCATTAATTTATGCACGTATCGATAAACACATTTTTTACTGGTTGTTCACTTACCGAATACTAATTCTCGAAATTTAAATCCAAGTCAATCTAAATCATCTCTATATAAGTATAAATACTATGAAATCTGTTGAGCCTGTTCATGCATAATTTTCACTACAGTTGTTCACTTTTTTTTTTTTTTTTTTTTTTTTTGGGGAGGGGGGGGGGGGTTAATTCTTACCTAAAGATCTTTCAAGTAAAATTTGTATAACTTGAAATTTTGTCATGGGGGGCCTACTTGCAATGAACTTGCACAAAAGAAAAATTCAAATAGTAAAGATAAAGTCGAAACATTTAAATAGACATTTTCAGCTGAAGTTTATTCATTAATAATGAACTAATTTCTTGTTCATTACTATATGTAAAATTCTTTTTAAATCTAGCAATTACAATTCAAAACTTATTTGAATGACAAAACTCGTAAGACTTTATGAAATTATTATTAGTAAAAAAAAAAAAAAAAAAAAAAAAAAATAGCGTGTGTTGAAGTAAACTTGAAGATTAATCGTGTTTTTGATACGCGTGAATCTACTTTTACTCCAGTTTTAAAGATGACTAGTTTTAAGACAACATAAGATAAACACTGTGAAACAAAGACAACACAGCTCCAACACAGTTAGTATTTAAAAAAAAAAAAAAAAAAAAAATGTATTTTTTTTATCAATATGAATTCAGTAAATTATTAAGTAATCAGTTGACAGGATTTTTTTTTTTTTAATATGAATGCATTAATGAATTTTGCAAAATAGTTTGTTAGCAGACCTAGACATGTTCCAACACGTAAAACATCTAAAAAATATAATCCACCCCACACAATATCCATAAGACATCTATAAAAGTTAAAAAATGGTCCATTTGATTTCTATAAATGTACTACAGATATCTATAAGCACAACAGATGTCACTCTTTTTTACATCCATTAGATGTATGTTAAATCTTAAAATATCCAATAACTGGACTTGTTACATCTAATAGATACTGAAAAAATGTAAATTTTGTTTTGATCTAATATGTTACATCTAAACATTGAAAAAGGCGCGTCTAAATTCCGTCTACATTTAAACATCTAATACATATCTATAATTAATACAGGATATCTAGGACTTATAATGGATATTCTTAAGATATTTGTGCGTTTTATGGATTAATAGATGTATTTTTTATGTCTAACGGATATAAGTGACTATATGGGATTGTATAGAGAGAGTCTGCCTTTCCCATATTCAAGAATTTCGCACGCATTTCCAGTTTTGAGCCTGGCTGGTCGATAAGCAACCTAATTTCTTTATCCCCAATCAGTATTACTTCAATGTTAAAATTAAATGCTTGAATGAACTTTTCCTCAACTGCATTGTAAAAAAGCTGTTTGTAACAAAGAGCTTTATTTTTATCGTTTATTTGTACAAATACATAATTGTTTCATCATTAATAATTTCAGTAATAACAATTTCTGCGATTTATTTTTTTTTCTTGTGGGCACTTATTTATAATTATTTTATAGTTAATTACGTAAATTCTTTACACTTGCATGTTATGTTGTTGATCTTATGATGTCATATGATCATGTTAGTAAACACTTTATTAGATTTCACAGCTACATTCTTATGAGAGAAGGTAAGGCGCTGTTTATTGATTACCCAATTTTGTTTTCAATTTGTTTAGGAAAATATACACATTTACTTGTTCGATTCAGGACAATTTCAAATCATGCATTTGGTCTTTAAATCATTGTCTATCTTTACAGTTGAATCTTATTTTTTACACGATTTTTAACGTTACCTATATTTCTTTAAATATGAATCATTGTTTTTCACTATATACAGATGCTTGGTTTATAAATTTAAAACTATAATATTACTTCTTACTGAATTTATCGCAAACAATGAAACATGAAATCTTCCTATAATAATATTTTACTTCTCTTAATTTCTGTTCATTCTTTCGTTGTCATGGTATCAAAAGATTCATATGTGTAAAATAATAATCAAGGCAATATTATATATATATATATATATATATATATATATATATATATATATATATATATATATATATATATATATATATACATATACATATATATGGATGACACGGAAAATTCCTACATTAATAATATATTCAGCGTAGACAATTTCATGTACACTCTATACAAAGAAAAAAAAAAAAAAAAAGGACGCACCAAGAAAGAATTATTTGAATGGGACAAAAATCGGCAGATGCGATGTACATGTGAAGAAAAACAATTGATTACACTTTCAGAAAATTTGAATGATTTAATCAAGAGAAAGGGCCTCACAAAGTAAACAAGTCAATAACGCGTTGGTCCACTTCGGGACCTTATGTACGCAGTTATTCGGCTTGGTATTAATTGATAGAGTTGGCAGATGTGCTCCTGTGAAGTATCGTGCCACATTATGTCCAACTGGTGCGTTAGATTGGCAAAATCCCGAGTTGGTTGTAGGACCCTTTTTATGTTGCTACAAACATCCTCAGTGGAAGAGAGATCCGGAGATTGAGCTCAATCTCATTTCACTGAGTAGCCTATTAAGTGTTTTTGAAGTCAGTGAAGTACCAGTTGCACGTAGGATTGACGGTAATGATAAATTGGAGCTTTGAGTACAGCTTTGCGATTGACTGGTTCCCATTTTCTGTCCTCTATATAGGCCGACCGCTTCATCCCTGACGCTGTGTTCGGCCATGGCTCACCCATTCCTGTCAATATCATATAATAGTGGTACCGCTCCTCTTTAATTGTAAAACAAATTCGCAGATGAGAACAACCGGCTTCTTTGAGTCCAACTACATACCACATTTCAAATGCTGACATCTGAGCATGTTGTTTATGCACCTGTATGTGAGGCATAGTTACTGTCTTTCTGAGTAGACGGAATAGAATTCTCGAAGAATTTATGACCTAGAATCAAAATTTCTCATTTTTAACATTCTGCTAATTGCACAGTTAAGACGTGCTGAAGCGTCACATGCTCAATCGATGGCAGCCAAACTTTAAAATTTTGCATTTTCCATCAAAACCACCTGCATGTATGTCAATTTGTGTCCTGTTTGCATTACTTCTTCTTGGTGCGACATTTTTTTTTTTTTTGTTGTTAAAAAGTATATAATAACCTAAACAGACTTTCACTAATGTTTGTTTTTAACATCATCAAAAGCTTATAATTAACACCAGCATAAAAACTGCGCAAATAATGAGTATCTGAATGCTTTTAAAATTAATGAACGACAGTTAAATCAACTAATATTTTTTTTTTTTTTTTGAGGGGAAGGGGGGCAAGATAAAATTATTATGGTATAGGTACACCAGCATTAATACTTGTTATTTTCAAACTACATTATAGCCTATTTTAAATTAATGTCTAGATTGCGTTTTTATTAATAATTTAAAGTCAAATAATATATTATCATTAATATTATGTATTTTCAAATTACTTTGTGGCATATATCAATTAAAAATCTATAGTGCCTTTCTTTTTAGTTCGTTTCAGTAAAATGATAATATGTACATATAAGACCATATATGTTTTTGTGTTAGAGAATAAATTCCTCGACTAGCGATGGATATTTTTTTATGTACTTATTTTAAAGACGTTTCTTTTTCTGGTTAATGTACTTAAATTTATATATATGTAAAAGTAATTTCAAAAAAAGCTCTTTAAATATATATATATATATATCTATATATGAAAATAGAATATATGTTTTCAGTCAAGATAGTTGTAAATAAGTAACAAAAATATATATATCTATATATGTCCGTGACCCGTCAAATAAGCCCAAGACAAAACGGCCCCGACAAAATAGCTCCGACAAAATAGCTCCGACAAATGAGCCCAAAGGACAAAAGAGCCCCGACAAAACAGCTCCGACAAAACAGCCCCGACAAAACAGCCCCGACAAAATAGCTCCAGACAAAATAGCCCCAGACAAAACAGCCCCAAGACAAAATAGCCCCGACAAAACAGCCCCGACAAAATAGCCCCCGACAAAATAGCCCCGACAAAATAGCCTCCGACAAAATAGCCCCAGACAAAATAGCCCCCCGACAAAACAGCTCCCGACAAAATAGCCCCGACAAAACAGCCCCGACAAAACAGCCCCGACAAAATAGCCACCGACAAAATAGCCCCCGACAAAACAGCCCCGACAAAATAGCCCCGACAAAATAGCCCCCGACAAAACAGCCCCGACAAAACAGCCACCGGCAAAATTTGTATGTATCTTTCTGTGTACATGGAAAATCTTCTGACTATCATATCTCAAAAAAAAAAGAGATAGAACTACGAAACTTCAGAATTGAGGCAGGTCTGGTGTACATATGATTTTTCGAACTTTTGGTGAAAATTGGATAACCGGAAGTGTGTCATATAGTTTTTCAGAATCAAAGAAAAATACAGCGTATTAGCGCCATCTATCGGCCTATACACACAAAAACTTAAACATCAGTAGGAAAAAATGGTGCACTTATAAACAATAGATTTTGATGTGTAGTATTTCATAGGCAAGGAAAATTCAGAGACATTTACAACAAAAAACGCTACCTTCCGACCGATAACAAACAACATTTCGTGTAATATTCACAGAATTTAAAAAATGATGCAGTTATGACCGTTATATTTTAAGATAAACTTTTTCATAAACAAAGAAAATGACAGCATATCAGCATCAGCGCTACCTTTCGGCCGATATAAACACAAATTTAAACAAAATTTACAACGTATCTACACCACTTTTCAGTCCTTTTTTTTCGTTGTTGTTGTTGTTGTTGTTGCTTAAAATTACACAAGATTAAATTATTTCAGTGAAGCATAACACTGACGTCTGCCGTCGATGTACACATAATGTTGAAGTGGTTGCTGATTAAATAATTTTTATCTTAAAACAAAATTATGCATTTTTTTTTCTTTTTTTAATTATGAATGTGTAAAGTTATTTGGAGGATAGATTAAGAGACAGTAGGCCCCAAATGGGAGTTCGCCACGGCCTTAGAATAAATAAGTTAAATCGCTGGATGAAAGCTCACCTGTTTGGCGATGTATCACAAAAGTTAATCAGAACAAATTTAACTCAAGATGAAAAAAAAAAATCAAGTATTGTTGAATTCTACTTATTGAATTAGTTACAGCGACCAGAACTTTTGCTGACACACACAGACAGATATCTCGAAATGTGCAAATTCATAGAAAACCTTAAATCAAAAATTTTCAGGAATATTTCATTCCCTATTTAGGTATATAAAAGAAAATAACAAATCCACATTTAAAAAAAATAGTCATTTACAATTTATGAAAATACATTATGTTTTACAATAAAAAATTACAAGATAAAAAGAACTTTTTATATACAATGTTTTTAAATTTTTCTGTTGAATCATATAAACATACAGTCGGTAACAAAAGTCTCCGAACACTAGCAAAAATTCCTATATAAAAAAAGTACACTCAATACAGTTTTGTTAAATAAATCCTTGTCGAATCCTGGTCTTAGTCAGTCTAAGAACACGATTCGACAAGGATTTATTTAACAAAACAGTATTAACTTTACTTTTTTTACATAGGAATTTTTGCTAGTATTCGGAGACTTTTGTTACCGACTGTACCTGGTAACTTTTATAATTTATTCCGGAGTACTGTTAACCTCGCCCTTTATTCATACCAGTATATTTTAAAAGCACTTTTCTTCTTATTTCATCGTAATTACATAATGGAGAAAATTTCTCTACAATCATACTGGTGTGAAAAATGGGCGAAGCTAACAGTACTCCGGAATAAATTATAAAAGTTACCAGGTATGTTTAAACGATACCGAAGGCAGCGGGGACCCATAATAATTGGCTGAAAGTAATAAAAAAATGCATTGTCCTCGTGTTCTGAGCTTTTCTAAAAGTTTCAAATTTCTAGCTAGTCAAGATAGATGTCTGCACGGGCTGAAATTTTAAGTCCAAGCCCCTCCCGGCCGGTTTCAAAAATATGTAAAAAAAAAAAAAAAAAAAAAAAAAAAAATGCATGTTTTTCTATGAAAAAATTTTTTAGTATGTGTTTTGTAGAGATTTTATACAGCCAATTAATAGAATGTCCTTTAACAAAGCTGCTGAACTTTTACAAGATAATTATATATAAACAGAAATTCATTATTACAGACGTACAAAAGACTCAAAGGACGACAGAAAATCGAGTCGAAAATATTAGCATTCATCAAACAATATAGGACAGTATTTAAAATAATTAATACTACTAAAAATGTATTTTCAACCATTTACTCTTGTATAACGTAATGTATCTGAATTTTTCATGTGATCCGATAAACAAAACTTTAATGCTAATCCAACCATATTCAATAGAAAAGATGCTTTTGCACATGCTAGAAATGGTGCTACTTTCATCCAGTGCACAGGAGATAAGAAAAAGGAGCTTTCGCGAAAAAGTTACAGTGGAATGATTTTTACTGCCTTTATACAACCTAAACTCTTCAGACCGTAGGACACAAAGCCTTATACACAGTAACGTATCTAATTTCTTTTGTTTGTACATGTGTCCAAACTAATAATGACATGCATACTATTTTGAATAAGAACCATCTAATATTACATGAAATAAAATATATTAATTTCGAGACATGCTAAAAATATCTGCGGAAAATGAAATCTCAAACAGGCACATTGATATTCATTTTAATTGAAGTTATAGACATTTTTTAACAAAATAAAATTTTATGTGCTACACAAGCCTGTGAAATTATGTAAAATAAATGACTGAAGAAATATTTTATCTTTTTCATTTTCCTTGATTAACGAGGAAACTAAAAAAAATTCGGGCTGACACGGACCGGAAAAAATATCATCCAAGCCGGCCCGGCAGCATATTTACTACCTTTACTTGAGCTCAAACGTGGATGCAGTTCGACGTTGTTGATTGGTTTTTGTTTCGCTCGTCATATCTGACGTCACGCTTTCCGCCAAAGTTTAATGGAAAATTCTATCCTATAAAGTTTTAATGATAATATTTTATTGTATTTCGACTTTATTTGTAAAATGTCTGTATTTTCGGAGTCAAAATTTCATCCATCATTCATTCATGAAATTGAATCAGTTTCTGATAATATAATTACAATTCACAGTAATATAAAAAATTAGAAGAGTGTGAAAAATAGATACAAGAGTTCGGCGAGTTGACAAACACCAAGTGGAAATCAAGATCATTAAAGCCACCAGCTCAAAGATTTGCTTGCTCGTATAAGGGCTTTTTTTTTTTCGCTCCATTTTAATTTTATATGTATCATATTTATCGTACAGCAATTTTAAAGAAAAAGCCGTAATGTAAATATAATAATGAATAGATAGATAAAATAATAATGAATAGATAGATAAAATAATACATTTCCTATTCTGTTTTTAATTTTAATTTCAATTATTTTTTATTCATTTATTTATTTTTTAAAATCTTTTTGTCTCTGCAATACGCAAACTTTTTTTAAATATGTTTAAATGTGGCGCCATCTGTATAATCGGATGTTAGTTAATGCACTTAAAATATTATTATTTATTTATTTATTTTAATTTATTTTATTTAAGTATTTTATATTAATAGGTTTTACAAGATATTTTAATTATAATTTATAAGGATACAAATGAAATTTATATGCAACTGCACTCTACGTTACTTTCTTTTTATATAATAAGCATTTTTATTCATTTATTTATTTTAATTTTCTTAACTATTTTATGTTACAATTATATTTTTATTTATTTATTTATTTATTTTTAATGTCAGAGCAATGATTTTCAATAGCACAAATATTTTACATTTTATAACTGGAATCTTATTTAGATATCTAAAAAAAATATTGTGCATGAATGTTTTTATAGTATTTTACTATACGTAAAAAGAATTTTTTTTAATTTAGCTTCACAAAAGAGCTGTATTTATTCATTTACTTATTTTTTAATTAGTTATAGCATTTTGTTTTAACCCTTACGCTACAAACATTTAAAAAATAAAATAAAGATTATAACAATAAATAAATTTAAAAATGAAATTAAACGGTCTAGTGCTGCCATCTATTAGTGTTACTTTAAAGTATCAGTGCTTTTGGTAAGAAGATAACTGAAAATGCAGACAAACTTTTGAAATTAGTTTTAAAACGTCTTAAAAAGGGAAAAAAAAAAAAAAAAACTAAAAAGCATGTCTTTGATAAAGGACATCAGTAGTGAAAGGGTTAATCTTCATCTCAGAGATAAACAATGAGAATAACAACAAAAAAATTATTTTTCATGAAATTTTTGAAGTAAAATTTGCCATCTATATTATTTCAATATTTCTTAGTAATACATAATATACTTTTAATATATGTGTAAAGAAAAGCTGTAACGTGAAGTATAAAAAACTATTTTTACCATAAAATGGATAAATAATGCTAGAGAGAGAGAGAAAAAAATCATATTAAATTTCTTAAAAAAAAAAAAAAAAAAAAAAATAGAAAAGAAAAGAAAGAAAGAAAGACAGAAAAGAAAATGACATATATTTTCAAGCATACAAGAGTTCAAAATATAATACTATGACTTTAATGGATAAGCCATATTCCTTAAATGATAATAAATTGTTTATTTATTTTTCAAAAAGTACAATAAATTAATAAGGCATTTAGTACTACGTGTAATTATGTATTTTTCAAATCAGATTTCCAGAAAGTGTTTTTCTTTTTTAATTTATTTAATATTTTTAATATTTTTTATTTCGATGTTTGTAATTTTATTTTTTCTGAAATTCGAAAAAAAATTTTTTTTTTTTTAATAATGAAGTATTTAGAATACTAACAAGGTATTTAGTATTATATGTACCTATTTAGTTTTGAAATCAGATTTCATGTATATATATATTGAATATTTTTAAATTTGTTATGGCGGTACTATTTTTCTTTTTCAGAATTATTTTATTAAAGTAATTTTATCTGCATAAAATTAATTTGGTAAAATTTAAATTACTCAAAAGAAAACATTGTTTTTCAAATATAGTTAGAAAAATCTTTCAAATATTCATATTCATTTATTCGCATAAAACGAGAGGAATATTGTAGATTATTACTGATTTAAGCTAAGTATTATTATCAGTGGAGAATCATTGCGTTGTAAAGGTTGTCAACCAATCAACAACGTCAACCTGTATCCCCGTTTGAACTCGAGTAAAGGTAGTAAATATGCGGCCCGGCACGAGTATACACAAAATAACTGAGCACGAGCCCGGGCCGAGCGCAAATTTAAAAATTCGCCCCGAACCCGGCCCGTGCAGACCTTTAAGTCAGGAAGTTATATGATTATTGAATCATAAAAACGCTACCGAAGGCAGCGGGGACCCAAAACAATTGGCTAAAAGTATTAAAAAAATGCATTGTCATCGTATTTTGAGCTATTCTAAATATCCAGCTAGTCGAGAAGTTAATTAAATAAATTTTCTGTTAAGTCATATAAATGCTTCCAGGCTATTTTGTTGGGGCTATTTTGTCGAGGCTGTTTTGTCGGGGCTATTTTGTCTGGGGCTATTTTGCTGAGGCAATTCTGTCTTGGGCTATTTTGTTGGGGCTGTTTTGTCGGGGCTATTTTGTCGGGGGCTATTTTGTCGGGGGCTTTTTTGTCGGGGCTATTTTGTCGGGGGCTATTTTGTCGGGGCTGTTTTGTCCTGGAGCTATTTTGTCGGGGGGCTATTTTGTCGGGAGCTATTTTGTCGGGGCTGTTTTGTCGGGAGCTATTTTGTCCTGGGGCTATTTTGTCGGGGCTATTTTGTCGGGGCTATTTTGTCTGGGGCTATTTTGTCTGGGGCTGTTTTGTCGGGGCTATTTTGTCTGGGGCTATTTTGTCCTGGGGCTGTTTTGTCGGGGCTATTTTGTCGGGGGCTATTTTGTCGGGGCTCTTTTGTCGGGGCCGTTTTGTCGAGGCTATTTTGTCGGGGCTGTTTTGTTGTCAAGGCTCTTTTGTCGGGGTTCTTTTGTCGGGGCTATTTTGTCTTGGGCTATTTTGACGGGGTACCCTGTCTATATATATAGTTTACATTTAGTGATTTTACTTATTTTTATTTACTTTCATATTATTATATAGATTTAGGTTATATATGTCGGGAAATTATGCTTAATAAATTAGTGAAAGATTATATATATTTTATAATTATATTTATTTATTTTAACTTGTTTCACCCCACACAACTTCTTTTACACATTACTATTCGTCCTTCTTTTATTTCGAAAGTCATTCTTTAAAATGGCTTCAGATGTAGCTGAGAGGTTCTATTCTCAGCGGTGAGAAATTGTAGATTTTAAGTACGATCGATGCTCGTCGCCGTAGCCGCTCAGAGTTTTCTGAGGTTTTCTGCAAACCTTGCGTGAATACTCTCCCTGACCCCTTATAAAGACTCTACACGTATGACACTTAACCCAGGACAAGGACCCTAGCCTATTTAATTGACCTTAACAAATATTACTTCAAGTTTTAATTTCAATCCTTTTAATATTTAACTATAAATTAATGGGGATCTTTCCCTTTATTTTGCTAATTTTTCAATAAATTCAACGAAAATATAAATGAGAAGTCATTGCATAATTTATGTATATTATACTTAATCGCATAACTATAATGGATCGTAGTAAATCAAATGCATTAGCTGCAATCATAACTCAAGTCAAGAACTTTATAAATCACATTTATATCGGAAAGACTGTAACATTCCAACCCATAATTTTGTAATTACCACGAGAACATTTTGTTTAAATTAAGTTAAGTAAAGGGCTGATAACTTAATTTGTGAAACAGAAATTCGATCTTTGAAAGATACTAATTGCCTTGAAATAACTCCCTAATGAAACCAAATTCAGTATGTGTCATTGCTCCAGAGGAAAATCTGTAAGTGACGTGTATGCATTATATCCTTTTAAGTTGAAATAAATTGGAAATGGAATTAGGGAATTTAACATCGAGGGAGGTAACTTCGCAGAATAAAGTATATAAATAACGTGAGGTGATATCTGTAAATAAGATTTATACTTAGTTCGTAATTTTAAAGTTTAATAAATGCGTTAATTTCGAATTAAAGATTTAAGAAAAGGCATATTAGAAAGCGACAAAATCTGTAAAATCAACACGAAACTAAATGTGTACGAAACTAAATGTGCACAAAAATGTTCTTTGTTAATTAAATACTTTTGTATATAATAAATTATATTATTTGTTAGGGCACTGATAATGTTTTAATATTTATTTATTTATTTATTTTAATTAATATTATGATGATTTCTAGTTGAAATAATGAGAAATGCAGGTATAATAAAAAATACATCGTACCGACAATTATATAGTATTAAAAATATAAGCTAAATGTTTAAGATGTTAATAATATAAGAACGTATTTTCAGTTAACAAATACCATATTTATTTTCCTTTTATCTTTGTATTTTTTTTTCTTTTTTTTAATATGATAAGAATGAATCTTGTTAAAATTACATATCAATGTATAATATTAAAAAAATATTTGTTTTTAAAGATTTTGAATGTTTTCTGTTACATACTTGACGTACGCACACACAAATATATATACTATAATTATATATATGTGTGTGTATGTGATAATTTCTAGACTCCATCTTTTCGAGCAGTTTGTTATTGATATAAATGTACATATACAGGGTGATTTAAAAAACATCGAACAGACTTTAATAGATCATAGCTCGTACCGATGCAAACATTTTTTGTGAAATCATGCATGGTCTAAAAAAAAAAAAAAATACAAACACTAAACAGGGCAAAATACTGTAAAAATAAGGATACGAATAGAAAACCCAATAATATCGTATACATTGCAAAATCAAATTCAATGAACAAACCCAAATATTAAAAGATCAATAAACATTAAGAATTACATAAATTATTCAAAACATGTGATTCTTAACGTTGATGAAAAAAAAAAAAAAAAAACAGTGAAAAAGGGATTGGTACACACTCTAGAATATTCCATTTATATCACGAATCTCAGCTACAACAGCCGAAATTCATGCAATTAGGTCTCCCTGAGAGTTAAGATATGTCTCATACAGCATATTCTTAAGCTGTTCTCACAAAAAGAAATCAAGACACGAAAGATCATTTGATACTGGTGGACAAACTACAGAACGTGCTTGGCCAATCCATTGGTTTCGAAAAATGCGTCCGTATGTTGTCGTACCACTCATCCATAATGATCTGAAGGTCCGTCGTACTGTAAGCCCATACTCCGACAGAAGTCAATTGGAACTTCTTCCAGCAAGTCTGGTATTATCTAAGGTAAAAACTTACGATATTAGCCCTCGTCAAAAGGTTCCGTCAGAAGATATTAGACCATCACTGATAAGTTCTGCCTGAGCAATTATGAAAAAGTGTTGCTGATAAGCATGTGGTTATGCGGCATTTGGATTTACAGACGACCAAATATATTAATTGGGGTATTAAACGCGCCATCTCGTGCGGAATTTCATTCATCAAAGAAAATAGCAGATATCCCGAACTCTTACTACGTTGCAAACTCGTGTAGCTTCCAAAGAATAAATTCTACACTCTGGGGATAATCATCTTCAATTAATTCTTGGAATATTTGAAAAAAAAGGTACGATTTCAACGTCTTACCTTTGAGCATCCGCCATTTTGTGGATTGCGGTTAACCAATGCTGCTTCCCACAGCTCGTGTGTTTATAATTTGTTGATCTGTCACCGTCTTCAAAATCATTTATTTTAACCCTAGTGTTCTTTCAACCCATAAACGATCTGCCCCAGATTAAAAAGTAAGAAACATTCAGATTTTACGCAGCTATGTATGTAAATAACATATATATACATACTGCAAGCAATATAATTCGTGCAAGTGAGAAATGTTTTCGGAAATTGAAACTGCAAGTAGGAAAAACGCTCACTGTACGATCGTACTGCTTCATTGGCATTTCCCTTTGAAGCTCTATATACTAAATTGATGTCCATTTTTTTTTTTTTTTTAAAATAAAAGTCTTCCTTATTCCGTATGTTACATCATTTACAACGAATGTATTCTGGAATAACCTCACAAAGTTTTTATTCACTGTAATGTAGATCTTAGTAACTTCTTCTACATCAGGCACGGTATTAACTGCATTCCGTATAACTGTATGCACGCTATTATTTTTCATGGGAAAATTTTAAAACACGAATGCGTTATAATGATTGCGTAGCGGTCTATTCGTAATGTGCTAGCACGTTTTCGTTCCATTTTAGATTATGCATTTTTTGATTACAATCTTAGCGCGATTTCATGTGAGTGACTGAGCCCCCATTGTCTTACATCTGTATAAGTTTGCTATTATGTTTACAATATAATGGAAAATTAGACTTTAGTAATTCTTTTAAACATATGCTACATATTTTTTTTTTTCTTTATAAATTTCCAAAAACTTTTTAATCATTTCTAATAAATGTTTTTCTTTTTATCAATTAGAAACTAATATAATTTTAATTACCTTCTCTTTTTTTTTCACTAGCCCAGAAATAATTATAGCTAATAAAATTAAGCACATTCCTTTGTAAATTGGTGTTTCGTTTTATAAAATTATTTTCATTTTTTAAAGTTATTTTTATTTTAAAATAACGCATAAATACCATAATACTTGTTTTCTTTAACTTTGGATATCCAATGTTAGAACCATTTTTTAATTTATTGTTCCAGCTTAACCCTTTAATGCCTGGCATCCCTTTGTTGGAACGGTTTGAAAAATGCACCTCAATTTCACATAAATAAACATTTCAACTTCAAAATTGTGCACATCTATTCTTATGCTTAACAAAAGTATAAGAATAGATTTGTACAATTTTATTAATTATATCAATACAATTTTACCAATTTAATTAATACAATTTTACCGTTTCTAAAAAGTGACGCTAGTCATCAATGTATTAACGTAGTAATTTACATACTTTATTTAGAGTAAAACATGCTAAAGAAAAAGTGTCATGGCCTGTTCTTGACAATAATGGTTTTTGACCTTAAGCCTTTTGTTAGAATTTCTGAAAACCTTTTGAGAAAATTCTTATCTAGATAAATATATCCACAAAAATATATCAAACAATGCTGAACTTAAATTAGTATAATAAAAATACAGCAAAAGTACTTAGCTATTTTGTAATTTTTATTTTAAAGTAAAAATGTTTTTGTACTTATGTACTGTTTATTTTAAAGTTTCAAAACTATTTTTCTCTTGTTACAATAGGCTCATTCTCTTTGTCCAGTTTACTTACAAAATTTTTAATTTAAAGCTTTTATGTCTAAGATATTACTTTGTATGTTTGCTACTTTTTTTTTCTTTATTTGTCCTTTCGAAACTAAAATAAATTATAAAAATTATTTCTACAAAAAAAAAAAAAAAAAAAAAAAAAAAGTTTTTTTTTTTTGTCTGATATGAAATATTTATACAGATATGTAAACCCTGATAATTTACAAAAATATTGCAATATTGCTACATTATTGGAAATTTTAAGAAAAAAAAAATCTAAAAATAAATGTTTTTTTTTTTATGTAAAGTATTTTTAGCGTGAAACAGAGACAGTGTGAAAAGTATATAATGATGTAATTAGTAAAAAGTGCTCATAGGAAAAAATTCACATGAACTTCACAGAATACATAATTGAACTATTTCGCACAATAAGTAATAAAAATTCCCTTTCAAAGTAAAGCTTTCAGAAATAACATGAATAAATAAATGATAAATAAATAAATAAAAATAAAAAATAACATAAAAATAACATAAAATTGCATGAACAGTAGAGTTTAAAAGTGAAATGAATCGTTTTTGGATGAATACTAAACACTTCGTGGTAATTTGCCTCCTGCAGGTTTTCAGAGATGAAAAAATGAAGCATAATTCTTATTAAATGTTTTTTTTTTAAATCATCTAGATGAATGACTTAAAAAATAAAATCCATTAAATAGTGGTAAAAAATACAACCATTTAGAATATATATATATATATATATATATATATGTTTTTGTGTTATTTTAGTGAAACAATAAATTTTCCGTAAAACTACCAGTGACTTAGTTTGAATTAAATATAATGTTTAAACAAAAATTAATCAAATAACTATACACTAATTTATTCGTTACAAATATGCTATGAGCAAATACTAAATTATAAACGCTACGCTAAATGTTAATGCTAAAATTTTAATGCACGAAGAATTCTCATCTAAAATTAGATTTCTTAAGATTCGAATTCAGATAAACGGTTCCTTCAATTTTTGTTAAAAATTCGGATTATTATAAGTCAATAATATACATGATAATTTTTATATAAAAATAAAAGGTGTCCATAATTAAAATGAACAATATTCGCTATGTTACACAGTCACAGCGCTATAGTACACTGTGAGCATAGTCAGTTTAATTAGGGCTAACTTGTATTTTAAAATAATATCATCCATGTAATGTATATATTAAAATTATTTTTTAATATTTTTCTTAATATGCGACAAGTTCAGAAATGTGTTCATAGCTGAATCATTGCATTATTATTTAGAGTATAATGAAAAAAAATATGAAAATCTACATCCATTATTGAATTTCTATCTTTCATTTAATTGATGATGTTAACATTCATTTGCAAATTTAAATCTAGATTTATTAGAATATTTGAAAACATCAAGTTTTGTATTCTGTTTAAAATAAAATTCATCGAGTTATATAATGAATTATTTTATAAATTATACTATAGTGCAGCCACGTTTCCTGAAATTACCAGCGATGACGCGTTCAAAATGTTCGAGGGGTGCCAGCATGACCGGCAGGTTGGAATTTGGAAAACATCCAATAATTCGCGCTCTGTTATCATTCATTTTCTCTGAGCCAGATGAAAGTCACCCCTATTTTAACAGTGGACTCGTTGAATTAGCGCTTGCGCAGAGGCTTCCATGGGTTCATGAAATGTGGTCGAAGAATACATTAATAGTTATTAATGTTTATTATATGAATTATTAAAAAAAATAAATCAATGATTTATTATTATAATTTTTTTAATTGCTATGTAATTAAATTTATATGTTTCGACGATACGCGGATTAAAAGTAGCTCAAAATGAGTTTTACAAAAACGAACGACTTATAAATATATATTTCTTATTTTATGTCTTTAAAATTACCAAACCAACTACATTTTTAACTTCTATTAAAAAATCCTATACATATATTGAAAACAATTTAAAAAAATATTCTTTTTCAATTACTACAAAAAAAAAAAATAAAAAAATAAAAAAATAAAGAAACAAATAAATAAAATAAAATAATATACACACACACACACACACACACATATATATATATATATATATATATATATATATATATATATATATATATATATATATACCGGGTGATTCAAAATAGATGTTACAGCGATTATCTCCTAAACTAAGAAAGATAGAAACAAACTTCCAATTACAAAATTAGAGCAAATTAAGAGTAGATTTCAGATATGGAATTTATTTTTGTGCAAGGGGCTGTATACATATTAAATACGAAATTTAATTTTTATACGGCCCCTCCTATCATGTGACTTATATTTAGAAAAATATTCCCCTCGCTGTAACAAACAAAATAAAAAAAAATCATCTCTCTAAGTCAAAATCTCGCTGAGTTATTGCAATTTGAAAATGATGACTTACACCACTTTTTTTTCAATTTTGGCATCTATTTTTCAACGCCAACGAGCTCACTTTAGGGGGTTATCTATGAGATGAGAAAAAATTAAAAAAGATCCTTTATTTTAAAACAGCAACTAAAATCGTTCAAACGCGTGAAATCAACAGTTTTAAGAACTTAATGCAAATTTACATTATTTCGTATTGTTAAAAAATTTAATACTTAAATTTCTTTGGGGGGGTCACCTGCAAATTAAAACACGTTAAGAGAGGGAAAAAATTAAAAGACTAGCAAAACCGTGTAAAATTTTCGTGCTTTATTTTTACCACTTTGCATCATGGTTGAAAAATTTAATGACTTCGGCTTTTCAACAATTCCAGCAAGATTGGAAAGTGTTAATGACTTCCATTTGTCTGTCTGTCCATCCGTCTTTCTGTGTGTCCGTGCTCTAACTCCCGTGAATATTCATAGAATTCCCTGAAACTGATGTATGTTATTTGAGTTCACGATCGGATGTTCCTTATAGAAAATGGAGTGAATACCTCTGCTAGCTTGTGCACAGGGACACCCGAAAGTATTCCAAGGCATTGTGTTCTATGAGAGGTATTTTTATAAACCATATTTTAATACCTTTAATTTATGCATATATTAATAAAATTGAAATACGTTATTATAGTTTTCTATTGGATATTTTCTATAGAAAATGGAGTAAACACCATCACTGGTTTGTATACAGGGACACCCGAAAGTATTCCAAAGCATTGCGTTCTATGTGAAGATATTTCTATAAACCAAAATTTAATTACTTTGCATAAATCTTAATGAAGTTGAAATATGTTATTCATATGCACAAAAGGGTGCTTTCAATACTGTACAGTACGATTAGCATTAGATTTACAGGGCACACAAAAATAATCAGTTACGTTAAGGGTTATTATTGAACATTTGCTGGAATTGCATTTTCGTTTACATTTAACATTTTCTAACAATTTTAAACTGTGAATAAGATTTCTATTTGCATTTTTTTTTTTTTTTTTTTTTTTTTTTTTTTTTTTTTTGTCTGACTGTCCACCTGTCCGTCTGCCTGTTCCCAGCGTCTATAAATATTTTGAGAAATAACATATGTTATTCAGGTTTACTATATGATATTCCCTATTTAAAATGGCATTAATTAATTCTCTACAATTGGTTTATGTACAGGAACGCACAAAAAATGCGTTTTGGGACAGATATTCTTATAAGTTACATTTAAATAACTTTATACTGGAAAACTCATAAGGAAATTCATATTTATTGTTAATATTCTAAAATAATGTTTTGTATAGAATATAATATGGTATAGATGTATAATTCTATGTCAAGGGGGTTACCGACCTTCTCAACCCCTGTTTAATTATAGTGCCTATACTTATGAAAACATAAATCAAGTCTGTTATCAATTTCCTTAAAACTTGCAAACCTTGATCAACTTTTCAAGTGGCAACTAGATATGGAATCCAAAGTATCAAATTCGCATTTCCTGTAGTTATTACTTTCTCATACCCATAAGGTGGAGAAAGTATTGTTTTTGGGCCAAATTTTCGAAAGTGTGTTTTTGTTATATTTACACGTTTTGAGGTCCCCTGAATATGAAAATCGTGTTTTTAGCGGTTGGTCTGTGTGTGTGTCTGTCTGTTATCAGCATATCTCAAGAACAAATAGCAACAGATATTCCAAACTTGGTATTTTAAATATGTATCATATAGGGATGCTACACTAAGCTTTTCATTGAGATGAAGCAAATGGCTCGTGTACAGGGACACTCAAGAATATTCAAATACATTACGTCTATGTGGAAAATTGCAGGTAAGTAGAGTTTAACACCTATAGACTGCACTAAACCAAATGAAATGAATATATATTTTTTATATGCATAAAAACATGCCTCATGTAGAATATGGCAGGGAAATTATTCTCAGTTGAAAAATTACAAAATAATTAGATTATAATGCGACAATAGCTGAAAATTGATGGAAGTGCATTTTAGGTTGTTCCGTATATTATTACTATAGGTTTATATTTAGGTGCACTTCGTGGTTTGTACATATTTCTCAAAAGATATACAGGGTTGCAAATATTTAAGCTATAATATTCTTTTTTATTGCTAGTGAAAGTGCTTTAATATAATATTTTACCATGTCCAGGAAAGCTGCTCAGGAATGGAAATTAATTCCTCATAGACATATGATAAATAATGTATGTTTTTAAGCTAAATATGCAACGCTTGTGTTTTGTGTATTTACACGTTTTGAGGCTTCCTTATTACCAAAGTCAAGTTTTTTAAAATTTGATTATTGCCTGCGTCGAATAATTTCAGGAGATTCCCCCCTCACACAGAACTAATTATCATATAAAACTCTTCCGAAGCCTAATTTGAATTATTTTAACATAGGTTTACATAACAGTACTCTTTATGTTGCCTCTTAATTTCCAACCTGTATTTAAGGTATTAAATTTCAGGGTAAGAGAAAGTCATGTGAGTGGCACACCAGATTATTTGTTGTTAAATTAGGCTGATAATTCATATATATACAGATCAACGAATAAAAATTTACCTTTCGTATTCAGGAGGCCTTAAAATGTGATATTATACAGAAAAAAAAATCGCTCTCCAAAAGCTTTGTTTACAGTATGGGTATGAGAAATTAATTTTTCGTTCTGGTCAACAGTGTTCTTCGAAACAAAAAAAAAAGCAGCAAACGCTTACACCAATTACATTTAATAATAATAATAAAAAATTTTACCTTAATTTTAGATAGCCCTGTATATTGTCTATAAACTATATACACATGACTTTGTATACGTAAATTTAGTGTTATATGTAAAATGGGTAACACAAAATGAAATACACTTCCAGCAATTCCCAAGTATAGATCCAATATATCGAAATACTCTGGGTAACCCTGTAAATGAATGATGAATGGTTGCTATACTACAATCTACATAAAACATGCTTTTATGCGTATAAAAAAATTTGTTCTTTTCATTTTGTTTAGGGCAGTCTATACATGTCACACTGTACATATGAGAAATTTCGCTCACAGACGTAATGTATTTGAATTCTTTTGGATGACCCTGTAAACAAACAATTGTCTGATCGTAACGTATACTTTAGTGTAGCACCGTAATATGATACGGATTTAGAATATAGAATTTAGATTTTCTGCTACTATTTGTTCTTGAGATATTCTAATATTACACAGACACACTTACACAAGGAGAGAGAGAGAGACCAACCGCTAAAAACATGATTTTTGAATTCAGAGGACCTGAAAACGTGCTAATATAACAAAAACTAATTTTCGGAAATTTGACTCAAAAACATTTCTTTCTCTACACCTTGTATATGAGTAAGAGAATGTATATAGAAACAGAAAAAAAAAATGAATTTGAAAATTCCCTTTTAGTACATAAATTATAAATTTTATTTGTTAAATTATCAGTGAGTATTCTCTTGTGTATTCACTAGGAGAAAGAGAGACATAACAGGTTAAAATAGCCGTCTTTCCCTGAATGATTTCTCCCCCCCCCCCCCCGAAACGCTGATCAACGTGTGTCATATTACAAAAGCAATAGTAATTACAATTTGTCACTTTTGATACAACCCCTTAAGACTTGGCGAAAAGTGCTAGAATTTTCAAATTGCAATAACTCAGCGAGAATTTGACTTAGAGATATGATTTTTTTTTTTTTTTTTTTTTTTTTTTTTGATTGTTAGAGCGAGGAGAATATTTTTCTAAATATAAGTCATATGATAGGAGGGGCGGTATAAAAATTAAATTTCGTATTTAATATATATACAGCCCCTTGTACAAATGAGTGCCATATCTGAAATCTACTCTTAATTTGCACCAATTTTTGCAATTGGAAGTTTGTTTCTATCGTTCTTAGTTTACGAGATAATCGCTGTAACATCTATTTTGAATCAGCCGGTATATATATATATATATATGTGTGTGTGTGTGTGTATTCTGTAATTTTCTCCTTGAAGAACATTTCATACCATTTAATCTGTATCGATAATGAAACGTTTTCTTATATTACATTCATAGAATGTTTTCATTTTCAATAAAACGGTTAATTAAAGAAATATCTGCTACATTTGATAAAGAAAACATTCTTCATACATGTGTATAATTAAGAAATAATTACAGTAGCATCAAAATCACCTTAGAAATATTATCTCTCCCCAAAATGAGAAAATTAATCTATGATGGCATGAGGAGGAAAATGCAATTACTAATACGTATGTTCATATTTGGAATTGAGATTTTTGTTTTATTAACAATTATGAAAAGAGAGGAAATTAAAAAGATCCATTCAGTTTTGAGCTATTGATTTATTTATTTTGCATCAGAGTATTTACATAAAACAAATGTACAATTTTAATTTACATAAATCAACAATGAGGAATTTTGCAATATATACATTTTATAGGTTTTGATGTATTTTTAGTCACATTTCGAAAGCTGAATATTTTTATTTATATTAAAATATACTTTACTTAAGTAAAACCAAACAGATTTGTAATTTATTTAACTTTTGATAATATAAGAAATATCCACAAAACTACTAAAATCATTTAATTTTTTTTTTCAGTTTGCATATATAAAGTTTCTTAAAAATTGTACATAAATTAAATAATAAAAAAAACATGTGTTATTCATTGTATGTAGAATTTTCTTTTAAAACATGTTTTATGTGAATAAAACAAAAAGGAAAATATGCTTGCTTTTTAGTGAAAATGCGAAAAAAGTGAGAAAAAAAGAAAAAGAAATTGTAATTATGGATTTAATACATCTTCCCGCTTGATATTTGTGAATACAGATTTGTTTTAATTTATTTTTCTAAAATTTCAGAATTACTTACGTGGATCTCAATGGGGATAAAAAAAATGTTTATGCTATCAGTAGTTCATGCTATCAGTAACTAATTTGCATATAACTAAACTAATCTTCATTTTGACAGGGATTGTGGAAACAGTTCATATTAAAAGTAATTCATGTTAGCAGTGTTCACGTTAACGAGGTTCGACTGCATATATATATATATATATATATATATATAAATTTTTATGTTTGATTTTAAAATATATTAAAAGCTTAAGACAATATTTAGAAAATGTGCGTCTGTCTGCCTGCTTATGTTTATATGACAAATATTTTAGGGCGACTGTATCCCAGGAACACACACAGAATTTCAAATAAATTTATATGTAGTTACATTTTGATATACATTAGTGCCTATATCAACTTTTGGGGCAATTATCTTTGAGGTTGGTGCTCCTATACTGTGATTTCTTCTACTTATGTAAAGACTATACTGCAGGTTCTATTACGTATATTCGAAGTAAATTTGATATGTGAGACGACCATTGTAAAACATTATGCGTATTCAATTTGAGTGCATCATTTTGATAATTGAGCAGTAAATATTCATACGAGGTTTTCTCCTTCGATTACAATTTTTCAGAAAACACAAAAAGCAATAAAAATGTAACTAAACTTAAACTCTAATTATTGCTTGTTTAGATGTATTACTAGTTACTAGGAAGATATATATGCATATCTAAAACGATATAAAGTCATACTATCTCGTGTTGAGTTTAAAAAAATAAAATTCAAAAAATCTTTTTTTTTTTTTTAATTGAGAAACACGGTTTGAATGTTTGCTTCTTAATTCATACTGCTATGCTGCAATTTTCCCCGTGAGCAGGGAGGGTATATCTCAGCTTCTGCTGTATATAATTTCATAAAATTTTGTGAATGAGAGGGACATTATGAAACACGTTACTGATATACTGATTCAATTTGGGTGTAAATCAGCCAAAAGATGCGTTACCCTGTTAATAAGAAGGCTAAATGTCAACTTTTATGACTCGAAACTTCAGATAACCATTTTAAAAACGAATACTGATTTAACTTCGATGTATATTGGTTGACAGGTGGGGCGGATATAATGCAGACCTTGTGTGATTTTATGTATGGCTACATCTCAGCGACTATTGATTAAAATTTCTCCAATCTCCATCCTAAAAATCTTTATTGCGGAAAACTATGATTAACCTTTCTTCCATGTTAAACAGTAAGTGGCGCGGTTTTAATTAATGATATAGAAGAAAGTTTTGTAATAGCTACAAGATTCTAATTTTAATCACAATTTTTAAAGGGAATTATGGTTATGCACGTTCATAGAGCTATGAAGACTTTTAAACCAGTAAAAAACATCCAGTATGTTAAAAAAAAAATCATATTTTACCGAAAGTACGTGCATATTTGTATTTACCCTGTTCTTTGAATATTCATCTATGTAACGTTTTTACCTGTCTTAAAAACAGGTAATTTGTTTATCCAGAGAATAAAATTAAAATGCGACTTTTTCATTGCCATTATTCAAAGATATATACCCATCTCTAGGACCTTCCCTTCTAAATTCTATAATTTGGAATAAGCTATAATTTATTCTAACAGAACAAGCTGTAATTTGGAAAAATAAACCATTATCATCAAAGACATTATTTATGCAGTCATCAAAGACATTATTTATGCAGAATATTATGGTGATAAATTATCGTAATTTGCATAATATTGTTTGGAAATTGGAGCTCAAAGTAAAATATTGAATTATTGCATGTGCCATGTGGAATTAAGTCAATGTAAAATAGACCCCCCCCCCCTTAAAGAAAAAAAAATCACTGCTTAACATATATTTTAAAATTAAATTTATTTAAATAAGCTAACCGTGACATTGCATAGCAGAGATAAAATTAGCTTAATAAGTAAAAGGTAAAGCTAGGAGAGATTGCACACATATGCGATCGGCGGGAAAGAATAAAGTGGGCGAGTTCTGATATCTCATGGTTGTACAACATCAATAGTGAAGTGCCGACATGAATGTGCATTTTGATTGCTTCAACAGTCCGAGATAAAACATGGTTATTTTGTTTCGTTTTCAGAAATAAATGCTTGAATTTTCATAACCCTTCTTAGGAATTTCTATACAATATGGTACACTGTTGAAAAAATGCAACATTGCTGCAAGAAATTTTCTGTAATTTGAGAAAAAAGTCATAAATTACGGAAAAATTACGTTGACAAAACGTATTTTTCTGTAATTACAGAGAATTTCTGGCACCAAAGTTACCTTTTTTTAACAGTGTATTACTAAAAATGTTTTTAATTTAAACAATTTTTCATAAGCTACAAACCTAGACTAACGTTACGAGCTCAACGATTTTCTTAAAAAACGAACAATTTTTTAACAAGAGACTGACTACGCAATCTCTCCCACCAAAATATGAGAGTTTGCGCTTTTGCTATTTAGGAGAAATTGCGCAGTGATTTTGCGCAGTGATGATTTTTATAAAATTAGATACTAATAAAGGTTTTGCATTTTATTGGTAATGGCAAAAAAGTGAGGACGAGTTTGTTCATGTCAGTAACTGCACCTGAAAGTAGCTTCGACAAGTGACCGGACTAGTTCAACCCATTTGAGAAGACGCTTCTTGTAGGAGACTGCCCACAGACTCTGAAATTGAACACTATTCAGGAGCGACACGATCGATAAAAGCCACACCTCTGGTGGGATTTACCTCTCGAATGCTAATGTTAGCCTTTGAGAAATTTATCATAAAGTATTTAAATGTTATTGTATATCTGTTTAGTTTTGAAATAATTTCAGGTATGATGCTCAAGTTTTGTGCAGCTGTCGGCTGCTAAAATAGAAGCGATAAAACTAAAAGCAAGCAAAAACACAGGTTGTACTCGCCACCCTTTTTTCAAGACTTTCTCAGAGATAAGAAATTTTCATCATTTTTGACACGATAAATTTCATGCAGACAAACTTCTGTTGATTAGATTAAAATTATATTAATCGTATTATAATTTAATAATAAACATGACATCTAAATTTTATGTTCACATGTTAATTCGTTTAAAATTTATGCTCAAAAGAAGAAAACAACAAAACGGGTTGTTTCTTGAATTTTTACCGTCAGTGTATATTTAACTTCGAAAAAGTGCATTGTGTTTGTAAACGGAATTTAGTAAAAAAGAAAAAAAAAATCTATTTATACCAACTAGTGTTATAAAGCAAATCCAACATTTGTTTAATAGAATCTTCTAGATTTCAAATAAAATTCACCGCATACGAGTATATCTTTTACTTAAAAAGAGAAGTCATTTTATTGCTCGTATTTGAAATTTAAAAGTCCAGTGCATTAATGTTTAAATGTAAATCTATCATTCTTTGATGTGTAACGTTAGTTTAATTATAGATCGCAGATTCCTAGATGTTCCTTCGTTTGTTTAAGACGTAACACATAAATTAAATTAAACAATTAAAATGAAATCAAGAGATGTATATAAAGATTATTGATATGTCCGTCCGACTGCCTTTGTAAAACTTTGTAATGTTTCGAAATTTACTTAAATTGAATGATAAATTAGGTACTTGAGATAAGTAAAGTCTTTATTTAATAATTGATGATTCACTGAATTGCGAAAACGTTCAGAAAGTTAGGCATAATTTAGATTTAGATTTTTTAGGAATCTAAAACGGGGAAGTATTTTGCTACATTTTCTCTAAAATAGTTGTTATTTAAATCTGAAAAAAAAAAAAAAAAAGCCTTTCTCTCTCTTTTTTTTCTTTTTATGAAATGCGATAATTTATTATAATAGCTTTCATATTCAAACACTTATAATAATTTTGTTATTATAACCCATTCGATAGCTCTAGTGTAACATTAATAATTTCAACACAAACCAACTATTATGTTACTTATAATACTTTTCTGCATAGTTGTTAGTGTTTAAGACTTTGATTCAAAGCTGTCTGCTTCTCCATCTGTCTATCTTAATTACTTTAAATCTTAACTATATGAAATCATATGTTTTATGTCATTTTAATTTGTGCCACTATGTTAGGAAAATAATCTTATTTAAGGTTTATAAAGATTTTACAGGGTCATTTAAAAAGCATAAATGATTTTTCACATGATTGCATTTTATGTGTATTATGTTAGACTTTACTTGGAGTAATTGATTTCGGTATGATTTAACACACATTTTACTGCTTTATCTCTTAGATATTTATATATAATAAGAGTTTTAACAGATTTTTAAATGAAAAAAAAAAAGTATAAAAATTATTTTTGTTACGTGTTATTCTGATTTATTAGAGCATGCGTAAAATGACATAGAACACACTTATACACTGTAAAAAAGAATTTTTGAAGAAAAATCAATTTTTTTAAACTGTTAAAAAAAAAAAAAAAAAGTTCTTATATCTGTTTTCTTCCTTACACTGTAAAATAAACCCTGTTATATTACAGAAGAATATTGGCAACAAATTTTCTAAATATTATCGTATGATATAGAAAAAATAATTAGACAGAAAATTTCCGTATCAAAACAGTATAGAAAATATTCGTACACAACATATATTTTTTGTATGTACACTGAAAAAAAAAATGCAAATTGATTCTCCAGTGTATAAAAGAGATGCTAAAATCGCACTCGGGTTCAGTTCAGCGCTATGTCATTCAAGATAACATTTGAAGTTTAGTTCAACGTCAGATATGTCGCCGTCAAATCTATTGATAATATGAAATCATTTATTGTTTTATATTTAGGTTGAAAGGGAGTTCACTGGTTTTTATTAGTATTTTAGAGAGTAGTTCCGTTCTCCGTAATTTTAATAGTTTTAATTAAAGTGTTTTTGTTAAGTTTAAATATGTCTCTTAGTTACATTACTTTAATACATTGTAGGAATGGATAACTAAAAAGAGGTCATAGAAGCATTTTATTTACAATAGGGCCCAATTAATTTCGATGCGCCTCCCACAAGAATACAATTTACGGGTTCAAGCAATTTAATAGAAGTTTTATCAACTTTATGTATAGTTTGAATTTATTAAAATTAAGAATCTGATGACTTTATACTATTGAAGTATAGCTTAAAAAAGGAATGGGAAATTTTTATTTGAAACCACTGCATCTAAAATTTTAAATCAAAATCCTATATACAGTGAACTGGGAAAAAACATTAAGATGTATTTTCATATGTCATAAATGACTCAAAACTACATCAACAGCTGTACAGCCGTACTAGGTCTCATTTTGAGAAGCCTGCTACTATTACTTTACATCTGCAACTACTTTTTCTGCAGTTCTAGAAATTTTAATCCATTTTTTATCATAGCCTTTCAAGAAATCTTATATATAAAAGTTCTAGGTTTTTACGATGCATTGTTTCATATATTTTTCTGCTATAACAGCTTTATTTTTCTGCACCTCAGAAAGAAATCAAATAAATTATCAACACAAACGAAAATTACTCCCCCCCCCCCCCCAATTGAAGTTTTGGTTGTGATTATGTTCAATCACAAGACCACTTATCACTGACTCCTGGAACTAATTCGAACTTTTCGAAGCCTCGAAATCAAAATGTTAAAAAAAAAAAAAATACATAAATGAATCAGGAAATTTTCACCGCAATAACAATTTATCTCTAAATACTCTTTAGTGTAACAAAGGTTATCAACGTTCTTTGTACAGAAATAAATATACCCAAATTAGACAGCAACAGCTAGCGCACTCTAGAAATCCCACTGTTAATCTACATAATAATATGTTTGTACTACGGACTGTTTATTTTTGTAAGATTATCATTTCAGAAACACTGATAGCATAGCATTATCATCATCGAATATTCCACTGTCCTACTTTGGTTCGAATTAATTCAGTATTATAAAAGATATCGTGGTGAACAATTTTTAACTGACCGTCACTTAGAAAGAAAATGGCGGAGCAAGTTGACTAGCAAGCTCATCCAAGATCTTTGTAACTTAAGCATCTGTACGATTTTGGTTTGAATTAGTTTAGTATAATAAAAATTATCGTCGTAATTTTCAAGTGGCTGTGAGACTTCAAGTAGCCTCCACTTGGAAACATAATGGTTGAGTAGGTTTCCGAGGGAACGCATGCAAGATATTTGATAGATAAGTCACCCGCCTAAATTTGGTTCGAATTAATCGGGAATGACCACAGAGATCATGATTTTTCGAACACTTGTGTAAAAATTTTACGACGAGGGGTTTTTTGAATTTAAGGTAGTACAGAAACCTTTATTACATATTATAAGATCTCCTAGAGGTTAAAAAAAAGTAATATGATTTAAAATGAAAAGAATATTAGCAATAAAAAGAATACCATTACACTTTATTAAAAAACCATCTTTAAGCACAGTTGGACATAAAGCAAAAACATTAATTTACAGTCATCTTGATTCCGAAATTTAGTCTTTATAAGATGACATGTTAAAACAGGACAACGATGCAGAAGTTGTAAATTTTATCTATCTTAAGGTCAAAATATCCAAGTATCTGTGGGGCTATTTAGAACAATTCCTATTTTAATGCCTATCACCGCTGCATAATTCGTTACATGGGGACTGGTCTCGAGGTGTAAACCACCGTTTGCAAAGAAAGTTCTTGTATTATAGTATTTCTTCAAAGATCTTTCAAAAACAAGCCATTCTTTAAATATCTTTTGGCTTAAGAACTCTTCGAATGCCACTAAAAGAAGACGAGTTGCAATGTCATCCACAAGCAGGAAGTTCAGATGCACTGCACCTAAAAGAAAAGGAGTTGTAGATGAGTCAGGAAACTCGTACAATAAATGAGACCAGACACCAAGTTTTCTTTGGATGTATTGAGGCTAATTTGATAATCTGACAATCAAATATTAAAATACCCCTAATGATAATTGATGAACAGTTGTAGATTTTCTGGTGAGTGACTATTTATTGTAAGGCACGTTTCTGGATTTATATATACACAATGAGGAGGGGAGTTGTGGTGAAGGAAGCCCACAAAAAACCCTGAAATATATTCGAAAGAAGGTATTTGTTAGGCAATATAGTTCTTATGGGTGGCGGTATCTCTATCGAACTACAACCGGCAGCAAAAGTATCCGAGTACTAGCCAATAATGATCCATATTACATTATTTAACAATAATAATGCAGAATGTATTTTATAACTGTGTTACTTAACACGTTTACGCCGGCGCATTTTGTTTACATAATCTTCTCAAAAGTATCCGAGCATTAGCCAATAATTCCGATATCAAAAAAGTGCACTTAAAACTATTTTGTTAAATAAATCCTTGTCGAATCATACTCTTAGACTGATTAAGAACATTACTCGACAAGGACTTATTTATCAAAGCAGTATTAAGTGTGTGTATTTTTTTTAGACAGGGATTATTGCTAGTGTTCGGATACTTTTGCTGTCGACTGCAGATAGCCGAATTCATTTCCACATTGCAAATCAGTTTTTAAGAGCTCATTACAGAGTCATAAATTAACATATTTCTCAAACATATAATAATGCATTAAAAATTTAACTCTTAATAATGCTTTCCTGCTTTATGAATAACAAAGGAAAAACACAATATTTCCTTTTTAAATTAAGTCTTGTTAATAAAAATAAACTTATTAATCCACCTATTAAATCATAACCTTAAGATTTCACTATAGAAGTAAAAATCATTTAAGCATAAACTAAAAGAAGATTATTTGTCATGCGTTTTAGAAGAAATAATGCATTGTTTGGGTGTTTATTTAATCCTTATTTATTAAATCATTTTTTAAAAATATATATTTATTACATATCAAAATGTGCGATTATAACTAAAAAAAGTAACTTTCAGTTTTAGTGTTTATTTAATACAAGATAATAAGAATAAATTAAATTAAAATATATTTCTGACATCACACATTTCTGTAAAGTATTATCTCCTCCATTTCCCCTCATTATCGAATAGAGAATTTAAATGAATGATACATAAATGTCATCATGGTATGCTGATGTCTAAATTATCATAGATACTTTACTATATTATTAATATAATCTAAATTATCTATGAATGCAACTAGATTTAGAATACTCGGTTTTCATTGATAGCATGCATTAAACTGTCCAGTAAGTTAAACACAGCGGTAATTAAATGGTCAAGTAATTCTGTCACTTGTTATGTAATAGAATTCCGTTTTCAATAGACTGAAGCTGTAATTATTATACACTGCTGAGATATTAAATTCATCAATAGAGATTAAATTATGAAATGTAATAATTTATGTCATATGTATAATTCATTATAATCTCTTAACAAAGATTTATTGTAAAAGATAGATAGTACTACATCATTTCTGTAAAAGGACATTAATATAGATTTTAAACATTTTAGTTAAAGTGTCGCAAATATTTTAAGATTTCACACGTTTTGAAAAGTCGATGCCTATGTCTCGATGTCTCGATGCCTATTTTAGAATAATACATTTGGATAATAGGATGCGGAATGCAATTTGCATAAAAATGTACAATTATTTTGCAGTTACTTGGATTATTTACACAAAGTGTATTTCCATCGGGATTATTATCTAACATTATCTCGCTTCTAAATATCTTTTCCTAAAATAAACTATACACATACTAATTCATTCCGAAACCAGTATTTTAGATTAACAGACTGTGAATAATATTATCATTTCAAATATCGAAATTTACGCTACTTACAACACAAATGCATATATTTGCTTAAGTAAATGATTTATGACAAGTTACGTTAAACATCAGAAATTCTTAATATTATAACTCAGAAGTAATTTTCTAAATAAAGCATCTTCTGTGAATACTTAAAAATCTTAACAAAATGTTGCAAATTTCTATTAAAAGACATTGCATAAAATTATCAATGTTTCGGATATTGTAATATAACATATTCCCGTTTCAGTTAGAAATCAGATTTTTACTTTTTTATGTACTATGAATATCTCCTTTTGTATTGCAGAAAGTATTTACTTAGATTTAAAATACAAGCTATAAATATTTGCACATTATTATTGTATAAATGTTTGTATAAAAAAAGGCTGTTATATTTCTTATCACATATTTAAGTAGTTAATAAAACCAGAGCGTTGTATTAATACATGAAAATATGTTTATATATATATATATATATAATTATCTTCTCTCTCTAAATTAAACAATCTTAGTCCTGTCTTATTATATCAAGATCTGATAAATATGTTTATTCAAAAATCTTGTGTACAGTTTATTTAAACGGTAATACTTTAAATTTCTACTTTTTCTCTTTGTGATTTCAAAATAATTCTGTTTACTATAGTTTATTATAATGCATAAATTTAAACAAATTATAGCAGAATTTATTTTATCAGCCTATTAGTTTTCTTTATTAGATTATGCATAGTTTTTCAACAAATATTTACCATGAATTGAATACTACACATGCATTTCTAAAATTACTAAAATGTATAAATTAATGCGCATTTCTGTTATATCATGTTTTATAAATTATCCCTTTCAAATTTTAGGCAATTCTACGAAGAATAAACTCGCATCAAATATCTTATATATATTGCTTGAAAATTGCTTTTTGCAACGCAGCTTTCTCGAAAGCAGACTATTCATAGTAAATTATAATGCGGAGGGCTTAGTTGGACAGGACATATTGTTTACATGAAAAGTAGTGCACGGAAGATCTTTATTAATTCAAAAGTTCGCGCAATTAAGTGTGTGGTAAAAATAGCACTATATGTCGTTGAACTATACATTTTTGCAAAATTATTTGTTGCTAGGCAATAATAATAACAAGAAAAATGCCTGCAAGATGTTATTGGAGTTCTTACAATCGTAGACAAGCACTTGCTACGGAAGAAGTTTACTTATTCAAATGTTCTCCCAATTAAGTGTGTCATGAAAATAGCATTGTATATTGTTGATCTATGTATTTGTGTGAAATTTCTTGTTGCAAGGCAATAATATCAGCGAGAAAAATGTCTCCAAGAAATCATTGAAGTACTTACTGTCGTAAACAAGCAGTTAGAAGTTCGGAAGAAGTTTGGAAGTTTCCCTTCTGTTGCTACAGTAATGATAGACTTAAAATTTGTCATTTTTCGATTAAGTAAATTCGCTGAAAGTGGCAACTCTATGCAAAAACATGCCGTTGGACGTGAAAGAAACTCCCGAAGAAAGAAAATCAATATGTATCCTTAGTGACGAAAATAAGCAGAAATCTCACTCTTAGTCAAATAGATGCTGCCTTTTCAACAGTTGCTTGTATCTGCAAAAATCATTTCTGGATGACTAAATCAGGCACTTTTGTATGTAAATAAGCCTAATTAATACAACCCATTTCAGCCCTGCCCTCACCGAGAAAAATTGTGTGGGTGTAAGAAATATGTTGGTTGAGGTCAGAAGCGGTGGTCCATATTTTTTTTTCCGACGAGTCCCGCTTTTCTGTGACACTTTCTAATCACCAGTGAATGTTGAAAAGATAGGAACATGTTCTGCAACACATAATATTTCAACAGTATGACAAAGGTGTGAAAGGAGAGAAAGCTATGTGCAAACTGGCAAAACACCGATTTACATCGTTGCGTAAAGTACCATTGTATCGCAGCTGTACTGCAGAGATGATTATGTATTATGTTCTGTATGATAAGACGCAGTAAAATCAGACTTTATGTTTATGAGTGACAATGCGCGCCAAGCAGAAATACTGAAGAATCGGATACATAAGAAAATGAAAATGTTATACGTATAAAATGGTCTGTTTAATCTTTAGAGTTAAATGGTGTAGATTTTATCTTTGAAGCCCTCCGCAGACGTGTTTTTCAAAGATCTTATTTTACTACAGTTGCGCAACAACTGAGAAATGTGCCGAGTGTCTAGGGAAAGTATATTTCTTACTGAGAAAAACCATACTTCCACCTGGACAGATTTTTTTTTTTGAAATTTTTCGAAGATGATTTGTATTTGTTATTTCATTATTCTCCTTTCCAATATGGTGAAACCTGTACCAATTTTTTTTATTCGCAAATCCAAGAAGAATTCTTTTAGATTTAACATCCTTTTTCTGCAATATTTTTCCGAAGTATTAACAACATTCTTCTACAAGTGTCATTTCAAGTGAATTCCTCATGGTATATGCACTTACATTCTGCCAAGCTTCTTATACCTGTAACCATTACCAAGAATTATAATAAATATAGCTGACTCTTTTCCTTGTACCTTGATAAATGCTGTGTTTCATCTGAAGATGCTATGTAATTTATGGCGAAAACCTTTGTTGTTTAGATATTGTAAATTTGATTTTAATAAATGCGAAACGTGTTTTAAAGTGTGTTTTTAGCTTTTAATACTTTTAATAAAATAAATTATAATCAACCTACTATTTATATTTTATTCATCACCAATCCTTTCGAACTGCAACTTTTTATTGTTATAAATTTATTACAAATTTTTATTTCGAAGGCAATGTTTAAACTGTAATACGTGTATAGTTTCTTCTTCTGTAGGGATACCCATGATAAAGGAGTTTCAAAGTAAATATGTATGTAAATCAAGATATTTTATGCATTTTATTATTGTTAAATATTTATTAAAAATTTATTAATAATGACAACATTTTTAGGTAAAGTTTAATCTTTTTAGTAACATTTAAAGTTTTATTTAATCCGGCGTATTTTTTGGATTTAGAGTTTTACGATAACGTTTAAAATAGTATAAATAAATTAACAACAAACTTAATCGAGACAATTTACTTGATGAAGCAATTTATACCTTTTATCCTGAGATCCGTCGTTTATTACTACTTTATAGTAATTTTGAGTCTAATTTTTTATAGTATTTCAACTATATTTTTCTAGATTTAGTATTATGTAATGATATATTTAAAAATTAGTTACTTATCAGTATTTATGTTATTAATAAATTTTTATTTTTATTTATTCGGACAATATAATTTTTTATGTAAAATTTTGGAGTTGCAAGTTAAAACTTAATTTTAAATTATTAAAATACATTTGAAAAATGAAAATGAAACTAATTTATTTTACCTTTACTGATTTTTTTAATATTCTATATATTTTACCTGTAAATGAATCCTTTTTGTGTGAGCTTCTTTTAAATTATTCAGTTGGCTAACCATTTTAGAACTTTTTTCCATTTCTGAAGCTTAAAAAGAAAATCTGTGAAAAATTGTTTTTATCTAAATACATACATAATCAGATCTTACATTTAGCGAATATTTTACATGTTTTTTTTTTTTTTTTTTTTTTTTTAATTATTATAATTAACGACATAGTTCAATAAATAAATAAATAAATAAAAATAGATATCATAACATACAACATGTTTCACACTTCCTCCTGAATCAGTTTTTTCACAAATCTTTAACTGTCTAAAGTATTTAAATTCATAAAATAATAATAATAATAATAATAATAATAATAATAATAATAATAATAATAACCTGCTTCTAAAGTAATATGATAGAAAAAGTGATGAAATTACGATAAAACATTGATAAAATATAGATAATAAAATATTAAGATTTTTTAAACAAAATGATTTATTTGTTTTCAAAACATTTGAATTTTACACACATTCTGACGTGTATACGCAATAAAAATAATATGAGTGTTTTTTATGAATGAGAAGCATAAAATTTTACATACATTAGGAGGGATGGGACAGTAAAAAAATAAGAAAATCTTTAAGGTGTAACGGAAAAATTGAATAATCAAATATGAATTTTATATTTATCACAAATAATTACCAGCTCAAAAAATAATTCTCCATATAAATGACCATAGAGGCTACTCCTAATAAAGTTTTAGAATTAGGACTCCAAGCTATTTATAATGAAGTATCGAAAGCTACTTACTCTGAATTCCTTTCTAATTCCTCATTTCTAGAATATATATTTTTAGACTCTAATTATGAACAGTTTGTAGTAATTTATTTCAAGATTTGATAAAATTTTAAACATTTGTGAGAATGAGATTGTAATTCTTGAATTTAAAGAAAGGCACATGCAATTTCAAGATTTTTTTTTTTTCAAGCTTTTCTTAGAGAGTGATCAAAATTTTTATGAGATGATTTCGGAACATATTGCGTGTTAAATTCTTCTACATTGTTAGAAAAAATGCAACTTTGCTGCCAAAAATTCTCTGTAATTTGAGAAAAAAGTCGTAAATTACGGAAAAATTACGTTGACAACACATATTATACTGTAACTACAGAGAATTTCTGGCAGCAAAGCCAGTTGTCCCTGTGTCCTTTTAGTGTGAACTTAGGCCCACTCAATCTCAATATTTTCAAGTAAACTGTTCTGTTTTTTAGATAGATTTGAGCGAAATGTAAGTCAAGATATAATGATATTAGAATCGTGGAAATTTGAATGATTTCTTTCGAAATTTATTGTATTTTTTCACACTAAACTGATATTATTTATTAGAAGGTAGAAACTTTTGGTATGACATATCGCTAAGCTGTAAAAGAAGTTTGAATTTTGGAAAAAAAATCCATTAAATGGAACATTAAAATTTATAATATTAGGAAGAGCGAGGTAATACACAACCTACAAATAAGTATTTGGACACTTTCAAACTTAGACATTTTGTCAAATATCTAGAAAAGTTCTTTAGGAATCATCTTGAAACTTTGTTAATGTAAAGAACACGTTATATCTCATGTATTTCAGCAGCAGACGTATCCTGAAGAAGAAAAGAAAACCAGTAAAATTAAAATAAAAATATCAAAACGTTTTGGATCACCCTCTAAAATCAATGTTTAAAATGCGTTTTGGCTGTAGCGTGTGATTATGAAGAGTTTTCTCATTATCTGTAAAATTGTTTATGAAGCTATCACGAATATTCATGGATACATAACGTTCTTTTTTTTTTTTTTTTTTTTTTTCTTTTTTCTTTTTTAATATTGAAAAAAAAAAAAAAAAAAAAAAAAAGGAGACCCACTATTTTAATTATAATAACACATCGAGCCACATACAAATGCAACCCGATTCAATTCCGCATTCAATAGCACTGACTGTTGAAAAGATTAATTTAAATGCATTATAAGTTACATCAATCTGAACCACTCATGCCTTGACATTATTGAAGAACCATATTTTGCTGTCGAACCGCCGTCTACTGTTAAGATCAATTTAGACCTGCTGGAACCGTGTTCGAAAAAAGAACCACAAGACTCCATTAAGAGGAAGGGCCTGGAAACTATAGCCAAGCTCTCTAAACCTGACCTTGTCACCGCTTACACCGAGGGCTCTTCCAACATCTTCTTCATCATCCTTCTCTTTCGAGATCAAACATCCCTCAAACATCGGGTCGCAGCCGGAAAAATCGCCTCCAACTTCACTAGTGAACTGATCGCCATTAAAGCCGCTCTTGCCCTTTATCTCACACAGTAAGTTCCCTCGAATGGCATCATCATTTTCTTTGACTGCAAATCTGCTCTGGAGGCCATTAAAGGAGGTAAAACGAGACTCGCCCAAGATATCAATGTGCTTCTGTCCACCATAGTTACCAGGGAACAAACCTGCACCATCCAGTTGGTCCCCACTCATGTCAACATCGAGGGGAATGAAAAAGCAGATTCCCTTTTCTTGGAGGCTAGGAATATAAATCCCCCTACCATACAAACCACTTGCTTTGATGCAAATGCCGTCGCAAAACATCAGCTCTGCGGCGGACTTCGAAAGAAATGGTGCCATCCGGAGCTTAATATTGACCGCGATATCACCACTACCATCAGCAGATTAAGGACGGGGCACATGAGAGGTATGAAGATCATGCCCGATGGCTCTAGAACCTACGTAGAATGCAGGCACTGCCCAGGAACTACGCTGGATCCGAGGCATCTCTTCAAATGCATCTCTGTTGCCTCGACCCTCTTCAACATCGACCTCAACTGCTGCCATGACACCCTTTATACCGAAAAAGTCGGAGATGTGGCCAGGACTGTGCTTCATGCCTTTGGTCCCATTTGACTAATACATACACTTTTTTTCTGCACTTATCACACGACAACAACAATAACAACAACAAATGCATTATACTTCTCTTTAATACTTTCATGTCAACCTATCGCACATATTCTTATCGAAAATATTTTCCTATAACAACAGATATACTTAATTTTTAGTAAATTTTATATTTCTTTTAAATATTCTACCTGATACCTCATGTGAATAGTTTAATTTTTTTTCTTCTATATTCTTCTGGATCTATTAATTAGTACAACTACTCTGAAAATAGTCTCGTGAAATAGGTGTCTATATTTTAACAGCGCCTTTTAATTAAAAAATAAACTTAATATTAGCTAAAATATTAATCAATTTTTAAACTTCTTTTTTAGGTATTTATGAATGTAGTTTATTTAGGATCCAGCGTCTTGTTTTACAAATTCTGAAAATCGGCCCGTTCAACAGGATAAATTAGATTATATTTTTTTATGCTTCTTTCGTTTATTTTGATGATTGACACTGCATGTTAAATTTTTCTAATGGACAGGACAATTCTATCACATAAATACAAAAACAAAAACAAATAATTTAAAATAAAGTATAATTTAAAACAAGTTTTTTTTTTTTTTTTTTTTTTTTTTTTGTCTAATATTATTAAATTTCCATCCTATTTTTATGCTTTTTATCAATAAAAAATAATATAAATACTTTAAATTTAAATAAGTGAAATATTACTAATTGTTTAGTGAATTATAAAATTTGGAGCTCTATTATTATACATAATAATCTTTCAAAATTATATTTAAAGAATTATTTATTTTATCAATTCTGTTTTTAAAAGCTTTGTTGAAATTAACGCGTGGAGCACAAGTTTTAGGAAAAGTTCATAAGTCTGCGACAATTAAGAAATTTAAAATAATGATAATAACTCCTAGAATCATCCATATTTCCTCTTTCGGGGGAACTCGATTTACACTTAATGTATTATGAAGGGGTAAATTAGAGGGCGTCTATAGATGGCCTAAACTAATCAGGCAAGTAAAACCACGCGACAAAAATTTTTATTATTCTTTTCTTTTTGAATGCCACATAGTTAAATTGTAAAATAAAAATAAATAAATAAATAATATATGTATATATTAATCAAATTAATTGTAGTTTATGCCAAAATGTTTTTCAAAAGTATTATAGCAACTGGAAAAAAGGAAGTCAAACACGAATTGCACCAAAACATTGTTACATTTACATACTTGCCAACCATTATGAACCGTACAATTTTCAGTACTCGTCTTTTTTTCTACACCAATAATTTTTTAGAGTAATTTTAGTCTTATTTAATCGTAACAACATTTGGAGAGAATTACTCTAAAAATATACTGGTGTGAGAAAAGGGGCGTTTTTTCATGGGGCGTTAACAATTGTACGGTTATTAATGAGATGGCTGGTAAGTATGCATTTTTCACACGACACTCGTTTTTAAAAATCAGCCGTTTTCCCTCCATCCACCAAAAAAGCATTTTTTTTTTTTTTTTTTTTTTTGCTAAAACTTGATCTACAATTACAATATTAAGCTTTTACATATATGAATCTATTTTTTTATGATAACTCGATAGAATGATATATATAGAGAAAAGGTAGATAGATATAGATATAGGTATAAAGATATATCTATATCTATAACTATTTCTATATAGATATAAATATAGTTAGATAGATATAGTTAGATAAATATATAGACCGATAGATAAGTAAAAATAATTCTTTTATTTTATAAAGTATTAAAATCCTTTAATGATCATAAGTATCTTATTAAACACAGTTTAGTCATTTTAGTAGTACAGAGCTGCCAACCTAATCCGGAGGATTATTAGTAACGCTTCTTTTTCTACACCACTTAATTTTTAGAGCTACTTTCTTCAAATGTATTTACGATGAATTAAGAAGAAAAATACTCTAAAAAAACGACTGGAGTGAAAAAAGGGGTGGTTCTAGCAATCCTCCGAATTAGGTTGGCAGCTCTTGTAGTATATAAACATTTATTTAAACTTGTATATTTTCTAGATTTATCGTTTAATAATACTAATATTTATTAACAGGCAAGTTAATTCACTTGATGAAGCTATTTTTAATTTCTTTTATTTTTTTCTTCCGTAAATTTTATAGAACAATATAATAAGTTTCTGTAAGTTTTATTTTAAGCGATATTTTAACTAATTTATTTTCCAGATTTAACATGACGTGATGATAAATATAAAAAAACAATGAAGAGACTCAATTGCAATTACATGATTAATAAATTTCTAACTTTTATTTATATAACACACGACTCGTATTTTCATACAAAAGTTTACAGATGAAAATTCAAAGCAAATTTTAAGTTATTAAAATTACTTTAAGTGTGAAAATGTATTAAAATAAAATACTTTACTGGCTTTAACTATACATTTATGGAAAGATATTAAAACTTCTTCACACACCATAAATTTTAAGTCAGCAGAACCGGTTTCGAAAGGACGTAGACTTTCTTCATCAGGTGCAAACACATGCTGCTGCCTTGGAGGCAAATGCAAGACTGAAAGCAGGGCAAAATCCAGAGGGGGAGGAGCAACACAAACAACCAATAGGAAGCATCATGCAGGACCAATCAGAGAGTAACACACGTACACACACACACACACACACCAAAAAGAAAAAGGGTGGGAGGGAAGGAGTAATCAATTAAATTTATTTATTTATTTATTGTTAATTTTATTTATTTAATTAATATTATACTAATAAGTAAATAAAAAAGAATATTTATTTATTATTATTATTATTATTATTTTAATTAGAATTACTTTATTATAACTATTATTATGTTATAAACATACTGAAGGAAATTATTTAATTTAATTAAACAAATATTTCCAGGCTGTAGACAGCAAAGTGGAATCAGATTTTTCGTTGACAATTTTATCACGATGAAGGTAAATAGCTAAATTTTCCAAAAAATCCAGTTTGGAAACGCGTTTGGCATGAAAGATAATTTTGACACTCTTAAAATTGAAACTATGATCAAATTCCCAACTGTGTTTCGCAATAGAAGATTTAGAAATTTCTTGATTAACAAAGTTCACGTAAACGACATTCGAGATTTCTTTTAGTTTGACCAATATAAGATAAATCACAATTATTACAAGGGACATTATAGATACCCCACTTATGAAGCTCAGGAACAGGGAATTTGGTTGAAGGGAATTGGAATTTATTGACAGGTTTAAAAATAACGTGAAAATTGAAACGCTTCAAAACTTTGGCTAATTTGAAACATAAGGGGGGACAAAAAAGGAAGACAACAAGATTATCAGGTTTAATTTTATCATCAATGGAAAGAGTAGAATTATAAGTTGGCCTACTGAAATTTTTGAGAGATTTATCAATCGTAATTATGATCATTACGATTCATTATACATTTCAATCATTATACATTTCAATCATTATACATTTATGACTTTACCTGAAATTATGACCATTTGTATAAAATTCTCTTAATGTACTCAGTAGATTAATCATTTGAAAATATTCCTTTATTTCTGAAATTTAATTAGGCATTTCGTAAGCATTTTTGTAATATTAGTTATATAAAATAATGGCGTGAGAGAAATTCGAAATTGTTTAAATTTTTATGCTTCATAATATAAAACATGCTTTATAATTTTACGTTAATACTTTTTTCATTATTTTTTCATTGTCTAAAGTAGTTAAAATCCTTTTACAGCATATTCGTTTAATATGTACTTAAAGTTTAATATTTTAGTAAAACTTAATAATGTTATCCATAAAGGAGAAAGTTCAAGTAAGAGATAACATATTTCGTAAGCGTCTTTTAAAATTAAAATTTGGATGCAATGGAATTAAATTATTTTTTATGTAAAAAGGGCTTTGATATACATAATTAAAAAAATAATTTTAAAGTAATAAAAAATATGGCTCGCGCCTTATGAATGTTAAGAAATGTAGTTGAAGAATTAATTAATCATTAATCTAGTTCTCTAGTTGCAATCAATTGTCTAGTTGCAATAAATGTATTTTATAGACATGCAATAAATAATGCATTCAGCAATTACTGAAATGCATTATTTCCTATATAAACAGGAAAAATAGTAAAAACGTGTATTTACGAAGAAACTTACTTGATACATTTTTAAGTAATATAAATAAATATTTTATTTATTTATTTACTCATATTATGAATATTATACATAGCCAAAAGTAACATTATAAAATAAATAATAAACATATTTTATATAAAACTAATCACTTCTAAGCGTTACGTCAAATCAGAGCTTACGAACTCACTTAAAATATATATATATATATATATATTAGATCTTCCCTATTTTTCCTATTTTAATATTAAAGCGGATTGCTAGGGAAAAAATTTTAGATTTATTTCCGAAAATATTTACTTTTTCACATTATAGTCCAATTTCCCAAAAGTCCGAAAAGATAGATTCAATTGAAGACTCTATTCCGTTTCCTTGGAGACTAGAATTCGAAGGCAAGAAAAGAAACGGAGATATATCAAACTAAATGTAAATGTTCTCTTCAATAGACACAGGAGAATATTCTAAGAAGGAATGATGGAATTTTTTTTTATTCATCTTTCAAAATCATGTCTTTTCCCAAGTAGCACAGGAACGTTCTGTGAACGTCTAATAACGGTTTCAATAGTTAAAACACCGTGTTTCGTGTCAAAAGAACGTTCTAAAACACGTTCAGAAATGGTATTATTTAGAACGTTCTGAAAATGTTTGATTTGTACCATCTATAAAACGTACAATTCTAGTTCTATATAGAACGTTCAAGTGTAACACCGTCATAACACGTTCTGTAACAGTGTAATTATAACGAATATGACAAAATGACTTTTTAGTACTATTGGTTGAGAAACTAGGTTAATCATGAAAATTTTTTACTTCAGTTTTTGATTTTTTTACACGTTTTCTGGCGTGAGGAATCCGGAAGTCAAAAGGTTGGTATGGTATCGGCACCTATTAGCGTGATAGCCCGTTAGTCCATGTACACGATATCTCAAGAACAAATGATTGCAGAGAGATCGGACCAGTTTTAAAATATCGCTTATGATATTGATAAGAAGCCTATTGAGAGATTTGTAACATTCTAATTTAAAAACTTCGTAAGTTATTCGAAATTTATAATTTTTAGCTTGATAGAGAATAGAGCATTTTTTACATTTTCAGTTTAACGTTTTGTTAGCACGTCAGTAAAGAATGCTTTTCAAGAATCAGTAGCGGTGAGGTGAAAAAAAATTACAAAATTTTAAACTCATGGAAAAATTTTGTGAATTTTGTATTTCATGAATCAATGTATGGAATTCAACCAAACTTGTTACATAATTAGATCTTGCCCTAAATTGGAGGTTATTTAAATTTCATTTAGGATATATCGTCCGATAGATTGCAGTGCTATGTAATGAAACCCTCCATTTATGGGACGGCTATATCTCAGCATCTATAGTGTACAAATGCATTAAACTTAATATATTGGTATATATCATGATAACCTCTGCTAATACAATTTGGATGTATACATTGTCCAACAGGAGGCGTTGTAATCTGCAATTTAATCATTTTAACGGAAAGGCAATATTTTAACTCTTGTGATTTAACACTTAAATTTTGTGATACACTGAAGTTATAAGTGAAATCGATTTTATGTAAAGCTTTACTGGTCCATTTTGGATGCACATCGGCCAACAGGTGCTATGTTGCAATGTAATCTCATAACGGAAACGAAAAATCTCAACTTCTGTGATTTATAAATGTTGTAAATTTGGTACGTGAAATTAATATTACGTAAAACTCTACAGATTGCCTTTGGGTGCATATTGGACGACAGGTGGCACTGCCACGTTCCAATATTTTCCATTCACAGAAAGGCTATCTATCAGCTTCTGTAATATATATACTCACCAAACCTTCTGTGTGACATACATTTGATATACATTATTGATTCAATTTGGCTGTATAACGAGTAATAGTCAAACAGTTTTTTTTTATTATTATTATTCATAGGACATTGTTTTTTCCCCTAGGAATAAGTATACGGGGATGGGGGAGGGGTGGATAAAAATTTTCACAATGATTATCTTTCAAAAGAATTCGATATCACCTTTAAAACGAATAATTGAACCATCGTTTTCTGATGATTTAAAACAAATTTACCGTTTTTTTTTTTTTTTTTCATTTGTCATAATAATAATAAACCCTTAGAAAAATAAATTTTCTAAGATCTTCTACATAGCATAAAAATGATTGTCTTCTGTCATGAAAATCTGCTAATCAAGGATGTTATTGAATAAATAATCTATACTGCTTGATCAGCAAACTGCACAAGGTTCGGTCTGCATAGCATCAACATAATTGAAGAATGTGACAAAAATTTTCGCGCTTTAACTTAACGATAAGCAAGCATCTGCTATTACAGGAAGTCAAACGGTTTGGCAGTTGGTCAACGGTTGGCGGTCGCTAATTTGGCTATTTTTTTCCTCTCTTTAATTATTGCTTATATTTTTCTTTCTTTTCTTTCTCTCATCCACAGATATGGATAAGAAAAATCCAAAATTTGACCCGAAAGTATTGTTTTTGGGTCAAATTTTGAAACTGATTTTTTGCAATATTTTTGCACATTTTGAGGTCCCCTGAATCCAAAAATCAGGTTTTTGTATTTGATCTGTGTGTGTGTGTGTGTGTCTTTGTGTATGCCTGTACGTGTATGCCAGTTATCAGCACATTTCAAAAACAAATAATTCCAGAATATGAAAACTTAGTATTCTACATTTCAATCATGTAAGGGGATGCTGCACTTAGCTTTTCCTTGAGATCAAGCAAATGCTTCGTGTACAGGGACGTCCAAGATAATTCAAATACATTAGGTATGTGAGCGAAATTTTTTTGCTATTTACAGTTTAATATCTGTAGCCTGTACTAAACAAAAATAAGTTAACATATATTTTTTTATATGCATAAAAGTATGTTTAGTGTAAAATATGGCATGAAAATCATTCCCCATTCATCTACAGGGCTACCTAGGAATGATAATTAATACTTCAAACCTACAGAGTAAACAAAGAAATTTTTTAAGTGGAAATTTTAACGCTTTTTTTTCCCTATAATTACACGTTTTGAGGTTCCCTGAATACTAAAATCAAATTTTTAATGGTTAATCTTTGTGTATGCCTGTTATCAGCTAATTTTAAAACAAATATTTGCAGATAATTCAAATTTTGTATTTTGAAGTTTATTTTGAGGTTGCTAAAAATGTTTGTTCAAGATTAATAAGCTTGAAAGAGTGGTGAGAAAGAAAGTTGACTGAAAAATTTGGAATGAACTTTTAAATTTAATAATAGCCAAGAATTTTTTATAGTAGGCATTATGCAATATATTTAAACGGGGTCCCCCCCCCCTCCTCATTGAGAGAGTTATTCGTCAAATAATATCTGTTCCTAAAACTAGTTTGAAATTTTTAAAACGTAGATTTATATATAGTATTTGTTATCTTACACTTTAATCTGCAATCTGCATTTATAGTATTCAAATGCTAGGTAAGAGTAAGAGACAGCCATGTGAGTGTCCCACGAAATTATTATTAATATTTAAATAAAAACAGTCTTTTTTAAATACTGATAATGCATAATTAAGTAGTAATTTTTATTTTATTTTTATCTATTTATTTATTTGGGTTGAGAAGTGATGTGTCTGTCAAATGAAAGAAGAGATTTAATTGATGGTCTACATTCATGATGACGGTCGTTATTAAAAAAAATAGCGATACCTTCAAATTTCACACATTATAAAATCCAAAATTTTGCTTCAAATTATCTTGGAATGGCGAATTTTGGTTGGTGGGTATTGATTGAGTGTATGTAATAGGCACTTCGGTGGTATTTCGCGAAACTTCTAACTTACCCGCCGAAGAGGGAGAGTAAAAAGTGGGTAAGACGCTGCCGAAAGCAATGGAAACCCAGACTAATCATGTTGCGAGCGGAAGAACCATTACCAAACGCAGCTGGAACATCAACTTAAGTTTCGATTGATTTCAGCGATTTTTTTTTTCTTTTGAGATTTTGTTAATAATGACATGGAATTTTGAGAATTTATTTAAATATACTATGCAGCAAAGCGGGCAAAGCCTGCTAATGTTTATTTAAAGCATACTTAGATATGCTACACGAAACGTAATAAAATTATGAAATACTGTTCGTATGCACATAAAACATGTTTCCTATAAAATATTTTATTGTTAGCTTATGATTCATAAGGCCATATAGAAATATTTAGATATATTAGAGGATAATAAGCGAAAATTGATCGAAGTGTGTTTTAAATTTTGTTAAACGTTTTCAACTTTCCAACGAGTTAAAAATATGCTTAAAATTTAAGTTTGTCAACACCATTGTCTGTCTATTCGTTCTCTAATTTCAAAAATATATTTTATAATTCCTCAGTTACATCGTAACCGTGCTCATTTTTTATTGAAAGTATGTGTATACCGTAAGCGGTTTGATATGGGGACTCACTAAAATTTTAAACGTACAAAAGTGTATGTTTAGGTGTAGGGTGCAGGTGTTTTATAAACTAAGTGGTCCGCATGATTTTTCTTTTTTGTTTATTACTAAATATAGTAAAAATGTAGCAATTTCTGTAATATTTCAATAAAAATATAAATATCTTGCGCATTAGTAAAAAAAAAAAAAAAACTAGTTATACTGTGACGGCTTTAAAAGTTTTTTTTTTTTATTCCATTCTATATAATAGCGTCACCAACGATTTATTCGCACAAAATTTCAAGAAACTTAGCTTCTCACAATTAACTTTCTATACATATAATTTCGTACAATTTTCACCAATAGGTGCTGCTGTATAGGCAACTGGAAATCCCAGACACTAACAGCAACGCCACATTGTGGATAGATTACATCCGAATTGAATCAGCATACATTTTAATAATATAAATATCATATACCAATTTTGGTGGATTTAAATAACAATAAATAACATACGAAATATATATACCTTAGAAGAACTACCTACTCTGAGAAGCAAGGTTTTACCTTATCAGAAACGAAATTAAATTGTCGTCTGTTAGCTTTTTGTACCCAAATAAAATCAGTACAGATTTACATGATTTCCATCACATGTACAAGCTTAGTGTATTTATAACTATAGATGATTAGATGGAGCCTGTCCAGTAGAATTGCAATATAGAAGCAACATGTTATGAAAGCCACATATTAAAATCTAATTAGCAGTAATTTAAGTCTAGCCAAATATTAAGTTTGGTTAAATGCTGTCCACTGGCTCGTGAGAAACAGAGTCCAAAATTTTCTTTCTGACACACATACAAAGACATTTTCTAACAATAGTCGAATCATATTCCAAAAATCACAAACTGTGTGAATTTATCGAAAATCGAAAGTCGGAAATTTTCACGAATCCAATACTTTCTTCTTGACAGATGTAAGTAAAATAATAATAATAATAATAAACGGTAATCATACGCTTGATCCAATCTTGAGGTTGAAATAATTAAAAACAGCTAAAAAAAACGTTTTATTTATTTATTAATTTATTTATTTTCTCCTATATTAACCCTTTGCCGGCCCTAGTGCTCTAAACCGCTATACATAGTATTGCCAAATTGAGGGACTCTTTTATTTAACGAACACCAATAATTTTGAGGAGTGATATTTGATATACATAATGGACGAATAAACTTCGAAGTGATTAGACAACCGATGCAGTAGAAATTTATTGGTGGATATTGAACAAAAAAAATCCTGAAATTTGGCAACATTCAAAAAAGGAGAGGGAAATTCAATAGGACCGGCAAAGGATTAAATTAAAGGTTTAAAGGATAAAATTTCGATCCGTGCAGTCATCTAGAATAACGTTTAGTATAAAAATACACAGATTATTTTTAACTAATGGTTGTGAAATGATTATATATATATATATACACAATACTGATAATTATTCAAAAAAACTTTTTGTACATTCGGCAGAAAAATTACTGAAGCACACATCCACGTTTCATATATACTAGCAAACCCGTGCGGCATTTTCGCACTTTATTTCTTTTCTTATTTACCTTTAAAATTTGAAACTTATAAATATTATATCAATTTCACCCCTTAATTAAAATTTTAATTTACCAGAAGCCAAATTATTATTAGATACAAATAAATATTGTGCAATAGTGAAACCAGAATTATTCAAAGAAAAGCTTCAAAATAAAATTCATGGTTTATGACTCAGTTTTCATACTTCCGCAGGCAGTACGGTTTTAGTAAAGGACCCCTGTGACGCCTTTTAAATTTTAATGTATGCAATGGCATTTTATTTATTTTAGCGTAATTTTTTGTAAAAAAGAAAAAAAAAAAATCCTAGACTTAAATTGATAATATTTTTTTATGATTGCGTTTTGTAGCCAATTTATGATAATATATCATGTTCTGTTTATATCTTTGAAATATTGCTAGGTTTATACTGACTCTTGCAAAGATTTTGCAGAAATAACTTTCAAAAATACATTTCTCATAAAATAATGTCCTCAAACAAATATCGTCATGTTTTCTTTATTAGATCATTGAACTGAATTCGCGTGCTTAAATATTGTTCATTTTTAAATACTATTTTTTATCCTCACGTATTTTATTAATTTTACCACTGTCGTATCATTTCAAAAAATATTAATTGAAATTGGTCCACGTTAGAGAAATATTATATAGATATTAGTTTGATCACTAATTTTTATCATCAATCTACTTTTTTATAAACAGCTTAAGACTAAGATTATGACTCGATAAATATTTACTCAACAAAACAGTTTAGGTGCAAATATTTTGATTTACTAGAGCTTCAATAATATTTCTGCCGACAGTATATGGAGTAGCATCATTCACAACCGCTCTTTCGTGCCGGCAAAATGATTGTAATATTTTTTGAAATAGCTCACAATTTTTAAAATGAATAGTTGAATCAAGCTTCTGTAATAATTTGAAATAATTGAATTTATATATATATATATATATATATATATATAAACAAATAAATAAATAATATTTTTTTCCATTATTGGTTTTTTTCCTTTCTCTCATTTTTTTCATAAATGTAAAATGCAGAAATAACTACTTTTAATTGAACAACGTGGATTTGTTTAAGAAAATATAAAATACAGTTTTGTAATGGCCACGACGTACTAGCTTGATTTTGTAATTATCATCCTGTTTAGTTAGATAAGCTTTCCTTGAAGTGGCATTTTATGTAATTCAATAAAACAAGCATGCAACATTTTAAATACACCACGAATTTTTATATCTTGCCTCATCATAAAAATAAACTATTTAACAAAATATTGTTAAATACAAACTCTGTAACATAATATTTAAATAACATTTTTTTAATACAATTGTTGAGTTCTGCATTTTTCATTAAAGTAACTACATAAAACAAAAATAGTTTTTTTAACCCCTAATAATTAAATAATGACTATGCCACAAAATGAAAAGGACTACTTGTGTTGTTTTATCTCAAAATAGAAAGCTGCCAAATTTGACTAGACCGCCAAATTACCAACAAGGGTTGCCAGTTCCATAATTTTCAGCCGCGAAAACCAAATGATTTCATATCAATTTTCTCATGTTGATGACTTTCTGATTATCAAAGAGAGACGTAAGAGTGAATTTACTTTATATATCTTACATACATATATTTTGATACATTATTAATACTTTATTCATACTTATAATAAAAGTTTGTATATAATTATTAATCAGATGCTAAAAAGTTTGACTTGTTATTTTTAAGTTTTTTTTTTTTTTTTTTTTATCTCGAGAAATTGAAAAATGCTGTTAATGTAAATCTAACTACTAATTTGTTTTCTAACAGCATTTGAATATTAGTATTACCAATGAATAAATTTTACAAGCAAAACTTGTCACATAATAGTATTATGACATCAAATATTTTTTCTGTTATAAATAAGCGGGATTTTTGTGTAAAAAATAAACATAATTTAAATTTCTCATCAAGAGAAAAAAACATATATTAATTTCTTATAAATCTAATTTTAAGGTATGTGTGCTTGTGTCATTTTGTCAGTCTTAATAAGGGTATGGTGGACGTTGAAAATCTTTCTTTGAAATTATTGTCTTACAATTGTTTGTATTGCATATAATGGGTCGTTCAATGTAAAGTGAATTGTTTCCTTCTAAATAGATTTTGAAATAACGAACTTTTTGCAAATTTATATGTAGGAAAACAATTTAAGATTTTGTAAGCATTACCTATTTTTAGCGTTTAAAACAAATCAGAGTAGTAAGAATTTATAAATTATAAGAAAAATAACTTAGAAGTTTCATTTTTATAATTATTTAGAAGTTTTAGTTTTCTGAAAAAACAATGTAAGGCCATTTATGGGATTTTAATGCAATAATTAGAGGTTTTTCACTTTTATAATGAAAGATGTAACTAAATGTGGTAAAATTAAGCAAAAATATTCATATTTAAAAAATGTGGAGTTTACACCGGTTTCACAGCGTATGTTTCACAGTGTCTGTATATGCATTGAAATGTATGAATATTAAATATATTAAAATTTCCTGAATACTACCAAAGTTTAAAAAATTAAAATTACAAATTTTAATCTTTTTTAAATTGTTTAAAATGCTTTAGTCTTAAGTTTTTACTTCGATCTTATATTATTATAGTTTATAAATATACTCTAAATGCATCTGTACATTTATTTTGTGGATTTATTTATAAATATATATATATATATATATATATATAATTTTTGAATTAGAAAAAAAATAATTGCATGAAAATTCCACAGTTAAAAATATTACAAAAATAAAAATTAACTCATCAATCGATCCACAAAGTAAAGCACAAATGTATTCAGATTATACTAATAAACAATATTAGTGCAAAATCAAGGAGAATTTTCAAAAATTAAATAACGTAGATAATTTTTTTTTTTTTTATATTATGAATTTTATTCTTTTAATTTTTATAACCGTTTATGACCATGTACGTGTGATTCTACTGGTCAGACAGAAAATTATATTTCAGTTTCAATATCCATGTAATAAATGCTAAAAAAGAGATTATGTATTAGTTTTCTTAAATTCAATAACATCGATTTTCTCAAGACATGTGAGTAAAAGCCTGCTTATAAAAATGCTAATTTAATTTATATGTTGTAAATGTTTACAGTCAGTTACGGTTAATATTAAGAGAACATGTTTAAAAACAGAAATTTATTAAGAAATAAAAACAGAAATTTTACAAGAAATTTTTATAACAACAGTTTCTAAAATTTCCGTTTTATGGCAGAATTTCTTGAGATTATTAATTTCTTATCCAACATTCATTTTAAATTCGTATATTTTTTAAAGTAAAAAAGTTTATTTTACATTTAGATATTTAAAATATTGTATTAAGTTTCATGTTTTTATATTTTTGACAAAATATACATATATATATATAGAGAGAGAGTTTGAAATTAAGATAATTTGTGAGTTGCGTTTTACTATATAGCAGTTCGTAAGATATCTTTCTTGTAAAATACTAATAGATAGCAGCACTACTCCGAAATTCACTTAAAATTTACGAATGCGTAGTTGCTTTAATAATATTTCGGTGCTTTCTTTTTTCACTTGAAGAAGAGTCGGACTGATAATTTGACCTGAAACAGCTATTGCGTTTCTTTTATTTTCAATTTATAACCTATTTGTCACCTTCATATCAAATGGTAATGAAGTAAAAAAAAAATAAGTGCATTAAAATTTAAATAAAATCTTATTTATAACCGTTATGTTTATGCATAATGTATAAATTTCATAGTATAACAGCTTTTTACTTTTGTTTATTTTAAATAATTTCTTTAAAAGAGAAATCTTTATTATTTATTTATTTATTTATTTGTAGTATTTATTGGAAACAATGGTAGTATATAGCTGAAAAGATTAAACTTATTAAAATTAAAATTTAATTAAAATTAATTTGTTTTTTTTTATTCATTCATTTCTTTTTAAAGGAAAATGTACTTTTTCGTTTTATTATATTCATCGAAATCAAATGGTAATATAATGGAAAGAGCAGGGGCTATAAAATACATGCTTCAAAATCTAAAGAGGTACAGTTGCCTTTAACATTGTAGTTCTTAAATAATAACAGATCCACCTGTTGTTGATAAATACTCATTTTATCATGAGATATTTAGATGAATTTTTTTTTTTTTTTTTTTTTTTTTTAGCTTACTTACTGATTTTTTACCAAGCAACATACATTATATATAATATATATATATATATATATCAGTCGAACCTCGTTTACGGGAATCTCATGGGGAATAAAAAAAAATTGTTCATGTTATCAGTAGTTTATATTGTCAGTAACTGAGAAACTGACCTTTGTTTTAGCGGGGATTGTGGAAACTATTCACGATAAGCGGTTTACGTTAATTAGATTCGACTATATATATATATATATATATTGTATCAGAAAAAAAAAGTAAAAAATTTACAAATTTAAACTCTCAAAGTACAGAGTATTGTTATAAAGTTTGGAATAAAATCACAACACAAAATATGGAATAGAGTTTCATATTTTTTTCCCTTTATTTTTCTCATATTCCATTTTCAGATTTAATGCATCTTTTTCAGACGTGAATTTTACTGTAATAATTTGCTTAAGTCAACTCTGATAGACAAGTTTAATGCATCTGAATGTTTGCATACATGTATTTCAATTTAATCTTTAAAGCGTTTTTATTATACCTCTTTAATTAATTGATTACGAAAATATGTCTGCTATATTCAATATTTAACATTCTTCAATATATAGCTAATAAAGAAATTTCTAAAAATATTTCTTCTTGTAACCAAATATATTTATGTTAAATGTGTAAAAGTTATTCTCACTTAACCCTTTGAGGGACAAGATAATTTTTATCATTTAAAATTATCTGCCACCAGTACGTACAAACAAATATAAGTGATTAAAAAGAAAAATGGAGTTTTTCTTCTATATTATTAAAGTAAAACTTTGTAAAAAAAATTCTTGGACAAGTTTTTACAGTTGGGAATTAAAATTAGGTTTGATATAATGTATTCCAAAGCCTTTGAAAGGGTTAAACGAATTTAAATAAATAAAAATGTATAAGTCTGCGTAGCTTTATATTTTTCTTTCATCTGAATTATATAGAGATCTACAAAAATATAATTAAGTGAACCTGAACATTAATGTTACAAACAATACTCTGGTTAATATAATCCTTTTTTTTTTTTTTTTTTTTTTTTTTTTTTTGGTATCTGGTTGCGTAAAAACATTATGTAACATTGGGCATTATGTAAAATCACAATGCACAATATTGTTTTAATTTAATCTTTTAAAGTTTTATTTTCGTATGCATTTCGCATTATTAAGATATATATTTTTGAAAAATTTAAACTGTTGTTCCGAATTTATCATTTTTGGTGTATAACGTACAAAACTCATAAATATTAAATATGTACATAGTAGACATACGTTGTACAGTATCTAAGAACTACAATGCCGTATATTTATTAAGAGTATATTGTACTGTATGTAATTAATGAATCTGTCAATTTTATGATTAATAATCAAATAGTAATTCAGATAAAGCTAGTCTGAATACACACAAGTGTAAGCACATATGTAATCCACAGAATAATTATTGTGCATCTTTATATACGTATACAGATGATGGGGGACCAAATAAGAAAAAAAGCGATACTTTCGAATTTAAACATTTTGTCGGAAATTTTGAGAAACATTTGATGGATACTTTGTGGGTGTAAATAACATGTTATATCACATATGTTTAAAAAAAATACCGCAAAGATAAGAAAAGAACCACTAATAAAATTATATTTTTACATATTTGGCACCATCTTGTAATTAATAATGCTTGAAATTTATTGTAGTTTTAGCATGTTTTTATGGCGCTCTTTTTAATTATCATTTATAATTCACCATCACAGAAAATTTCTTTAACGAAATTAAAGACTTTCAAGTGTTTTTTATTTATAATAAGCACGGTTTTTAATTTATTATAAGTCATTTTTAGAAAACTTGACATAGTACATTAGACACAACATTCTGTAATCTGAGATTAAGAACATTAAATTTATGCAAAAAAATGAGCATTTTTACTAAAAGATATTTATCTGCGCATGCACAAGATTTAACGAAAAAAAATTTTGGGGTATTATTTAGTGAAATGTATAGAACTCATGCAAACATTGTGAAAAATCAAAAAGATATCGTCAACAGAATTAGTTGAAATTTAAGCACTATGAAAGACAAGCAAAAGTATAAGTATGTAATGCATATTTTTATTTTTAATAAGTCCTTGGGAATACACTGTAAGTTAATTAAATTGAAATCTTTATAAAACCACTTATCGTTCGCTTCTCTTTCATATTGCTTTAAATTTAACTAATTCTATCGATGATATGTTTCTAAATTTCCCTGATATTGCTTTGGTTATTTTTTCAGAGTATTTATGTATTTGGATAATAAATTTTGTAAAAAAAAAAAAAAAAAAAAACTTTGTCACCATTTGTGGATGCAAAGTTAAAACTTATTTAGAAAAAATACTCATATTTCATCTTATATTAATATTTTTATATTATATTTGTATTATGTTATGTCTAATGCACTATGTCAAATTTTCTAGAAATGGCATTAAATTGATCTGAAAACCCTTTATGTTATATAAGCAAAAAATGTTTCGCAAATTTTCAATAAAGATAAAAAAAAAAAATAAAAAATAAAAAAATATTCTCAATGAATGCGCGTGATACTGACAAAATTATGAATACACATAAATTAAAGAAGCCACATAAGAATAAATGCTACAGCTACAACGCATTTCAAGTGCAAATTTTTATAAATAAAAATTTACACCCCCCCGTTAAGATCCCTTCTTTTCTTTCTGGACAAAATCTTTACATAAATATATGTGGAATAACATGTTTTTTATACCCATGAAGTTCTATGCACTTTATCAAGATTTCTCTATGTATTTGACAAAAAGGCTAAATCGGAAAATTACACATTATTTTGCCACTCGTCTGTATATCATGAAAATGGCTAAAAATTGACTTTTAAAGTTTGGAATTCAAGCATTCTCTGGAATAAAAACTATTTATATTAATGGATACAACACGATAAAATTGTTGTGAAATATAATTATATATATATATACGAAAGAACAATAGTTTTATTTATAAAGTATTTATACAAAAGCTATTTCTATATGTTTTCTTTCTTTAATTTTTCCTTCTTTCTTTTTTTTTTTTTATACTAACCTTCTGAACCAGAAAATAATGGCGTCCAATAAGTAAAAATTATGTTTTTAGCATAATCATAGCCAGAGATTGGGTGAGGACGGCTTTCTTTCCTTTTACTTATGTCTAACATAATATAAAAACGGAAAAGGGAAAACGTTATCAAAACAATAAATAATATATTTAATAAGTAAATAAATAATATACTAAGAAATGATATATTAATTATAAATAATATACTTACTATATTTTTTATTAAAAAAAATAATAATAATTACATTTGTTTATTATTTAATATGCCATGATAGCATAATTACATAAAATGAGTAAAAATTGCGTTGACTCATTTTAAAGAAATTTAAACATTTAATGATTACCAATTACATTGCCATGTGGAATAAGTTTAAATATCTGTAAACATAATTTTTGTAAACTGCTGCTGTAAACTGAAAATATGAATACACACATGCACTGAAATTTAAAAATATGAAGTATGTTAAATATTTTGATTAAAAAAATTATATTTAAGTATTTGGAAATTTTTAAAATTTCTTCCTTCTAACTAATTTTTAAATTTTCGTTTCAATTTCTTATTATTATAAATTAACAATATATTCTAAACTCAATTGCATATAATTTTAGCGGTGTATTGGTACATTAATTTTCGAAAATATTTTTTATGTTGGAATATTAAAACTTTCTATGAACTTCAGCATTCAAATATATTTTTAAACTATCCATGGACTTACAAAGAAGTACCCAGAAATGTTTAGAATATACAGGGTGCAAAGTCGAGAGCAGGCCTTTATTTGCACAACAATTGGTCTCAGACGTTCTCCAATTACAAAATGTATTTTTTAAAAAAATGTAAGCATTCATTATATGACATGTTTAAATTAAAAAAATCAATTTATTCAAAATCACAAAAATTGGTAATTTTTATACGGTTTTCAGGACGCTAATAGTAAAAGTTGACTTTCAACTTAAAAAATATAACACGAAAAGTTTCACTTTTGTGCGCCCAAAATTGTCTGAGATAGTTAGTTTCAAAATTTAGGATTATTTCGCATTTTCTCGGGATTTATTAAAAAGACAATGAAAAATTCTTTAATAAAGCCCGGGAAAAAGCAAACAAATTCCAAATAGGATATTTAAACCGATCCCTTATTGAAGGCCTAAATATGTTAGAAAATCTAAACTTTAAATATCTTGTTCCATTTTGGGAGAATATAAATGAAACTTTTTGTTAGGATGAGTGTCAATTTTTTTAAATATCACTATAGGGATCTGGAACTGTATAAAAATTTAGTTTTTGTAATTTTGAAAAAATAGATATTTTAAATTTAAACTTGTCATACCGCTCATATTTTTATAAAAAAAATTTTGTAACTGAAACTATATGTTTGCGACCAATAGTTGCGGAGATAAAGACATTCTCGTGATTATCTTTGTACCCTGTATTAAAAAAAATTAATATATATATATATATGTATGTATAAATGAATTTTTAATCGTAGTTAAAACCAGGCAACCGATATAAGATCACTGAAACCACATAGAACAATGAGAAGGAAATTACAACAAATTTAAATAACATGTGGAGACTGATTGTGACTTATTGAAACATTTATTTTTGTTTATTTATTTTTATTTTATTTAACTTCAATCTAATCATACATTTATTCCTAGATTATTCGTTGCAATTTTAATAATTTTGCCGGTGCGTAAAAACGACATGAAACTCAAATCAAAAGATACAAACAAGCAACGAGAAGGAAAAAAAAAACAGCATTTTTTTTTTTAAAGGAAAAGCTCAGAACGGTGAAAAAGAAGAAAAAAAAAAAAAAAACTCGTCAGGGGTGACTTTTTTCACCGTTGAGCACCAATGTACGATTTCGTTCGTTAGCAGCTATACCAGCGGACACCCAATCGTACAAGAAATTAATTGAAGTTAAAAATGAAGAATAAAGTGGAATAAACCAGGGGTGCAGAACATGTCCGAACGTCCGAACGAGGTTCGGGTGAAACTTTGAATATTTTTTTAAGAGAAAATAAAAATGTAAATCAAAAATAACAATTTGCTACTTTGAAGTGCTTATACACTAACAGCGACATTTTTATGTTACACTGTATGTTTATTCTCTTAAAGATTTATTACATAGAACAAATGACTTTGAATAGCAAAGTAGATTTTTGCATTATTGAGGGAAATTTATACTGTGTTTGGGGGAAATTTCCGAGGTTTGAACATTTTCTGCACCCCTGGAATAAACTATTAATTCAAGAACACAGAGAATCAAACAGAAAACAACTATAAAAAACAAACATTACTCACAGGATGATGCATCCGGAATCCCAAGGATTAAAACAAGCAAAATAATTCAAGAGTTTAGTTGTACATAGCAGATGAAGAATGATACAACACAGCAACAGAGATATGAATTACTTTTTTTTAAATTCAAATAATGTTGGAGAAATTTGAACATACTTAATTTAGACGTATATGCATGAGAAATTCCATATTCTACGACAGTAATTCCCAAAAATTGTCATAACGTGAAAGTCAACACTATATCCCTTAAAAATTTCCTTAAATTTTTGCATTTAAAAAAAAAAAAAAAATTCTTTTTTTCCCCTAATCTGAAGATAATGGCGTTATAGTATTAATAACGAAACTTTAATAAACACCATAAAAGGCAAGAACTCGCAGCTGCTACAAAAGAAAAAAAAAAAAAACGGCAACGCATTCAACACACTCAACGTGCTTGTTTGCAGCTCTCGCGCTTACATTGTTCGCCTGATGAAGGGTTGTGTCTTCTTTTAACCCGAAACAATTGTTTCGAGTTCTTGCATTTTATGGTGTTTATTCAAAGTTTTGTAATTAATACTATAACTTCATTATCTTCAAATCAGGGGAAAAAAAGAAATTTAAAAAAAAAAAAAAAAAAAAAAAAATGAAAAAATTTAAGAAATTTTTTAAGGGATAAAGAGACGTAATGGCACTATTTTCGGAAAACTCTCATATAATATCGAATTTTTGATGCATATTACGTTGAAATTAAAGGAATAGTAAGTATGTTAAAATTTCTCAAACATTATATGAATAATAAAAAAAAAAAGTAGTTTATAATCCTGTTCATGTGTTGCATCATCAGCTATGTAATTTTTAATAAAAAAGCACCACAAAACTGGCGTTGTAAAAATTATTACTTACAGACCTTGAATAAACACCATAAAATGAAATAAACTCGCAACAATTGTTTCGGGTCGAAAAAACAAACGACCCTTCATCAGGGGAATAAAGTAAGCACGAGTGCTGCAGTCAAAGCGGCAACGCACCAATTGCGTTGCCGCTTTGACTGCAGCACTCGTGCTTACTTTATTCGCCTCACGAAGGGTCGTGTGTATTTTCGACCCGAAACAATTGTTGCGAGTTTATTGCATTTTATGGTGTTTATTCAAAGTTTGTAAGTAATAATATGTACTTTTTACTTTTAAACGCCCGCACTGTGGTGTTTTTTTTTTATAATGACGTCACAGTTTTTTTTTTTTTTTTTTTTTTTTTTTTTTCTACACTATTTTAGAACGTTTACAGTACGTTTTCTAGAACGTTCTGAAAATGTGTATAACGTTTTGAAAACGTTCTAAAGACGTTTAGAACGTTCTGAGACCGTATACGTAGAACGTTCTCAGAACGTTTCTATAACACCGATGGTGATAGTTACACGTTCATTGAACGTTCTCTGAACCGTACTATTGTACGGCTTCAAGATGGACAAATAGACGTCTATAACACGTTCAAAGTGAACGTTCTTAGAACGTGTTTGTAGAACAATTTTTGAACGTTCAGAGAACGTTTCGGTGCTGCTTGGGTTACTGAAATTCAATTGTCAGTCGTGATTCCTTATATCACATGCTGTAAAATGCAACGCTTTTGAAATGCAAAATTTGTTATATGAAAAAGAAGAATCGTGATTAATAAATACAAACATTTGAATGAAAAATAATTTTCAATTTATATATAAATTACAAACTGGTTAAAATTTACTATAATAATTTTTTATGTACTTTTGTTAATTATTTTAATTAAGTTTATTTGTAAGGAAATATCAGAAATATTTACCTGAAGTACTAGTGCGAATATTTAAAGAATGCCTATTTAAAAGGATACGCAATCTTTTCATTCACATTCTAAAATATCTGGTTTCTAACAAACACAACTTCCATTATCATTATTACACATATTATGTATTGGTTTTCGTGTGGTCAGAAAAATTAAAAATGATTAAAAATTCAGAAACCTAACTTGTAAGAGGAAACTAATACATATGTCAAAAAGACATATAAAACAGAGTTAATATAGTCAGTTAAAAAAAAAAGTCTATAAATCCTTTTTTGGAAAGATTAATTCTTGAGATCTAAACCTGACCCATGCTATCAGGAGAGCTGTGAATTTTCCTATAGTAACCACGTAATACCTCAGAAAAGACATTTAAAAAGGGGTTTATGTACCAAATTTGAAGAAAATCTTTAAAGCTGTTTTTAAGACACCAGCATTCTGTCCGACATCCGCCATTATTTCACTAAAACGTAAATATGCTTTTACACATCTTTATGATGTGTGTTCATTCCATGGCGTTGCATCCAGCAAAAACACGTTAAAATGCGCTAAAATAAAAATTTGTCTACAGGCAATAATATCATGAAATTCTTTTGAGTGTGTTTGTAAACAAACCATAAACATTGTATGCATTCAACTATTCTACGTGTTTCATGAATATTTGTTAGAAATTTGACATCATTTGGATGATTACATGATATTGTTGAAACACTTTTTCCTGTATATTAATTAGGAATCCTAGGAGCACATAATTTCTGCAAAGAAAAACATCAGTTTAAGTATCACAGTAATGTACACTATATTCATTTTGTTGAATGCAGAGTAGCGATGTTAAAATTCGTTTAAACGAAATTAACCCCATAGGCCGTAATGATTAAAAAAAACTTCGGTGTGTCCCTGTACGCAGTCCATAAACAATATAGACAAAAAATTATACAGCTATTTCTTTACAGATCCTGAACGTTTGTACCAGTTTGCAAGGTAGTCGGCGGATTTTTCCGCCGCTATTGCGGTACATACAAATTCTGCCGATAAGCCGTAATGACAAGAAAAATTTTGGTGTGTTCCTGTACACGATATACAATTGGAATACACATCCAAAATTGTACATCCAAATCTATATTGCTCAGGAACATGTATACCAAATTGCAAGTCAATAGCCTGTTTTTTGCGGCCGCTGTCGCGACACATGCAAATTCTGCTCATAGGCCGTAATGGTAAGAAAAACTTTGCTGTATCCCTGTACACAAACTACAAATGAAATACACACCAAAAACTATACAGCTGATTTCATGTAGATCGTGAACTAAATAGAAAGTCAATAGCTTAATTCAGATAAACAGACACACAGACGGAACCCAAAATCTTTTTGAGTCTCCACACGAAGGCCTTTACTGATGACGAGTATCCTTAATTTGCAATAAAAAAAAGAAAAAAAAAAGAAAATATGAAAACAGCAGATAAATTGTTGTAATGTTGGGCAAAAAGTTTTTTTTTCATTCCCCCTCCTCCCGTTTGTGTTGAACATTAGTCAATTTGTGTGATATGCTATTCTTTGAGAAAGGTATTAGCATTGTGAAAACTTATTTTTGACATTTTGAAAATTATATATATATATATATAGTATATAAATATATATATATATATATAATGAGAGATAATACGCGGCACTGTATATTCTGCTTTACCAGAAGAGTAAGATTTTTAAGAAGACTTGGCTCTTTTTACTTGGCACCGCTGAAGATTCATATAAAAGCTTACACTTCCATTTATTATTTATAAGTTGAACTCGATTATCTTTTTTCGATAAAATATGTATCCAGGCAACAATTCTTATGGTTTTTGACAGATTGTTCTGTTTATAGATTTGAAATCTGTAAATTCCGTTTATTTCAGTTTACATTTTTTCATGAATTCATAATCTTTAAAATACTAATCCTCTACATATATTTAAGAAAACACACAATCCATTTTTTTGGTTGTTTAATAGATCCTTTTCAAAAGAATTAGGGATGAACTTTGCACATTTTCAAAAGTTACAATGTTAAATATAAAAGTATAACAAAAATAAGCTTTTTTTTCCACCTCAAATGATTTACATAGACATGCACTTTTTAATTTTTTTTCCCTAAAATTAATTAATAAATTTCAAAATACATTCTTAAATAGGTTCTATTAGATATCTAAAAACATATTAATTATTTTCTTAAATATCTGTAAAAGTTTTAGAATATTGAATACCATGAAATTAGAAAAAAATGCAAACTGAAAAAACGCAGATTAAAGATTTCAAAGCTATCAAAAATCTATCAAAAACCATAATTGTTCGAATATATATATTTTTTTTATTCGAAAAACGTAATATACACCAATTTATGAATATTAAGTGGAAACATAAGCTTTTATATGAGACCACCAATGATGCCTAGACAAAGGTGCCAAGTCCTCTTATCATATAATACGCTGATTACAGGCTAAATTAGTGTGATACATACTTATACGCATCTTCTATGAGTTTAAAAAATTAATATGCTATTTGGATTCAGATGTATGGAATACAAAGCAGCAGTAATATTAGAAATAATAATGGAAGCATGGAAATTCATATTTCGATATTTTAATGCTAATTATTATTAGTTATTTAAATGTAGTGTTAAATAATATTATCTAGTATTTGAAAGTGAATTATGTTACAGTTTGAAGAAAATCTGTTCTAATACTTTAGTAAAAATGGCGATAGATTAAAATTATTTTTTCATACAGTACTAATATTTCTAAAACGAAAAATACAATGAATACGAACGATACTTTTCTAGGAGATGCGTGTATAAACTAAACACATTTGCTTTCTATGAAACATGTACTGGGATAAAGATTACATAATTTGAATTCGTTTAATACCTTTCCTTATTGTGCAATCACTGGAAACGACTGTTTTTAAGAACTTGTGAATCTTAAGGTCCCTCTTCACTCACCGCCGCTGGAAGCCGAAGCTAATGTTATTCAATGGGAAATTTTTCTTTACAAATAACTTATTAAGTAATACATATTTTTAAATTCTGTTTTCACATTATGAAAATTTCCAGCTGTTAAATTGACGTACCTTTTTTAAAAAATTATTTTTTTAATTTTTTATATTTTACTTCGAATCTGCAAAGTACGAATTTTCAAAATGTGAATTTTTTTCATTTTGCAATTTCAAAATAAAATATTAAAAATAAAAAAAATACTTTTTCAAAAAAGGTCCGTCAATTTAACAGTTGTGAATTTTCTGAATGTGAAAACAGAATTTAAAAATATGTATTAGTTAATAAGTTATTTATAAAGAAAATTTCCCCATAGAATAACATTGGCTCGGGTTACCGGCGACGGTAAGTGAAGAGGGCCGTTAACACATGATAATTCAATTTGTAACCGTAATCACAGAAGTTTAATCATGAGCCTTTATCACTAATGGGAAGTGTAGAATACTGTAATATTTTACTTATGTGGGAATGAAGTAGACAATGCCTTTAAGGAAATGTGTAATATATGTAGGAGGAAAGGAACAATCCACGTTATATCTTTATATTGAAATTTTGGAGACTAATGTAAAATCACCTCTCACTGTGGTTTGTTAAAATATTTCATTTCATCCCAAATCGTAAGCGCACTGTAAAAACATTCTGCTACATTACTGAAACTTTTATCCAAATTCTTTGTAAATTTTCAATAATTCTTAGTTAAAAATAAATAATCGGGATGCCCAATCTTTATTCTATATTTCTATGTATTTAATTATTTATTTTATCAATAAAATTTAAAAAAAATGAATATTTCAACTTTAGGAAAAGCATTCTAAATCACAAATATATTCTTGCTAAAAATTAATTAAATTATTAATAGTTACATATAACATATATTTTTTAACAACTCCGTCTATTTTTCTCTGTAATTTTACATAGGACTTACGATAAATGATTACCAGTAATTTTTTGTTGAAGATTTAAACGGTGCAGTTTGTGGTAAAGTATTTGCAGATTTTCTAATGTTTTAAATGTTTGTTAGAAAGATATTGTAATTCTTGTATTCAGAAGAAACGCATAAAATGTAGGTAGTTTGTTTACATTCCCCTACGCAGTGGATTAAAATCTAAATGGCATGTCCCTAGACCATCGCTAGCGGTGAATTCTAAAGCGGCGATTCTAGTGCGACGATAAACCCTGTAAATCTCAACTTTTTTCAAGTGACAGGTTCTGCTACTCGATGAATATACGTTGAACAATTTTGCGTCAAACGCAAATCACATTTGACATATTAGGTTTAGAATCTATGAAATTTTATTGATTTCTTTTGATAATTAATATAACTTTTTTACTGAAAATGTTAGCATATTTTTAAAAATTTATTTAAAATAAACACTTGTTTTATACGATGATATTTTTTCGTGAGTAGATCGTTTAAAACATGATATTGAAAATAAAATAATCTTCCAATAAATATCATCCTATATAAATGATGCATCAATATTACATATTGACATATCAAAAATATCTATTGTTCTAGTTTTGCTATCTTTTTTGAAGAATACATATTTCACTATTTGTTTAAATCCCTCAAGATGTTAAAATTAATATATTTTAAATTTCATAAATTAATGAAATTGAACACAATTCTTGCATATCTTAAAACGTTCTTAATTTGTTTTCTAACTTCCTTTTAAATGAAACTTTAATGTAATTCCTTTTATACAGCTAATGCGTAAAGAATTCAGATACTCTAAGAATTTTCAAAACTTAACCTTTTATACTATAAAAATATTAAAGTGTATTAAGGAAATAACTAATACAACAAATATCACGTCTTACCTCATACACTAAAAGAAGACGTTAATTAATCACGAGATTAAGTATAATGGAAGAATTTGTATTTTCTTTATCGTGTTTTCCTCATAATTGATACGTACAAGCCTCTAGCACATTTTTCAAAGTTTTGGAAGTTTATTTAAACTTAAGTAAAGGCTTTGTTCATTAATTATACTCAAACTTGAGTAATAAAGTTTTAATTGAGAGTGACATACATTACAAAAATGAATAAAATTAAATGCGGAAATGCGATTTATAAGTAGTTCTAGAACTGTTTCATATATTTTGTTTACAGTTGCTAACAGGGAATATATTATTTACTTTAGTAGTATATAATTTCTAAGATCATATTGAATTCAATTTTATTATCTTTATGGAATGACAAGTACATCTCTGTTTTATATTTTTACTTCCTTTTTTTAATGAATCTAATTATAAGTATGATCGATTATATTTTAAGTTAAATTTCATATTTAATCCTGTTTTAAATTTCTGCATAAAGAACAAACCTGTATGCTGAGGCCATCACAAAACATTCTTCAATATCATTGTATATAACAGCGTTGTTTACTGGTTAAAATGCACAAAAAAATAATCAACTTAGATTCTCACAATTAACAATCAATGTGTATGCGATTCTTTGCAGTTTTAGCCAATAGATTTTCGTCGGTAAAACTAAAAGAGAGACGAGAGTCGCCAGTTGATTAATATGCACTTAAATTGAATCAGTAAAAATTTTCATTTTATATACCTTACATACACAGTTATGTGCATTTGTATAACATAGAACTGAGAAATAGGTTTTCCGTATACTGAATTAAATTGCGACATAGCAGCGCCATCTCTCTGCTAATATGCACCCAAAATTGAACAGTAAATGTTTACACAGTAGGAATTTCACCTACCAAGTTTCGCACTTTTTTATAACATAGAAGCTAATATATATAGCTTTCTCACTCGCGAAGAAAACTGCAGCAGAGCAACGCCGCCTACCGTCCGATATACATCCAAATAGAATCAGCCTAGTTTTACATAATATCCCTCTAAAATACATTGTTTGATGCATTTATATATCATAAAAACTGAGATATAGACTCTTTATAAGGAGGGATATTCCGGTATAGGGGTAACAATTTTGAACGATATATCCTAAAAGCTTATCAACATCAATTTAAAGGAAGTTTCAATCAAATATGAAGTTTGGTTAAATTTCGTTGATTGGTGAGTCAGATACAGTGTCCATGAAACATTTCTAACACACAAATGACACAGAAGGACGCTTTCTAAAAGTGGTCCTATTGCATTCAGGCATCTCAAAAGGAGTAAATTCACTAAAAACCGGAAGACAAAAGTTTGGGTGTATTTAATAATTTGTTATTTAGGATGACGAATTAGTATAACCACATTTTGTCATACTTCAGTTTTGATTTCATTTTTTTTTTTTTTTTTTTTTTACTTGCTGCTATATTTATAATTCAAACAGCAACAACACACACAAAAAAAAAAATACAAAAAATACAAAAAATACAGTTAAGCTCCTTTTAAAATAACGAGGCCATTATGTGTCAACAAATAAAATGCTACTTAGAAACAGCCACAGAATAATAATAATAATAATAAATATTGTATTTCATGGTTCATCGACATTTTTGAACTGTTAAAGTATCTGAAATCGTTACAAAGTTTTGAACTATTCCATACGTGTCTACAAGAACTTCCAGCCATAATATATCAACACTGCAAAAGCGCGGGTATTACATTTCATTGAAAACTAAGAGGAAGAAAATAGCACATACGTAAGTTAGGCCTCTCCTTTTCCGGGAATGGCAGTCTTGGTGGGAGGATTCCCTCAACGGCAGAATTACTTTCTCTCTAATACCAAATGTTTCTCTTAATGATTGGTTACTTACCCCAGAAATTACAGCGTTTTTAACTGGCCATGGCCCTTTTCCGGCTTATCTGCACAGATTTCGTTGTCGACGTTCGCCCCTATGTTCTTGTGGAGAGGAGGGTTCTGCCCTTCATTACTATTTCCATTGTCCGCTTACAATAACCTATCACTTAAGAACTCCGAATAATAGATCAGCCAACTGGCTGACAAATATTTTAACAAGACCTTCACTTGCCATAAAACCAAAAAGAATTTTTGAATTACTCTTAGATATTTCAAATAGAACAAATTAAATTCTTCTTAAGTCATTTAAAATTATCCAATTCCTAAACAGTTAAATAAATTAAAAGTATTTAATAATCTCATAAATTAAATAATCTTTTTCACTTACCCACTAGCCCTCAGATATCTATTCTTTCTTCATGATGATGTCGTAAAACAACCAACTTCGCTCTATGTCGCGTGGAAACCTTGTTCTGGCGAACTGATTTACTTGTAAATAATTCTCCCTCCTTCCTGTTCAATTCTAGCTCATTGTGCTTTTGAGTTTTCAAGACTTATTTTATTTCGCCCCCCTGTCGCGTGAGTACTCTGTACTGGCGAATCTTATATTTGTGTTTTTATTTATTTTATTTTTTATTTATTTCTTTTTTTATATTTTGTTAATAATTAATACATATTTGTAATACTTCGCCCTATGTCGAGCGGGAATATTGTTCTGGCGAATCTTGTAATTTTCTTTCCTTTTTTTTTTTTTTTTTTTTTTTTTTTTAAATGAACGTTCCGGAGTAGGGGCCTAGCATAGCTAGAAGCGCTCGACACCACTCTTAGAGCGGTGAGCGGCACCTCCTCCTTGTTAAATCATGTTAAATTGAGGTACTAGGGACAAGTGTAACATACCTCGTTACACCGACCGCGTAAGAAAAATCTTGGATTATAGCTGGAAGACTGAAAAAGCTTAGAAAGTAGAACAAATCTGAATCTGTATTCCAAATCTGCATGCTAAACTTAATTTCCTAAAAAAAAAAAATAATTAAAATATTTATTTTAATTTTAAAAGCGCATTAGTGGCAAAACTTCGATTTTTCAAACATATATTTTGGGAATGGAAAATGTATACATTTTTTCAAAATTTTATAGCTATAACTATTTGATGTTGGATTTTGTTTGCTATAGCTAAACATAATGAGTATTAGATCCAAGTTCAGCTTATCAGTTAACCTTTTACCCGCTGGTGTAAAAACCAGAAATAATTACGTTTAACAGTGAACTAAAAAATATATTTTATATTAAGTATTGCTTTTAAGTAAGAAAAAAGTAGATATTTTATTACAAAAAATTTTATCTAAAAAATAATTTTTAGTTTTAAAAATGAATTTTAAACTTGAAGCACTTTTCAAACCAAAACTTTTAAGAATTTCTATAAGTTCACTTAACTTGTAAGAAAAAAAAAATAATATAAGATAATTACTTTTAAAACCATCTGTAGTTTTTCCTGTTTTATGCTCCATTAATGAAATTTCTATAAACATTTATTTGTATACATTTTATACTAATATTTTGCTGCAGTTGTACATTATTGTTACATATGATCGAATTAATGAGTGTTACTGCTTATTTCAGAAATTTAATTAATCAACCTGGAAATTAATTTCTTATAGATGGAGTAGAAGGCTGATTTTTTACCAACTATGTGAAAAATACCAGAGCCGGGAATCGAACCCCGGGCCTTCCGCTTAACGCGCGGATGCTCTAAACACTGAGCTACCCTGGCTGATAACCAGCTCGGCACTTCTTACATAATTTACGTTGGCAAGGTCACCGAGTCTGTTTATATTTCGAAAAAAATCATTGTTTCTAGTTTTGGTGGTTAATGGTTTAAGTTACCAAGCGATTAGTTATACTTATTTAATAATTATTTTTATCCTGTTTCACCTTATACAAAAGAAAGTATGGTGTTAAACACAGTATGAAAAAATATTCCCCTACTGTTATAATTTTTTGAAAACCACAAGGAAACATGAATAACACTCACTTTCTCAATTTTTCTTTATTTAATTATATATTTTATTATTATTTGAGTCATACAATGTCAAATATATTTTTACTAATACAATCTGCCATCGCAACATTTTTTTTTTTTTTCTTTTAGCGAAACAATGCTGAAATTACTAATCACATTCTCTTATTAAAAACAAATCCGATGATTTTATCTTTCTGGGATAATTTCCTTTTGCAACAATATTTCACGTTAAATGTATCATACGAGTATAAATCGTCGATTAGGCTTTTTAACATTATGCACTACTTTTACAAAAGAAGATGATATCCTTTCTTTATGTTCTACCGTTAAATACGTTATTTGTAAACTGTAAAATAAGTAGCTAGATTCAAAATTATAGTATATTAAATTTTTGACATATATTCTTCCTGGATTTTTTCGACATATATGATAGAAATGTTAATTCCAAATTAAATATATTTGAAAATAAATATACATCTATTGGCGTCTTATAAATCTAGTAAATATAATTCAATAAAAATGCAGTTAATTAAGATGTCATCTTCCAAACGACAATAATTGTTTAAAATTATATTCTAGCTTAATGCATATAATTATTATTTTATACATGATTTTTTTTCACCGTTTAATTAAAATAATGTTTACTTGGAAATTTGCCTTTAATAATTTATAGAAAATAGCAGCTAACATATTTTCTCTATTGCCCAATATTCGTTTTTGTTTGGTTCTTTATTGTCATGAAATGAAAATAAAAGAAAAAAATAAAACCTCTTCAAAAGATTAAAACGAAAAAAAAAAAAATAAATAAATAAATAAATAAACATCTTTAACTTTTTAAAACAAAATTATTTAGGTTCATGACATTATATATCAAAATAGAACATTTTTCTTATGCATATTTTATAATATTATGATGGTAGATTAGAACTTATCTTGCTAATTCATCATTAGTTTCCTAAATTACATAATAAAACCTTATGCTTTGTGTCTAAGCTTTTATACCATCCTTATGAGAATTTCTCTCTGGAGAAATGAAACTTTCTAAATTAAGTTTCATAAGGCGATTATTATTCGGTAATAACTATCTTTCATAAATCGAATTTCTGAATTTTAAGTCAGTTAATCTTTAATTAGCTTCATTTAATCAAAATTTATCTGAGGTTAAAGTAAATTATAGTACTGAAAATTAAGAATATACACTGCTGGGAACTACCATTTATGCTTATAATAAATTTTACACATTCCAGCTTGGTAATGTTTTTGTTTTGGATTTAGTGTGCCTAAATCTTTTAGTTTACTTAATTATGAATCCAAGAATTACAGAACAACTAAAAGCGGGCCAATAGGGTGAGTTTGAAGAAAAGTCTTGGTACCATTTTTTAAGAAACCCACTTGAAAACCTTAAATATGTAAAGTTTGACCTTTATGCCACTTCAGCTTGCAATACTCCTGCTGTATACTTAGATAAAACAAATTCGGAGGCTAAAATAAATGCAATAATGTTTCATATGAAGCATTCAAATGAGAAGAAATACAGGATATTCACTCTGTGTCTGTTAAATTAATCATCCTCGTGTGTACTTAGGTGTAAAATTGCAAATACTTTAACATTCTTTTTCTTAGCTACTTACATAATTCCCTTTCTTAGTTCAGGTTCGATATGCATTAAATGAACTGCAAGCGACGAAACCACAGTCAGGCTGCCCTGAATTGCATTGCACGGAACTGAACCTCGAGTAATGTTTAACATGTCTGTTATACACTGGATAACCAATTTGCATTTTTACGCACCTACCTCTCAACAAAATTATGCAAATATACACTGATGGAAAAAAAAAATCCCAACACGAGGAAAAATTATTCTACAGTAATGAAATTTCAGCAATACATTTGTCTAGGTAACATAGTTAATTGATTAAAGTTTCAAGATCACAGGTAGAGCCATTGGCGAGAAGATTCATTTCAAATGTGAAATGTTGGTACATTAGTAACAGGTGCAACCGCCAGAATTTTGAATGCAAGCATGCAAACGTGCATGCATTGTGTCGTACAGGTGTCGGATATCGGTTGTGGGATGGAGTTCCATGCCTGTTGCACTTGGCCGGTCAATGCAGGGACGGTTAATGCTGGTTGTGGATGACGCTGGAGTTGTCGTCCAATGATGTCCCATACGTGCTCGATTGGAGAAAGATCTGGTGATCTAGCAGGCCAAGGCAACATGTCGACACTCTGTAGAGCATGTTGGGTTACAACAGCGGTACGAGGGCGAGCGTTATCCTGTTGGAAAACACCCCCTTCAATGCTGTTCATGAATGGCAGCACAGCAGGTTGTATCACTAGACTGACGTACAAATTTGCAGTCAGGGTGCATGGGATAATCACGAGAGTGCTCCTGCTGTCATACGAAATTGCTCCGCAAACCATAACTCCAGGAGTAGGCCCTGTGTGTTTAGGCCGCAGACAGGTCGCTAGCAGGCGTTCACCTGGCCTCCTTCTAACCAACACACGGCTATCACTGCGACCAAGGCAGAACCGGCTTTCATCAGAAAACACAACAGATCTCCACTCCGTCCTCCAGTGAGCTCTAGCTTGACACCACTCACGTCGCAAACGGCAGTGGTTTGGAGTCAGTGGAATGCACGCTACAGGGCGTCTGGCTCGGAGCTGTCCTTGAAGTAACCTATTTGTAACAGTTCGTTGTGTCACTGTGGTGCCAACTGCAGCTCGAATTTCAGCTGCAGACGCAGTACGATTAGCCACAGCCATACGCCGAACACGGCGGTCTTCCCTCTCAGTAGTGCCACGTGGCCGCCCGGAACCCGGTCTTCTTGAGGCAGTACCTTCCCTTGACCACTGCTGCCAACACTCATGCACAGTGGATACATTCCTGCCAAGTCTTTCTGCAATATCGCGGAAAGAAAACCCACCTTCTCGCAGCCCTACTACACGGCCTCGTTCAAACTCCGTGAGCTGTTGATAATGGCTTCTTCGTCTTCTTAGAGGCATCCTTGACTAACATTAACCCACTACTTCAAATCTCAACTGTAAATAACGATCACGAACCTTACAGCGCTTATTTAAAGCAAACCTCATTTGCATGTTCATAGTGTTGCTACTAGCGCCACACTTATGCGCGTAGCTCGATATTTGAATCGACGTCATCTTTCAGATGTATAAACACGCCTGCCAAATTTCGTTTATCTAGCACAGCTCCTTCCTGGTGTTGAGATTTTATTTTCCATCAGTGTAATTATCTATATAACTTCGTCGAACCTAAAATTTTCTTTCCAAATTTGTAAAAGTGAACTATCTTTTCGAGGTCAGTATTTTTGTAAATCCGCACAAATTCTATGGGGATCCTCAAGACACAGCATAATGTATTCAGGACGTCTATAATTTTTTAGTAACCAACTAATACATAAGGAAAAAATCTAAATGGATTTTATGAAAGGGATTTTAAAAATTTCCTTAGAAACGCTTTTGAAATACGGACTTACGGTCACAATTTCTCGTTTTGAAATTTTCACTAAAGTTAGCACAATCATCTCTACACCGGATCTGTTGCATTTTTAAAGTTTCGTCTTTCTATCTTTTTTTTATTTTTATTTTGGACATGTGATAGTTGGATGATTCCGCACACACATATATTACACACGTACAAACACACATACACGCAAATATTGGCAGATGACTACTTGTCAGAAATCAATGCCAAAGACTAATTTTTTGGACTCAGACGACCTTAAAATATATAAATCAAGCAAAAACTTGATATGATAGTTTTTGACGGAATACAATCGTTCCATTATCTACTCTAGTCAAGTAACGGAAGAAACAAGTCCAGTTACTAAACTAAAAAGCCAATCCATATTTTAAATTAGCTAATTATCTATGCATTATTGAATGCACAAAAACACACATGCACACTCATATATATACTTTAAATAACATATAATTTAATATTTTTTACAAACTATTTTAAGACATTACTACTTAAAAGCATATTTCCATAGGATAAATAAATATCATTTAGCATATGTTATACTTACAAATTCTATTATTACAGAAAATGTATATGAAATACTAAGCAGCCTTTTTAAGTATACAATAACCGCCGCTTAATAAATTCATTGGTTAATAAAATCAGCCGCTTAATCTGATCAAATTGACAAAAACGGAATCAAATCAATACAAACCTCTTTTAAAGCTGCCGTTTAATAAAATCAGCATCGCTGGTTAATAAACTCAAAAATATCTCCTCAACAGCCAAAAATATCATTTCTACTAATATATGTATATATACATTGGTATTTTGTTTTTCTTAAATAGAAAAAGCAATTAAAGCACAACACGCCCTCCGTTATCGCTCATTGTCAAAGATTTTTCACTTGCAACACAATTACAAATTAAACACGCCTCATAAATTATCTCCGTAACAATTTTAAGGAACGTATTCTTTAACGCGCAGTAATAAGTTACAGATTTGATTTGAAATGATATTTATATATATATATTAATTTCTAATTATTAAAAGGCAATTTCTAGTTCTTATTTTGAAATTACTATAATTCATGAGGTTTAAACGGAAAATTTTTTTAATTTATAAATACAGAGTGAACTGTTGGTAAAGTAATCATGATTTGTCTCGTAGAAAAACGCATGGGAACTTTAAATGCGTTTAATTTACTTATATCAATGGAACGATTAATTAATTAGCTATGAAAAATTAATTAATATTGTTTACTTATTCCATTATTAGTTACCTTTTGAAGTTTCTTTCCAAATTCAGGGAAGTAATACCATTTCCTTAAGTGCAGAAACGTTCGCCGGATTTGAAAATCAGCCGCTTTATAAAATCACTTTGGCTCAGAACGAATGTGATTTTAATTAGCGGGAGGAACTGTATATGTATATATGTACAGTCACCCCAAAAAAAAACGCCACCCCCCCCACCTAATTTCGCCGTAAATTATCGTAGAAACATTTGACTGGTACCGATCGATTTGTAATAACGTCTAGTTTATAACGGTATAGCTAAATTTTGCCTAAGGGGTCGTCTACATATTAAAACTGGCATTAACTTCATTTTCTTCAATGGCAACCCCTATTTTTGACTTCATATTCAGATTTCTGAGATCAAGGCGGTTCGAAAAACATACCTATTTATATACCTTAAATCAATTTTAAATAGAGTTACACGTGAAAATGTATTAGGGGTCCGTCTATACATTTAGATTAAGTTTCACACCGGAAAAAAATTTCAGAAATGTTAATTATAAAATAAAAAAAATGACTAATTCACAGAACTTTCTGAGTTAGTTTATGAATTAAAAGATTTTTATTGGTTTCTATTGATTAAACGTCAGATAGTTCACTTCATATGAAGAAAATTAAATAGCTTGAATAGATATTAAAATATCTATCAAAAGAAAAAAAAAAAAAGATGAATGGTTTTAAATTTGTTTGAAAATTCAAAATTATTTTAACTCAAGCTGCCGTATAATTGTCTGAAACGGCGGCACTCAACCTGGTTCCCACGGCCGTATCACAGTGACAATGGGAGTTTGTTCTGATACTGCAGTACTTTCATTTTCTTTAATTGACTTTTTTAAAATATTAAAACAGATTTTTTTTATTTTTATTTATTTATTTTTTTAATTAATTATTATTATTTTTTTTTTCATGACATTATTAAAAACTTTTACATAAATCTCCACGATATTCTTTTGCTTTTATATTTTATAATGTGTAACAAATTAATATGTAAAATAATAAATCCTACTACTTAATGGGATGTTATAAAATTCTACACTTTAACACAGATACCGAAGTGGACGGTGGGTGTAGAAAGGCTGACTACCCTTAATCTAAATCTTCACTTGAAAAGGTCAAAATGTTACACAACTCTTTTTTTTTTTTTTTTTTTTTTTTTAAGGAAAAAAGAAGAAGATAAGGAGTAGAAAGACGGATCAAAACGAATATAAAGCATATTAAACGTTAATACCCTTTAAACACTGGAAAAAGGCGGGGTTTTGTATTGTGTGTCATTTGGGAGCTGTAGAGTGCCAGAAAATTACTTTATGTAATAAAACTTTTCATTTAAAGGGTATTTAAAGCAGCATTATATTTAATACATAGACTATTCAGAAAAAAAATACCATTCATCTGGTTCATGAAAAATAAAGAACATTTTCTGGCATTGCTCTATGTATATACATTCTTGTCAACCTATCCCGTAAGATTACTGATCCCGCCCCTTTCCGTGCATTTTTTTCACATCAGTCTTTTTAGAGCCGTGTCAGCCATCGGTGGCTGACACTGATCTTTCCATTTAGGCTAAGTCAGCCGGCGGTGTAAAATATGATATAAAACTACAGAGCATACATAGTTTTAAGTAATTACTGACAATTTATTTAAAATTTACTTCATGTTTTTTTTTTTTAATAGGATTTTTATAGAATTATATCGTTAAGGCCTAATGGGGTTTATTGAAACTCGATAAACATAACACGCTTCTAAGCAGCACGTGTGGCCTGAATGGGATTTCCATAAGAATTCGCGAGGTGCTCAATGAGTTAATCGTAAATGTATTTGAAGTTAATTACTCTAAAAATTAAATTGTGTACACACAGGTGCGGGAACTAACAATGTTGCGGGTTAGGTTGGCAAGTATGCATATATATTTTGCTTGATTTATAAAAAATTATAACACATTTTCTTCTTTTTTTTTTTAGTATTTTGTGTTTATACCTCTCATTAAAAATAAATACAATATTCAAATATAAACATTTCCATACAGTAATGTATATAAACATATTGATTAAAGAAGATTTGTTGATATTATATAATTATTCTTCTATCTGTATAGTATATTAACACAAATATATTTTGTAAATTTCGCAGCATCGAAAAACAGCAACATAGCTTCCATATCAAGGCTTAATGTAAATAGCCACGTCTTTTCACAAATTTTCTAAAACTTTATAATATAAAGCAAAATAATTTTGCATATTTGTAATTAAATCATTTAAGTTTTGTCTTCAATAATCGATGTAGTAAATACCATTGTGATTTATGCATACCAGCGTCACATACAGAGTCAAATAGGATTATGCAAATTTGTCTTATTTTTTAAATAGTGTTTCAGCGAATCAGAGGCGGGGCTTCTTTTCTTTTGAAATTATTTCACAATCCCTCGCCTACATTGTGATAACTTTACAAAAATATGCCAATTTGTATAATAAACATCGAAATATTGCTTAGGAAACAATAAAAATAACATAAAGGTAAATTAAAATAGTTTTCCGTCAAATTATATACGAACATTTACTTATAGAGGATACAGATTATAACAAGTGACAGCCCCCTAACAGGAATAAAAAGTGAAATGTCACTGTAACTCAAAAAATAATGTTAGGAACGACCTGTAAATTTGGAAACCTATGTTTTTGATGATGCCCGTTCTATTCGTGCAAAAATTAATATAGGTCATAATTCATAATTTTTTCAAATATGAATTTATTAATAATTTTCATAATTCAAAAAATGTTTTTTTAGCAAAAATTTGCATGGAATATGTTTGGGTTACTTCATTTTAACGAATAAAAAAAAAACAGAATTTAAATATCATAATTATTTCGGAAGATATGATTTAATGTTTGTCACATTCATTTAACATTAGCACCCCCAAACTTTGACAGCTTATAACTCTATGAAAAATTGAGCGAAATATATAAACTATACCATTTTCCGTGATGATTTGATCCAAAGAATTCAAATAAATTATAAAAAATGGGGGTTACCATTGAAAAAAATGAAGTTGATGTCAGTTTTAATATGTAGACGCCCCCCTAAGTAAAATCTAACTATAACATTATAAACTAGACGTTATTACAAACTGATTGGTACCAGTCGCATGTTTCTACGATAATTTACGGCAAAATTAGGTGGGGGGGGTGGCGTTTTTTTTTTGGGTGACTGTACATGTATATATGTATATATTCTTATATCAGCTATACTGTTATTGTTATATATCTAACCTCAGAACAAAAACTTAACTTTTTTTTATGTGTTCCGGAACTCTTTTTTCCCGCAAAATGCTTCCGTTTTGCACCTGCTTATCATGTGACGATGTGTCGCGCCACTCAAGAACTTCTATAATTCTTTTTGAATTAATCATGTGACATTTTTCTGTATGGGACGGACGTTTATATTTTAAGTCCAACTTTATCATATTTTAATGTCTACGTTTAAATCTTTTAAAAGGAACTTAGAGTCTAGACGTTATTATTTCAATACGAAAATAACATATAATATATTGCGTAAGATTATATATTAATCTACATTTTTTACAGAAAAGAATAGTTTTGTTTTCTTAAAAAAAGAAGTAGCCTAAAATTAATATATCCAACATTCATTCAGTTACATTTATCAAGAGTTAATTCTGCTGATAATAAAGTAACCAGATTTTTCTTCAATAAAACAGACGTGCTGGATTACCTGTGTTGGTCCAGGTAAGTCAAACTTTTAATTATTTGACAGTTGACCTTTTAAATAAAGAATATTTATTATGCAAATATATTTTATAATAAACTGAGGAATAATCGAATTTATAGCCTTAAATATTTTATCAGTTATATAGACTTAATGTTATACTATATTACTAAGAATAGAGAAGATAGACTATAAAACTGTTTATAACCAGAGTTCCATGTAATTTTGGTAAAAACATTTTTTAACAACTTATAAGTAGCTGTTCTACAGCACAAATGGTACAATAAAGTTTCTCATAAAAAAAAAAAATAATAATAATAAATAAATAAATAAACATATTAATTGAAATCAGAAAAGTGCATTTCAAATATACCTCTTAAGTATCATATCTAAACTGACACAATTCGCTACTGAAATTGATTCCAGAGGAATTTGTCTTAGGAAACCAATTCTCTCTTTACTAATAATTTACCGAAATCTTGAAATAGCAGAATAACTACTTAGAAACTTGTGGAATCAACTTTACAGTGAAATACCAGAAATTTCCAAGTATCCAATAACTATTTGAGAGAATGGATTTCATCTCCTAAGAAACTGATACTCTAGGGGGACACCAAATAATTTCTCAGTCCAAAACATTCCTAAATAAGAGCGGGAAATGAAGTCTAATTATCTGAAATAGAATAGCAGATTCCATTCTAGTATGTGGCATTGATTTCCTATTGATTTATCTAACTAAATTCGGAACATAGAATGTTTATTATAAGTGTATTATTAGTATGATATACTTATGGTAAAATAAATTATGCAATTTCCTGTAGGCATGGATTTAAACACATAATCCTTCTGTTCTGAATACTGTTTTCTATTGCAAGCAAATCCAAATTCTTTTCTAATTAAAATAAGAAATGCATAATTTAATTTATATATTTTTTAATACATAATTTAATTACATAATTACATAATTTAATTTATATATATATATATATATATATAATTTAAAAAATGCTTTATAACATTTCTGGATAAATTCAAAACTTTTCTTCTATGTCTTAAAAAAAAAAAAAAAAAAAAAAAAAAAATATGTTATATTATATCTAGCAATATTAAATTCACCTAATTGTAAATGTAGGAAATTTTAATGTACATCAGGAAATGTATGTATGTAACAGTTTTAGTGTATAATATTCCAAATTTCTTACTTATCTAAAAGCCTCCTTTACGCATAAGCTATTTTGTTTTAACCACTCGAATTCATAGTTTTATAAGTATTTATCTCTAGTTGATCTCGGTTTTATAAATATTTATGTTAATAAAATTTTGCTCAAAGAGTCACATTTCAGCGTACTTATTTTAAATAAGACATCCAAATATATTTATTTTTTGTCCAGTTAACATAGAATTTAGACATTTTAAACTTTGTAACCTGTGGGATGAATTTAAAAGGGTTATACTCTTAAACTCCTTGGAATTCTACCAGATTACTGCAATATGATTTAAATAGTCCTTACAGTCAATTTCACATAAATTTGCACTACTTCGTTTTCCACATATCTAGGGATTTTTTTTCATATATATATATATAGGCTATTTAGATATTTTGAATTGTGCAGTTTGTAAGGCCAAGCGTTCGCCTTCTGAAAATCTCTTTTTTTAACTACTAGAAAATATCTATATGATGCAAATGAAGGTAAGTCAAATACAAACTTAACTCCTTTTTTTTTCTTTTTTTTTTTTTTAACTGAAGGCATAGTAAACTTTTACACGTATCAATCGATTTTCAATTAATAGAACGTAAACATATCCTAAAATTAAAGAATCAATAATTTATTTCCTGCAAAACTTGCTCTCAAGATACTAACTTCAATATCTAACTTGTAAAAAGAAGCGTAGTCACAATACAATCCTTTTTAACAACGATTAAACAACTACAGTTTTACATATCGTAGTTGAATTCACAATCTAAAATGCACAATCAAACAACATAATTCAAAAACTCCGTCGAAAACTGCACTTCCTTTATATCTTATATAACAAAAATCTATAAGATATAACGGATATATCTTATATTTTATTAGATCAGTTATATCAGAAGTCTGTTTTAAAGAATAAACTGGTGAAACTTCACTTCAAATACTTTGAAACACTTAATATACAAATACCAAGATCCAGCTGAACATCAAAATTTCACAACTTCCTTTAACGCTTAACACCTTTCCACCTGCGCCAAACTCCAAGCTAAATTAACTCGACTGGCAACCTCCACCTCCACTAACCCAATTTTTCCCGTGACATCCTTTACTTTCTCTGAGACCATTGCTAGCTAATACTATATTAAATTGGCGACTTTATCTCTTCCAACCTAACATTTCATGGACAACTCTGCGCGATTTCGAGCACTTGAAACCAATAGAAATTGCGTAAGACATCACATTTTTAAAAGTTTACCTGCATTTAGTAATTTTTTTTTTTTTTTTTTCGTTTACCACATTAAGCATTTTTAAAATACTGCATAACTCATTTAATCCAATTTATTTATTTGTACACATTTGAGAAGAATCTTATATTTTGAGGTTAATTAAACCTAAACAAACTATATCTATCTATCTATATATATATATATATATATGAACATTTTTATATTTCATATAAGAAGTCTGACCCATCATTTAAATTGGACACTAGGATAAAGGGGATGAAATTTGCTCTTACGTGTTTGTTTACCTAATAACAATAAAACTTTAAATAACCATCAACATGACAAGGAAATAGTACTATCACATATAAAAAGTCCATCCAAGTGCCCAAAGTTAACTGAAAGAGAATTCTACAACCTCAAAGAGAAGATACAAACTTCGCCCAATAATACAAGGAATAATTATTAAACAAACTTTCCATATGGAGGAAGAAGGGCGAGACATATAACTCACGTTTAAAGAAGCTTACAGATAAAGCTACATGTTCCAGTTGACAAAATATTCACACAAAACATACCGATTTCCACGTTTTTTTTTCAACTGTCCTTTAAATAGAGGGCAATGGGATAAAATGGGTTAATATCTAAATTCTACTGTGAGGTTGTTGGACAGTTGTAATATAAATATCTAAACAGTTTGAACAATAAGTACTCATTGGCTATTACAAGCCATGTCGTATTAACTGAAGTAAGTTTTTTCTAATTTTTCTGGCTTCTTCTTTTGAACATTGGATAAACGAACAATGATAGGGGAAAGAAAACTTTATTTAATTTTAACTGTTGGTGAAATAATGATTCCAGTAATATATAAATGTATGTCATTACACTAAATATAATGCCAGCATTTAGATCGCAAAAATACACATTTAAAATAGCTTTCCTAATTTTAACCGTTCATGTGCGTCATGGGTAATTACGAAAATGTGATATGCAGGCTGTCTTTAAAAAATATGTTGCGTTTTGGTGTTTTATTATTTATAACATAATGGAAATATAAACAAACCTAAGTTATTTGCGCTTAGAATAACTCCTATATATATTTGTAGTTTGAAACTTCACACTAATTATTAATAGTATAGGATTCTTTCTTTCTTTTGGAAACAATTTAAATGCAAAATTATGTTTATATTTAATATATTAATTCGACGTTTCATTCGATGTGATGATTATCAATCCAATATTGAGATGTTTGAAAATCCTGCAAGAGAAAGCACATTATTATTATTATTTTTTTTTTTTTTAGTTTTACATAAAAACTAAATACGTAAAGCAAACAGATAAAAATTGCAGAAGGGAACACAAGAACGATCCTTCAACGAGAAACAGTATGTTGCAGGTCAAAGAGAAGTTCCTAGAAACGGGAAGTGTCATAAATAACATGAGTCCCGTATGTTCCTTATAAGTAATGTTAATGTTGATTGTGTAAGAGATATATTCCTACACAGTCCTAGAGATCAGCATCAAGATAACTGGATATGCCAGTTTCGACTATTCAAAATATTTTTGGAAAAACATTAAGATTTTATGCTTATAAAATTCAAATTGGTCGAGTCTTTCAACTGGTTTATAACTTTAGAAGATGGACTTTAAATATATGCTAAAAACGATAGAGGATGATGCTGAATTTCTTTATCGCATAACGTTCCTCGACTAAGTTTAAGTTAATCTTTCTGACATCGTATATCACCACAATTTGTGCATATAGTAACCTAAAATGCCCCATGAATTCAATTATGCCCATGGAGACTCCCCAATATTTAATAATGCACGTTGTAAATGTTAGTACAACCATGTCATTGGCCCTTTATTTTTTATTGAAAAGGTACTCACATTTGTCAATTTCTTAGACATGCTGAAAACTTTCGTACTCTAACAACTCGAAGACATACAGCCACATATAATTTTGAAACAAGAGGTTGTACCATCTTTAATGGGTACCGTGGTTCGTAGTTTTTTGAATGACCATTTCACTGGAAGAAACATCCCATACAGCACAGAATGTTTGAGTTATGTTTCAAAAAGCTTACAATCTTTCAAAAACGTAACACGTTTTAGTATGCTCTCTGATACCTTTCTGAAACATTCGCCCTTTTTGATTTTCTATCTGTTAAGTGATTGTAACGTTTCTGTTATGTATCTGATTTTTTGTTACAATCGCGGAGATTTCTACGTTTTTGAAACTAATCGGAAAGCAATTTGAACGTTTTTAAACGTTTCCAAAATGTTTATAATGTTTCAATGTCATATGATTGATACGTTTCTGGAAAAAATTGTGCTGTTAGGGATGAACCGAATTGGCTTCATTCCTTGATGGCCATTCACATAATCTGACACAACGCCACTTTTTCTTTTCCATTGGGAATTTCTAAAGGACATCGTTTACAAAATAAAGTTTCAAACATTGAGAACCTAAATGCCTGGATTACAACTGCAAAAATCGCCGTGGATAACAACCGCAGAATACAACCGTAGATTTTAAACCAATAACCGGTATGCGAAGGGCACGCATATTCTCATTGTTAAATGTCACATATTCTCATTGTTAATTGTCTCGTTGTTAGTTCATTGCTAAAGGCAAAAACCTTTTTTTAATCTATCTAACCACTAACCCGTTAGCTCCCACTGTTTTAATTTGAGGACAGCTAATAAAATGGCACGTATATTTTTTGTGGCTTCTTGGAAGGATTTCTGCTTCTTACTGATAGTTTATAGCGTCACTCTAAATGATCCCTGAAAGTTTTATGCGACTGTTATTAGTTATTATTTCATGCTTTGGATAGTCATTTTATGATTTTTCATTCGTCGCACATATCTTTGCTTTTTGCGCAGGTATACTAACTTGAATCAAGTTGAATAATAATATATATTATAATACTTTACTTTCGAGATCTTTGTAAACATATAATAGGAAATTAATCTGTTATCTCAAAGTTTTTCTATCTCGAAGTTTTCTCGCTAAAACACTAAACGTCAATAAATGAGGATAGGCTTTAAATTTAAAACTATCGGAAGAATTGTTTAAGTTGTTATATTTTACTATCAGTTGTCTATATTAATTTAGAAGTGGAATAATCAGCTAATAATATTTTGCAAAATTAACTCGGGCGTTAACGGGTTTAATGTTATTATATAGCACGATGCAACCTTAATAAACATTCCATAAGTAACGGATAATCAATCTATAAGTAATTTGTGTAAATAATTTCAGATTATTTGGTATAATAGTTTCACAGATTCCATACTAGCAGAATTTAAAATAATAATGTAATCCCAGTTCCTTAAAATTATTTTTTAAATGAATTTAATAAACAATATTATATAATATTCGTATTATCTTTCAAGACACTGGTATCAGAAAATTTACATAAAGAGAAAATTTGAAAAATATTTTACTTTACCCATCCCGTGCCAAGTTCGTCGAGTATCTATTCTTCTATTTTCATGTATATTACGGTGTATTTTTTCCATTAAATATTAAATATTGAATTCGTAACGCATTTAGATTTGTTAATACAATAATCTTGTATACAGTAATTTATTGTGTTGCATGGGTTTCAAAGGCTAAAAACAGTATATTTTGTCAATACTTTTTTTTATATAATACATTTTTTTTCAAAACTTGAGCATAGAAAAAGCAATAAGGTAAGCTAGAAGATATTGCGCACATAGGTGATCGGCAGGAAGGAGTACAATGGGCACTCTGAAACTCCAGGTAGTACTACAATATCGATAGCGGAAAATTAAATGTGCATGATCATTGCTTCAACAGTCTAAGATTAAACGCGCTTATTTTGTCTCGTTTTTAAAAATGTGTGCTGAAATTTCCAAAACCCTTTCTACGAATTTTTAGAGAATGGTAGTATTGCAACATATTTTTAAATTAAACGATTTCCCATGGACTCGTTTATAAATTTTACTTGTGGCAGGTGGCTGCATGAAAGTTATATCATTTATAGCAACGAGTGCAAAGATTATACACAACGACAAATTAGGTCAACAAACAAGAAACCATTCAAACTGTAAAGGAACATTATTAATTTTAAGTTAAATATATTATCTAGTAACTAAATGTTCCTTTTTATTATCTAGTCTTGATTTTTATCTGTTTCTTTAATTTATTCTTTTTAAATAGAAATTTTTAATCCTTTTTATTTTACTTTATTTTATTTGTTTTTTATTTGTTTTTTATTTCCAGTGTTTTTTAATTATTAAATTGAAATACCAAAAATTGTAAAATAAAAATATTTGTTTACAAAAACCTTATACCAATGTCATTAAAGTGCAATTATCATTGTTAACAATTGAATTGTAGTTAAAATAAAGCGCAATCTCTCCCACCCTATAAGGGGAGATTGTGCAAAATAGCTCTCTTGGTTTTATTACAGCTGTTGTGAGGAATTCGAGTGGGTCATATCTCAATTCCTCAATCTTAATCTTAAAGATTAACTTAATTACTTAATTAGATAATAAGAAGAGATTGGGACAAAGTCAAATATAAAATAACAAAGTTTATTAATGCTTAATTTCAAGGCGGGTGTCGGGCTAACTCAATTTTAAATCAAATGACCTCAGGTAATAACTCAAACAAAGCTCAATAAAAGGTAACTTATCTCACCAATACTGATCTTGTCGACGGCTGCTCTTTGTCGATCACTAACTATTCTCACACAAGAATCGTCGGCTGGATTTCCTAGGCGCGACAGATTCTTCTCTTACTTTATTCTACAACGTTACACCTCTCTACCATCACTTAACACACGCATAAGAACTATAACTACCAACATTACTCTCCTACTATCCACTTCACACACACTACTCTTTTCTTCACCTCTTCACACACTAATCCACTATAATTCTTTACCACTATCAATTCACTCTTTTCATCTACCAAAATAATCTTCATCTTATACTACTTTCTACAACTTCCTTTCTCTTTATTTCAATCAAAAACTTACAAATCGTTTTCAATTCATCTAACTCTCAGAACCTAATTATTTCATTGCAGCACCATGTCGACATAAAACTCATCCGACCAAGACTTTCGCCGAGTCACTGGCGACGAAGTGATTTAACCGTCCCAATTTTATAATTTGCTGGATTCAGCTTAATTTAAATCAGCTGTGGAGACGTTCTGTAGTCTCAACCTCACACTGTTTCTTTAAATAACAGTATAACAACAAAATTGTAATGGAAAAGCGTTGAAGAAGAATCACTTCAAAGCTATGAACTAACAGTTTAGGAAAAAATTAAAATTTAGATTTTTTGTAACGTTTTTTTGAATTGTGCGCAAACTTTCCTAGCTTTAACTTAAATTTGTAGTATATTCCATAAAATTTTCATTAAAAGATTTAGAAAATTCAACCAGTATGTCCTAAATTCTAGAATCCTATAATAATAATAATAATAATAATAATAATAAAAGTGGTGCACACGATTTCTCAAAAACCATTACACCGATCTTTTTGAAAGTTTACACTCTTCCTCAAAATAGAATTGACTAGTGCTTGGACAAAATGTTAAAAAAAAGATGAAAAAAAAAAAAAAAAAAGACAGAGAGAGAGAGAGAGAGAGAGAGAAAATTGAATTTTTATGAGAGTTTTATCCACACACAGCACAATTTTAGGTTAATTTTACCCTATGTAATCGAAAAAAGGGAAAAGCCTTCGTTCAAGCATTAGCCAATTGTATTCGTAAGAAGTATACAAAATTTGAATTTTGTTTAGTTTTTGAGAAATCCTGTTCACCATTTTTCTGAAGGGTTTTTGGAAACCAGGACCCACCGGGGGAATTTTCGAAATATTTTAATGAAAAATTAAAAAATTATTGTTTAAATCTTGCTCTTTTACATACTATAAATTTTAAATAAACATTTATTTATTGTATAAGAAAATATAGAGAGAAAGTACGATTTTTTTAATGTTTAAAAAACATAAAACAACTCACTCATAGGGTTTTTATTTTAAGAATTTAAATAAATAAAAACTTAAATATAATTTTAAGATAATACAGTTTTAAACATAATCCTTCTATATATATTTTTTCTAAAATAATGATAATAATAATAATAATAATAATAATAATAAAAACATTTTAAAAGTATTTTAGATGATACAATAATTAATTAATTTAGCATAAATGCACTTATTAATTAAGGCATGTTAATGCAGTTCTTCATAATAATTCAGAAACGGGTATAGAATTAAAATTTTAACTGATATATTTTTTAACAAACTTGTGCCAGATATACATAAAACATATTAAAATATTTATTTACATAGTTGATAATTTAACGGCTTTATCCACCAAACCAATGTTTACTCATGCTTCGCGTAACACTTGTGTTATAATTAACACTCCCTTAATCTTGGGTTAGAAAGTTTTCGTAAAGGATTGCTTTATTCAAACAGAATTTTAAAATTTATTCTCGTAATCCATTTATACCTCAAAGCTATAGCTTTAATTTCTGAAAAAAGAATCTATTGAATAAAAAAGAAATAAAGTTTTCTTTAATTGTCTGGAAAATATTTCATAAATACAAACCTTTGAACAAATATTTTGCTCAAGATGTATAAATAATAATAATAATAATAATAATAATAATAATAATAATTATGCGCTGTGTTCTTAAAATAAATTTAGCGAATTATAGACATATATTTCGAAAAAGATTCGATACAGAACTTAGTGGTAGGTAAAAACAATAAACATACAAATGTCACTAAGGAATTGCATAGATATTTAATATAATTTATGAATACGTGCTAATATATAAGTGCTAGTTTTATTTTTTTTTTTTAAATCTTTAGCATAATGTATCACAAAATATAAAATTTATTTACTTTATGTTAAAATTTCGCTTACCATGGTTTTGTGTAGATATTCAAGTGATTTATACATAAAAATGCATTTATTTTTATTACATATTTTATTTATTTTAAAGTCATTACAAATGTACAGAAAAATATAAATTTGTATTAAATTAAAATTAAAAGTTCTACGAGTATAAAAAATAATTGGATTTCATTGTGAAACAATGTATCATAATATATATATGTGTGTGTGTGTGTGTGTGTGTGTGTATTTAAATGCAGATAAATGTTCTTTTCACAAATACGTTATTGACTATATATCCATTATGATGATACATGCAGTGTTTTATATCTGATAAATGAATAAAATAACAGATGTTAATGTCACACCCCTCATAAGTACAAGCAAATGGTTGGTCGTGCTAATGCCATATGGTGCATATTAACCCACAGATGTTTGTTTAGATATAAAACAGTGTTCGTTTTATATTAAAAAAAAAAAAAAAAAACCACTTTTACCTTTTTTTAAAAAATGTAATCAAATAAATGAAGCTCTTATAAAAGAAAATTCTAATCTATAGGAAATCTACATTTTTTATGAATATATATATATATTTTATTCATTTAAATTTTTGTTGCAGTTTTTTTTTTTTTCACTTTTAAGAAAATTGGTATATGCATGCTAATACTTATAAGAAGTTATACAATAATGTATGGTAGAATAACATTTTTACATCATTTCTATTTTCCTTTCATGTTATTTATAAGTAAACAACAATATTTTTATTATTTTTACAAAACAATTTTTTTTTATGAGAATTTTTAAATATTAAAAAAAATAAATACAGAGCTTAAAATAGCTAGAATTTATGGATTTTTTTTTATTTACTATTATTATATGTAGGACTATATTAACTAAAATAATGAAAATTTGTGTTGATTTTAATAATAACTTAAAATAACAAGTTTACACGTATTTTAACTGCTTTTTCTGTAAAAAAATTTATAATGGTGACTCAAATTTATAAAGAATGTCAGGGAAGCATTGAACTAAATTGAAATATAATTTTTTGTGTTTATACCAAAAATGTTTACATACTTGTATAAAGTTAAATAAAAATAGAGAACTCATTCTTTCATTATAAGTCATCAAATGTGAAAAAATATTAGATAGTTCATGTGAAAAGAAGTTAAGATATGAATCAAAGTTATATACATACTTATAACAGGAGACTTGGCGTTGGAATATTAAAACTCGAATAAACTACTACGTCAGAAACGCCAAAGAAAAATATTGGAAATGCATACATATGTTTCGGTAGCATAAAGCGTACCGTCTTCAGTGCAAAAAAGGATGTTCCTTTTTGCACTTAAGCGTTTCTTTTTGCACTCAAGCGTTCCTTTTTGCACTGAAGTCGGTACGCTTTAGGCTACCGAAACAGCTGTATGCATTTCCAATATTTTTCTTTGGCGTTTCTGACGTAGTAGTTTATTCAGGTTTTAATATATATATACTTCTTGTTGATAATATGATTGTTTGTTCAAGACTATTTTGAAATAAAATTTTATTTAAAAATAATTCACCATAATTGCAAACTTTTTAAATTTTTTCAAAACATTGTTATACATATTCCCTTTTTATAGCACTACTTTTATTGAAAAGCAGCATCCATATTAATTAATCGTAATTATATATTGCATAAATTTACTGTACAAACATTCTGGTGCAATTAAAAGGTATAGGTGCTAATAATTTGATGGAAAATATTATGGAAGTTTGCATCGACGCTTTTTTCGGTATTACAATAAAAGCCTGTGTAATTTGTTGCAAAACCGTTTTAATTTTTTTCTCAAAGAATAACATTAAACTATTTTATTACTTTTGCATTTCAAAATGCTTATTTGCATTTCTCTAAATTTTAGATTTTTAACTCTTCAAGATTTTGAAGATTTGTAACAAGAATGCATCATATTTCTGTTAGACACAAAAGTAAAATAACAATCACATAAAGCAACTTGTATTTATCTCGCAAAGCAAATTGTCAAGGGACGTAAATAAAATCTCTTTTCGTATTATTAAAAGATGCATATTACGTGCCAGATGAATCATAAATTGTATTCAAATAACACAAATATGATTTGTTTATATTTCAAAAATAGTTTGCTGGAATAATGTATTTCACTTCTTGAAATAATACTTTATCCAATAAAAATATCGCTTTTAACAAGTCTATCTGGGAAAATTCCTTTTTAAAAATGAACCTAACCCAATTTATTTGAATGAAATCTGTATTCCCGAAAGAATATTTACGCATATAACATTATTTTATACATTAAAAGAAGAAGTATTTATACTCCATATCAAAGACAAATCTATTTAGATAAAACTTTTATGCATCCCGCGATAAGTATTTATTGACCTTTGAAATAAGAATTTTTTTAAGCGAAATGGGAAAAGAATATTTGTTGTTAACAAAGAATAGTTCAAAGCGTAAATAAAAATATAATTATCTATGCATATTTAAAAAAGAAAAGAAAAAATCTTATTGTTATATTATACTTATATTTTATCATTTTATTATAATAAACAATTGTTTTTATTAATATTATTAAATGCCAAAGATTGAAATTTATGGCTTTTAAAGCTGTGCTAAAAAGAAATACTTTCCAAATAGAGGAAATGCCTTTTTAGTTTAATCTTTTTATATTTACACTGTAAAAAATAAGTTCTTAAAAATAAGTATATATTGTCTCAAAATAGCCTCGAAATAATATATACTTAAATTTGAAAACCCGTTTACTCATTTTTAAGTACATTGGCATGTCAAGCATGGAGATATTGGGATTCTTATTCATCAACCCCTTTTTTGAGTATGTCAATGTACTCAAAAATGAGTACATGGGTTTTCAAATTTAAGTACATATTGTTTCGGGGCAATTTTGAAACAATATATACTTATTTTTAAGAACTTATTTTTCACAGTGTATAAGAAAGCTTCTGTAGGATTACTTGTTGGTTGTGTAGCCTAAGACCCATTTACTATACTAGGGTCCTAGACATACGGGTGGAATTCCCTCCGGAGGAGTCCTTTTAAGGGTTCCTAGACTATATTTACGCGAGTGTCGAAGAAAACCACGAAAAACTCTGTACGACTATGTAGATGTGCGCAAACTGGGCTTGAATCTGGCATTTCCGATCTTCCACCTTTGAGCTCCGAGGCACTTGGTTAATGGTAGGGCCATCCTCTGTAGGGTTAAGGGAAGAAAATGTGACCGAAGGGTAAGTGTCACCTTGTCCTATAACTCAACCTATAATCTTACTTTGGACCTAACAGACATCATACCTATTTGTTTGAAGCTATCTCTCTCTTATCTAAACTTTGGTAACAAAATCAAATAGGATGCGATAGTTTTGGAAGTTTGAACAATTGCATAGATTTCCCTCTCCAGCAGATTGCCACTATCAAAATTCAGAACTTTGCAGTTGCCATTATTTTGAAGTAAAATTTACATTTTTTGTTTAATAACTAAATTTTGTATGTAGATTTTGAATGTATCTTCAAAATTGTGCTATTTCTTAAGTCTTTTGTTTCACACCCGTGAAAACCTTTTATGTTTTTCACCCGTTCACTTACCCCAGAAATATTTTAGGTCGGAAAAGCGTAACTAGGATACTTATATTTGTTCCAAGTAATTTAATTGTATTATTACCTACACATTTTTTAACTTTAATTTTCAGTTTTGGCTTTTAATTTTCGATGAAACCTGATATCCAGACTCTTTTTTAAGGTTTTGTTGGACCATAAGTACTTTTAACATGTAAATGAAATGCTAGTTGGAGGTGCACGGTAAAGTTCACAATATTGTTAAGAATCGGGATATTAAAAAAAAAAAATTATATATATATATATATAGATATAACATTAGATTTCCGAAACATTTCACTAATTGGGAAATTGAAAAAAAAATTCTCTTGGTGTACTTTATATGGATATAGTACGCTGAGGTTACATTTGCCTCATGCAAACAATAAAATCAGGAAACATACAATTTTCATATTTATTTCCTTTAAGTGGCGCATTATTAAACAATAAAACTCAAAGAAAATTATTTACAATTTATGCTTAAATATTTTCAGAAGTGTTAAGTATACTAACAACTGAACAAAATGAGGTCAAAGTAAGCAATTAATCAATGTATTTATACGTACCCCACTTCACACTAATTAAAAGAAAATTTGTTGCTCATAACAATAGATAAATGTCAAAAAGCTTATATCAAATTCCTCGCTATTCCTCACAAAGACTATGCAGGTCCACATCTAAATTTTTTTATTTGATAACTTTGGCTAAACCTTACGTTTTTTTTTTTTTTTTTTTTTTTTTTTTCGTACTGATCTGAAGGCAGTTTTTTTCTATTACGTATAGATTTTAGTAAATACAGGTTATCTACCGAAACAGTTTTATCCGTGACACCTCCACGAAAAAAATTTGCGGTAACCTTCATAGTATGGCTTCATTATTAATTTTAATTAATGATGAAAACGTACTAGAAACTTCCAAAAATGAAGAAACTGTGTCAGTAGACACCGTGTATTGACTAAAATTAGGAGTTAGAGAAATATCATCTTCGGTTTCAGCACACGAAAATTGATATGTATCAGTGAAATAATCAAAGCAAATTTTGCCAACTTTATTTTTGTAGACCTGTGCTAATAATTTTGCTTAAAATATTTTCTTCTTCTTCTTCTTCTTCTTTTAATTTTGGGGGTGTTTTCATTACAGTTAAAACAAAAATAATTTTAACACTTTTGCATGAAATGATATTCTTTGAAACTTGCATTTTTTAAAATGTAACTTGATCCATATTTTTTCAGTAATAAATATACTTCCTACTTTTTTAAACTATTATAATGAATGAACATAAACTGACGAAACCTTTTATATTACATACTGGATAACTTTTTATGCAATTTGAATAAAATTATGAAAAATGTTTCTTTGTCTTATTGACTTTATACTACGGACAAGATTTCTCAGAAAAATAGAGGTATTCAAAATTCATATCAGTTAGCAACTATGGCATTGAAAATATTTATTTAACCCTTAAATGCCTAATTATTCTTTAAATCAAATTAAAAAATTTTTACTTCTCTCCTCTCTTAAGTAAATCACGGGAAAAATAAATTAAAAATTCATATTTCAGTTTAACTAGGATTCACACCTAAAAAGTAATTAAGCCATGTTTTCAATCTGCAAACACGATGCATTAGAGCTTCAATATTATTCAAATAATACTTTAGAAGACAAAATTGTCTATGTTGCCGAAAGGCAACACATGTCATTTAGGGGTTAAAAAAAAATACAGAACCCGCCGCTTATTAAAATCACATTCGTCCTGAACCAAAGTGATTTTATTAAGCGGTCGATTTTTATATAGGGTGAACGTTCTTGCACTCTTAATTATTTCTATAACATAAGTAAATCAAGCGCAATCTAAGTTTCGATGCACTTTATTTAACCCGAGAGTAGTCGCGTCATTTTTTATCTCGCTAGTAGTCACATGTCGGTCATTTTGTCGCCGCAGTTTCGTGTTGGGGGAAAGCCGAAAGAAAGGCAGTAGAGAAACATGAAGTGCCTTTAATTCACGGGAAGTTTTTCCCGCAATACTCTAACCTGTCTGAAAAACCGGAAATGGGGAGAAAAATGAATCAACGTTAGTGGTCGCGTCACGGTCAAATAGACCGATTTGAGAAGTAAAATGTTTTTAACTGCTCAAAAAGTAACAGGAATGACTTGAAAACATACTTTGTTAGAGGACATCTACCCAAGATCAGGTACACAGAGTTTCCCCACTTTATTTTTAAGGGGTAATTTGCAGGATTAATTTATAAGCGATGGGCGGCAAAAAGACCGATATGCGACGACTAACGGGTTAAAAAAAAAAAAAAATCACTACTTTATCGAAAGTTTACGATTTTCTTTTAAGTTTAAAATCTTTCCGCTTAAACCTCTTGCTTCATATTTATTTCAAAATAAGAATCAGAAATTGTCTTTTAATAATTAAAAAAATTAAAAATATATATATAATTTGCGAATTAAATCAAACTTGCAACTTATTTCTGCGCTTTGAAGAATACGTTCCTTGAAATATTTACTAAGATAAGTGATGGGGCGAGTTTAATTTGTAACATACAGAAAGTGCAAAATGTTCGACAAACAGAGATACCGGAAGGATTGGTTTGCTTTAATTATATTTTTTTTATTTCAAAAATAAAAAAAAGAATCATAATATAAATAAATAAAAATAAATAAATAAAAAATCGCAATCATAAATGATATTCTTGCTGCTGAAGAAAATTTTTTGGGTTTATTAACCGGATTTTATTAAGTGGCGGTTTTAAAAGTAGTTTGTATTGATTTGATTCCGGTCCTAGCAATTTCATCAGATTAAGCGGCTGATTTTATTAACCAGTGAATTTATTAACGGCGATTACTGTATTTATATATAAATCTATGGATTGGTATGTACTTTAAATAAAGATAATGCTTTTCGAGAAGAAAAGTTGGCATGTTTTTTCGATTCATCATAATTAAAGCATTTTTGATCATTATAAAATGAAGTAACTTATGTGACTTTTTACATTGTTTGGTAATCTAAACCTGATTTTAAAACTAAATAAATGTATTTTCTAAATTTAGAGAAATATCAATACATATAATAATAATAAAATTTATAAATTGTTTCTTGTTCCAACAAGATAGCTTTTTAAAAATATACATTAGAACCTATATTCGTATATTAAATTACAGCTAAATACTTTAATCTGTAGAGCTCAAGTTTGGAATTTATCTGATATCTCAATACTTTTAAAAAACGGTAGATAATGGGAAGATGCTGCAGTTTTTGTTAAATATGTTTGTAAAATACACTGTTATATATATTTGTTAATTATTAAAAAAAAAAAATCGTACTTTTGTATACATATTAAAAATATATTTAAGAGGAAAATGTAAAATATTTTAAAGAAAACTTTTTTTTAAACATTAGTTTGGTATCTTACCTCAATCTTGGGATAAGATGGTCATCTATTTAGTAGCAAGATGGGTTATAAAGTTTTAATAAAATACACACACTTTTTATGAAATATCATATACTTATTTTAAAACAGATGACTGTAATAAACAAAACTGAAACGAAATATTATCAATTACCTTATTTAATATTTTACCAAAATTAATACGTTTAAAAAACAAAGAATACAACCAGGCACCTTTTTGCGATGCAAAACTACGGGCACTTTGTCCAAAAATTTTTCGTCATTTTAACAAAAAAGGATAAACAAGACGTAAGTCCGCGTATTAACTTACAGAAAGGGAAACTGGACTCTTTTATAAGTTTGTCGGAAAGGCAAAATACTGTAGTTAAAATAAGAAATAAAATAAATATAATGCCTTTTTTTCTTTTCTTTTTCTGTTTAAACTGTAGTTTCTATAGCTAAACAAGTCACAAGTACAATTTTCTAACACCCATCAGATTAAGAGAGATTGATCATCAATCCTAAGTAATACAAGTAAATCCTTAAAAGTTTGTAAAAATGTAACACATGTCTCGTTGAAGATGTACTTTTCTTCTGAGTGGCCGGAGTCCCCCGTACAATGCTTGCGTATAAGAGAATCACATGACTCAGCATCTTTTCTAAAACAGCACCTTGCTCCATTTTACTCTAAAAGTTTTATGCAATTAAAAAAATAAATATAAGCTTTTTTTAATGACTGTCATGAAACATAAAAAATGTTTGAGTATCAGGAAATGTGTTAATCGAAAAAGATAGTACACGATTATCAATTTATTTACGGTTACTATATAGAAGGAAGTTTACTATATACAAGAATATTAAAAAAAATATTTAAATGATTCGTTATTTTTATTTTGCATTATTTTAAAGTATAAATGTAGAAATATAACAATAATCGAACATATAATGTAATATAATAATAATAATCATTATATTTATTATTATTGTATATTACAAACACATTATTTGCTATAAAGGAAAACTATTCATGTGGCTATTTATTATAGGTACAATTTTATTTAAGTGTCTGAAAAGTAGATGATATTAGTTTATTTTCGACTAATTTTTAAATGAGTTTTTCTTCATACAAATATAAGTATCTATATGTACATATATTAATATTTGTCTGTTAATATGCAAAAAGAATTTTTGTCACGGTTAAAGTGTGTTGGAAAAAAAATCTGTTATGATAGCAAGAATGCATAAAAAAAATACCTTAAAAAAATAATAATAACATTTTCTTCATTTTATACGCGTAATATTTTGCATTATAATTCCTACAGAAAAAAAATGTTAAAACTGTACGTGTAGTTTTAAAATTCAGTTCATCAACTCATGCTTTAGTTTATTTTCTAAATATTCATTTTGTTTAAATTTCAAACATAATGGCACATGAACCACGTCAATTCAATTAGAATCAATTGAAAAATAATAGGCTTTAAAAACCGCATTTTTAATTATTTTAAAATACATACATATATTCACATATATACAGGGTGGGCAAAAAGTCCGTAAATACTTTAAAATTTCGTAAAACCCAAAAATATAACCAAAATATAAAACGGTTTGCAGGTTTAGCATCGATAAATCACGGGATTTATTTTAAGATAAGGGAAAAAAAAATAGTTCAAAAATACAGCGGATAGGGGGCGTTTCGTACATATGTGAAAGAAAACACATGTAAATAACAAAAATAATCTTACCATATCATTTATTATAGCAATAAGTGTTCCACATGTCCACCACCACAGGTGATAACACATTGGAGGCGTGTCACAAATCCAGCAACGGCAGAGTACAGCATGTCCGGCAATATACATGACAGCTTTCGGCGGATTGCATTTTTCAATTCCGACAGATTGGATGGTTAGGATCGATACACCTGGGATTTAAAATATCCCCATAGCCAAAAGTATTCATAATAACCTGTATCATTTGCATATTTCCAACTAAATCTTTCATATCAACGTCATCTGTCGGCTGTTTTTTGAATTATTTTTCTTATCTTAAAAAAAATTCCGTGACCTACCTATCAATGCTAAACCTGCAAACCGTTTTTTATTTCGGTTAATTTTTCGGGTTTTATGTATTTTTAAAGTATCTACAGACTTTTTGCCCACCCTGTATATAACAGAAAAAAAAATCGTGCTCTATCATTTGTTCCGAATTTCATATTTTGATCCTACGTAAAGAAAACTAATAATTATTTTACGGAACAATGTAATTATCTTTACCGTGTATGGCATTTTTATTTGCCAGAATTAATTTCGTTCACTTAAAATCAAGCTTAATGCAATAATAATTTTAAACTAACTATTTTTTTTTTTAATTAACTTAGTAAAGTTTCAAAAATAAATTATAAACTAGTAAACAACTTTTGCGAAGAATAAAAAAAAAAAAACACTCCATGATAAAATTCCTCCATCATATTTACTCCACTATTTAATTAGCCTATTATTTTAAATAATGTCGCGGACACGATGTTTACTGTATTCTTTGGAACTGAAGACTTTACTAAAACTTTGACTACATTAAAGGTTAAATCCCAAAACTGTTTAAAATAATTAGGATTTTATGTCATTCTTTCTCCCAAGTAAATATTTCGAAACTTTATTAGAACTTAAGAAAATTTAAAATAAATTCGTTAGTAAATTCCTTAAAGTATGCATGTGATATTTTAATCACAGAGAAATATTTTTGAATAGAGTATTATATATATACATTGCTGTAATATTATACCAGACGTAGGTGTTAGAAGTTTACATTTAAAAAACGCACTTTTAATGTGTTACCATATGAATATTTACTTACAAATAATATAAGTTAGTTGTTTGTATTATAAAAATAAATAAATATTATTGTGTTATGAAACATACTGCGAATATTTTCGAATATTTTTAAAATTATACATTTTAATCTACATTTCTTTTTATGCTGAGGTTAATTTTAAGTCAATTTTGCGTCACACTAGTGCTACACTATGGGTAATATGTGACGGTCTGGGACTCACTCTTAAGGGAAGTCTGGAGACATGTCATCACAACTTTGATCCTTTTCCAAGGGGATGACTTCCTCACTTCTTTTACCTCCAGAGGGATAATTTTAATGGGAACAGTGAGGACATTGCGATCACAACAGATTTTACGCGCACCAGCGATGGTCTTCGGCCAGTTCGAATACTCAATCTTCCAGTTGCGCATTTGACGTTCTTCCGAGTAGGCTACAGCCTCCAGATATTGGTTTTAGGAATTTGACTAATTTGTATTCATAAAATTAAGATTTTTTTTTTTTTCATGCATAACTTTGATACCTTATTCCGAATTCATATTTAACATTTACACACCTGTAAGATAAATAATAATATTCATTTATTCTTTTTTTCCCTAGCACAATGAAATACTTTAATTTTGCTTAAATATTTTAGAAGAAGAAATTAACAATAGAAGTAAAGTATTAAGAGAAGAAGAGGTAAGCTTATCCATCATATACATTGATATTTAGAATTTAAGCAACAACATTTTTATCGTTTTGCGCATAACTCTAAAACAAACGATCCAATAAACATAAAATTTTGAATTAAATGTTTGCTATTGGATTTTTAAACTTGAATATCGAGAATAACTGTGATTCTAATTCTTAATCTGTAATATTTTCTTAAAAATCAATGTTTAAATAAGAGGGGGGGATGTTTTTAGAAAAAAAAATTAAACGAATGGCAGACGATATCGATAATTCATTATGATTATACAATGATACACAAGCATCCAAATGTTAAATTACAGCCAGCTATTTCTACCATTATTAACAAGCCTTTTGCTTCATTAACGGATGTTTTTATATATATATGTATTTATATATATAGTAATTCGTGAACACAATTATCACCAGAATACTAAAATGTTAGTCAATTATAAGAAAAAATTTCGTCCAAATTTTAAGTTTTTATTCAAATATATTTTAACTATTATCAGAAGAAAAAAAGAAGAAAAAACAATTAATTTAATTGATTGCATTTTAAGGTTAATTGTGGGTGAAATTTAAAATTACAAACAAAATACAGCTTTCATTATTTTGAAGAATATAAAGCTTATCGATTTTTGTATATGTAAAACAGTCTCGTAGTGTTTGCAATGAATGTAAGGCCGGATAGTTCAGTTATCACATTGTGCATTTTTTCTTTTTTTAATAAAATACTAATAACACTGTTCCGCATGAAAATGAGCCCCAACACCATTTCTGAAAATTATTTTGTTAAATGACCTCATGAATCTGAATAGGAGCTACAGGTGTGAAAAATTCTAAAACATGAAAGTTTGTAGCAAAAGGGAAATTTAGAAGGGGGAGGGGGGATTTGTCACTGAAATTATAAATTACATTTATTACATTTTATCAACCTATTACTATAATTATTTACTATAAATTACATTTTTTTTTTGTTTGTTTTTAAATGCTAAAGTAATCTTTTTTCACCGTCCAAATAATTTGGAGCAAGGGGGAAATTTAAGGAGGAGGGATTTGTCACTGAAATTAGAAGTTACCTTTATTACGTTTTCTTAATCTATTATTTTTATTTTTATTTTTGTTTTTAAAAGTTAAATTTGTCACTTTCCACCCTCTAAATAAAATTCTTGGTCCAAAATTACAGAAGAGTGATAAAAATTTGGGGAGGGAGAGGCGCGTCTCGAGAAAACGGTGTGTGATTGGGCAAAATTATTCGGATGTGATCGGATTCAGGATGTCATTTTACATAAGAATCTGCAGGAATGGTATAAGGGCTCGAAAAATATTCTTTCTTTTTTTTAGCACAGTATAATTTCAAAAACATGTTTAATAGTTGCATTTAATTTTCATTTTTCATATTTTTTTATAGTTTGTAAGCTATATTTTATTTTATATTTAGACATTAATGTATATTTGATATTGTGATGCATTTTTTATCTATCATCTGCAAAAATGCATAAATAGTACTTTACACGCAAAACGGTATCAGTTTTGGATTTTAATGTGGATTTTAAATTAGAAATATAAGATGTAGAAGAATAGACGGATTTTTTTTTTTAATAAACATATATAAATTGAAATAAGCATGTACACTTACCACGCGCCTTCATATACAAATGCTGACAGAAAAAATAGCCTCGAACCAAACAAAATTATGTTTAGAACAGAAAATTAATTAATATATATTATTATTATATACTCTTTTCGTGTACATAAATTCGGCTTTTTCTTTATTCTCGTGTCTTTTTCTCGCATTTTTTAACCACCTCCTTGATTGTTTTCGTAATAAGAATAGTAATCTGTTAAGTTAAAATGGGTAGAAATATCTCTTTTTTCATTCATCAATTATTTTCATTAAAAGTATCAAATATGTGAAATATTTTTTGGTTCATTTGTCAAATGGGCATTTTGTAATTACCCTAAAGGTGTTTCTACTCACATTTTAATATTTAAATAACTAAACTTTATCATTTCTTAATGCACATTTTATCCTTTTAGTTAATGTAATAATCGTTTATTAATATCGCAATCAAGAAAATATAAAATTTGTAAAATTTTGATTCCAACATTTTCAGAAAAAAAAGTTTATTTTATTTTATTTTTTATTTATTTAATTATTTTTGCTTTTGAAAGAATTGAGGAGTTCAAATAAATACCGTAGTCATTATTATATTTATTCTATACAGAAAAAACTGTAGAAAAAATTAAAGCATATAATGAAAATTGATAATTTATTTCTTTTCTTAATATGAATTTTAAATTATGTCATCGACATGCGTTTAAAATACTAAACGTTTTATTGTTTCTAGGTTTTAACGAAAAAAGATATATGCATCTATTGATAAATATTTCCTGCAATTTAACTCAAAAATTAAAGCATCCGGTTTATCATAGCTTTTTGTTTTAAACAAAGCCTGTAGATAATCTTCTTTAGATTTCTATTCACGATAGAGAGTGGCATATAATAATTACACCCTTTTTGAACTTCCGTACAATTTAAACGAAAATGATTTGGGAAAATGCCACTTAAGTGAAAAAAAAAAAATCTTGATTATATTTGTTTTTAGAAGGTAGTTTCACGGATACGTAGTTTAATATTTCGCATTTCTGCCCAGTTTTAAATTAAATTGGGAGAATGAGGAAACGTAAAAAAATATGAAATTATAACTATTTGTCATTACTTTCAATAATATAAAATATATATTTTTTATATAAGCAAAACTTATTACTAAATCGTTTTCTTAGTTACATTATAGTGTATTTTATTCTACTTGTATGTTTAATTTTTAACAAAGTATATACTACTGTTGTTCATAAAATTTGGTAACGATCTTTAAAGAAATCGAAACAAATCTTTAAATAAAGACAAGAAAAGCAATTCTCCTACATTTTTACGATCGTTTTATTTTACTGTCACCACAATTTCTAAAAAGAAAATTTTCTTAAAGGTTTCAGTGCTATTAAGGTATTGAAATTTTTATGAAAAATTTCTTTTTCAAAATTGTGGTGACAGTAAAATACAAAGATCGTAAAAATAGCAGGAGCACTGCGACCCCTAATAAAGTCAATGTGTAAAAAAAAAAAAAAAAAAGAAAAAACTTGCATATCTTGTTGATTTATATAAATTTATAATCAATGTTTTAAACATAATCTTTCGCATCAACAGAAACCTTATTTCTTGCAACTTGTACATTATACTAACTATAACGTGTCATTATAGCAAAACTAATATGATGGGTTAAATTTATTTTCTTATAGCAAGCCATTTCATTGTAACGTATTATTTTTTTTTTTCCTTCAGTTCCATTTTTTGAATATTTGCGGAAGTTAAGATAGAGAAAACGAGAATTTCAAAAGATTTAAATGGATTGCTGAAGCACTAGTAATAAGATGTCGCTTTTCTATGTATTCGGTTTTGAAAGACTTTTTTTTTTAAACTAAATTTATCTTTTATACATTGTGTTTTCTTCTTTTTTTTTTTAAATTCTGGTTATATATTTATAAAATTTGTGTATACATATACTTGAAAAAATATATTGCATCCAATATTTGTTCTTGGTTTAATAAAGACATTTTATGTACTTTAATGTAACAAGTAAAGAACGGCATATTATGCATGGAAAAAAATAATAATAATGTGTAAAATCCTCGTGTTTTCCACTGCAAATTTATAATTATACTTAAAAATATATTTTTGATTTATTAACTTTACTTATTTATTTATTATTATTATTTTATTATTTTTTATTTTGTTGTTGTTGTTGTTGTTCTTTACGATCTTTATACACTGAAAAAAAATATGTACCACCTTCATCTAGAATGAATAAATGGTCATTTTCTAAATCATTAAACTAGAAATATAGATTTCCGAGCTATGCGCATAAGGCAGGCTAATAAACTGAATATACGAAATGGTCGAGAATTTCTAATCTACAGATTTCTAGATGGTGAAACAATATTCTGAATCTTGCATTACGAAAAATTCTCGCTTGATTTTCTAGAATTGGGTCATAAAACAACATTATAGCTGCTCAAACCCGCCTCTTGTATTCACATTTATTTGAAGATATTTTCAAATAGGTTTGTCCTCGAATCTCTCAAAAATTCTAATAGAGGTCTCTAGAATTGGCTTTCGAAGGGGACTAGAAAGAATTTTATAAAGATGACGTGGAACTATTTTTTCTAGAACCGCAATTTAGATTCTAGATGTCAGTTATAGAAATTTTTCTCAGTGTATTTGCGTGCCATATACGCATAGCTTGGAAATCTATATTTCTAGTTTACGGATTTAGAAAAGGACCACCTATTAGTTCTAGATGAAAGCGATAATTTTTTTTCCTCAGTGTATAAAAATAAAATATGTATTCATTTGAATATTATTTTAAATAAAATGTGATGGATATGAGGATATCCATAACATGATTATAATATAAGTACCATACTTTTGCATCAAAAATATCAATATTATTCATTCTTATGCATACACACACACAAATATATATATATATATATATATATATATATATACATATACATAGACGTGTGTGTCTGTGTGTATTGTTACAACGATTGTACAATACTAAAAAGCTGTTCTTGTAAGGATGAAATGGCATCATTCTCTACGAGATACAACATTCGATACGAACAAATAAATAGATAGAACCAGTGGCTTGAACTGGCGTACGTGTGGCATTGAAATTGCATTTTTGATTGATATCCAGAAATCGAATTGTGGCTCTATAGAAAAAAAAAGGCCCATGCCATCCTTATAAATTCTTGTTCCCTATGCTAGTGAGTTTTAAAAACCCTTATTAGAATTCTAGAGCGTGTTCCCGTATTATCGTGTCGAATCTCATTTAAAAAACTCTGAAAATAATGAGAACACAAGAGTCGTTGTAGTAACTATAAATTTGTTTATAACCCATTTCTAAGACGCCAAGCGAGAATTCATATTATTGTCATCATCGAGAGAAATGTAGACTAGAAATTCTTGATCTTTTCGTCTAACCAGGTTATTTGTTTAAATCATGCGCATAGCTCAGAAATCTCTATTTCTAGTTTAAAGATTCCGAAAATGTCCACTTATTTGTTTTAGATGAATGTGATATATATATATATATATATACATATATATATATATATATATATAATTTGAATAATTTAATTCCTTTGCAACATTCAGCAAATGAAAGATAGATGAAAATACCAACATATGAAATTTTAAATGAGATATATTTCGAATAAAATTATTGTCACGATCATAATTTAATTTTACACTGAGTAGTAAAAACATGTTAAAGTACTTACGCAGAAGAGAAATGACACAAACATAACACCTAAGCCTAACGATGAGATAATTTGCATAATTCATTAATCCAATAGAAACATTCACCAAATAATAGAAATCGAAAGAGGTAAATTAACCAAAAGGTCTGTTAAAAGAAAAGAGAATTCATGAAATAAAAAATAGAATTTTAAATGATGAAAACCAGAAATGTTTACCCATCAGGAAACTTTCATCTCTGTCAGCATTATGCAAGATTTCGAAAAGCTGTATAGCTAATTCAAGCAATCTACAACTCAAATCTCTATCTTGCATTCAGTGTGAAGTTTGACTTTTAATGAATGTTGTAGGGAAATAAATTGAGGTTATATAATAGATTTTCTATCATTTAGTGCATACACTAATGGACAAACACTTTTTGTTAGGACATGGAATAAATGTGCCGCAGAATTTAAAAGATTGACTTTTTTTTTTTTTTTTTCTTTTTTTAATAAACATTGGAAGCAATTCATTGGGAGAAGTATTTGAAAAGGAGCAGGTGTGGAAGAATATTTTTCTCCGTTTTACAAACGTCAGAGGGACAGTTTGAAAGTGTGATTTTATTGATAGTATTACTTACTAACTTTTTTTTTTAATCGTTTAGGATGAGAAAGTGCTTTTTAATCAAGCCCTTATGAATTACACAAAAAGTACCGTTATTAGAAAAAAATCATAAATAATTATACTTAAAGTGCCACATTTATCCCTTAACACCTATTACTTGGTATAAATGTAGCATCTGGGTTTATTTTATTACACAGGCTGAAAATAAAATCTATTCACTTTAAATATGTAAAAATCATCTTATTATTTATTTTTCTGGAAGATTCGAATAGTTATTTACAACAAAAGTTATCAAAATTTAATTAATTAACTTCGTTTTTTATTTCTAAATTCTTTTGCAGTGTCATTTTTAATGAAAAAAAAAAAAAAAAAAAAAACTATCTTTTGTTATGCAAACTATTTATTAATCTAATATTAGAAATTTTAAAACCTTTTTGAAATAAAGTTACACTTAGTATTACATCAGAGCACTATTTAAAAAATATAGACCCTTACCTCACTTATATCAGTAAAACAGTTATCTTACTTCACCTTAATAGTATTATTTAAAAAGTAAAAAATCCTAAATACTCAGTTTATTATTATCCACAAAAAATCTGTAAAACAAATAAGGAGCATATTTAAAAATAGAAAGCATAAAATTATAGCGTGACAATAAATAAAAATATCAATCTATATTAGACTTTAACAAATAGGGACAATGCTAAAATTATTAAACATTTAAAAGACACTAAAAGCGTTCAAAGGCTGAAGCCCTTATAAAAAAATAATTTTATACTCCAACATATTTAATAAACAATAACATAATTTTAAAAACAAATTAATATTTCGGAGTGTACATAGTTGCACAAAGATTATCTTTCTAAAATAATAATCTACAAAAATCATAATATATATATATATAACTATTTTGTCTTTCGCATTTAATAAACAAAAGCAGAATAAAATTAAAATATGTATCTTTTATACATAAATTAATTGCACCATTTTACCAAAAATAATGAAATTCTTGAAAACAGTAAAAAAAATTACAATACAACCTTATAGTTAAAAAATATTTGGAACGATGTTTTAAATTTACTTTCGATGTCTATTTAACGAGAAAAAAATGATTTTTTAATTCAAATCAAACAGAATAAAAAGAAAAAGAGTTTATTAAATATTTCTACAAATGCAATGTTAAAAAACTTTCTCACAAGTCATTAAAAACGATTAAATGTACGTTTCATTTTACAACAGAAAAATTCAAATTTTATTCTTAATTTAATCAAATGCATTTTGTATCAATAAAGAAATAAAAAGAAGTGACGGCATAGACAAATAAATAAATAAATAAATAAAATAAAAATATTTATGTTAGAAATTTTTAAAATAAATTTTACTCTGTGTTAATAAAACTAATATTATAAAAAAATAGAGAGAAAAAAAAACGGAATCTAAAATAAAATTTAAAAGTTATAAAAACGAAAGGAAAAGGAATTTTTATATTTTATTCGTACCTTATTAAGTTGAAAGCTTCAATTAAGATAAAATCATAAGGCATCCACCCCCACCCCAAAAAAACAAATAAATAAATAAACATTTTAAAAATTCATTTCACATTTTTATCTGATATATTAACTGATGTAATTAATTACAATAAAACATCTTGCCTTTAATTTATAAAAATTTTAGTATGTAAAAACAATTTAAATTTTGCATTAATAGTTTTAAAAATTCTTCTTAAATAATTAAAAAATAAATAAATAAGAAAAGAAAAGAACCTCTCCAAGAGATTATACGGTTTTATTGAAGCAAGTTTTATTATAAAAAATGGTAGTGCCAATTTTGTAAACAATTTGTCCACATAAATACACATAATAACTATAGTATCACACAGCAAAAGTTTCATATTATAAAATCACTTTAATTAATTATTTTAAAAATTAAATATATGAAACCATAAACTATAATAATCTTCAATAAATTATTCCGGTTTACATCCCCAGATGATTTCTTTTTCTTAATACTTTCTCATCTGACTGCTTTGATACTTTTAAAAGCAAGTTGATGTCCTTTCTCTAAAATATATCATTAATTAACAAGAAAATTATATGTATATGATTAAATAATATTAATTTTAATTATGAAACAAAAAATAATAATAATTAAAATATACATTAAAAAACAATTAAAAACAATTAAAAAATATAAATAGACGTTTCAAAACAAGCCCGAGTTCCATCATCAGCATTAAAACAGCACCTCTGCAAACCTACATATACACTGAAAGAACTTATAGAAGGATGCAATACTGAGGTGCTAAAGCGCATGCCTCATTGATTGTGTGCACACGGCTGGCAGTATGCCAACCTCCAAGGAGAATTCGAGAGTTTTAATGTTTATATCAAGAGTTTAAAATTTTTATACTTCGAAAATTAAGGTTGGTTTCAATTGAATGAATGACAATTAACAATTCTAGAATGTCGATTACAATTTTTGAACGAACGTCTGTGGCCCTGTAGTCTAATTCTAGCAGTACGGCCAGTTACTCCTTTATAGACATTATCACAATCTCTGCAAGAAATTACATATACTACAGCAATTAGATACAAAGATTGAATTTTAGGTTTAAAGTTAAAAATAATGTTTTTTTTAATCGTTTAATCGGATTGAAAGCAGTATATACGAGTATAATATGAGGTTTAAGTAATTTAGCAATAGGTTCTGAAGGAAATCCAAAATATATTATAGAAATATGTTTTTTTAGTAGATAGATGAATAATTCCCTAATTACTAGAAAAACAATTACAATTTCTTCAGAGAATTAGACATACTACACCAATTACATCTAAATAGGGAATTTTAGGTTTAAAGTTAAAAATAATGTTGTATCAGTATTCTATCCTTCTATAAATTCTTTGAGTGTAAATATAAGTTTGCAGAAATGTTTTTTCATTACTGGTGATGAAACTCGGGCAATTTCCGAAACGTCAACTTGTAATTTTAATTGTTTTTAAATGTTTTCATATGCATATTTTAATTAAAATTTTTTGTCCTATGATAAAAAAAAATTTGTTATTTTTTATGTATATGAATGAGATGGTGTGATTTTTTGTGTATATGTGTTAATATAGTTTAAACTCTGGTCAGTAGTGTGCTAAAATCCACTTTTACTTTTTTTTTTTTTTTTTTTCGTTTTTTCTTTGTGTGTCTGTCATTTTGTGTATAGATTAACCTTAAATTTAAATGTTAAACCAATAATTAAAATTAAAAATTTTTTAAGCTACTTTTATTAAAAATACTGTATTAGGTCGATCCACAAAAAGGTTTTCATCACATTGAATAAACAATAATGTTTTGGTCAGTGTAAACATACGAAATAAATAAATAAATAAATAAAATAAATAAATATTTTAGTAATTTAATTCTGGGATTTTTATTATTTAGTTATCATTTTAATAATAATATATTATATGTAAGGAAGATTTCTTTATTTGTATGTGTGCAGTTTTTGAATTTTATCATAAAAGCAAAAACATTTTTGCAGTTTAAGTGTATTTTTTTGTGCTTAAGATGGATCACCTGTTATTTTCAAAGAATTTGAAAGTTTAAAAATTATCCATATCATTACGATATCGACAGGTTATCTTTCTTATGAGCTAATATCTTCTGAAAGCGAAACATATAACATAATTAGGGTGGTTCGAAAAAATCGATTTTTTAAATTCGGAATCGCAATACCTCTCAAAAGTTGTAGTTTGGTATCCTCAGTTGGGGAAAAATAACAAAAAAATTCTAAGTTGACATCTTCAGTTCGCGCATGAGGCTGAAAGTTTGAAAAAATATGTTAAAATTTGAAATTTTCAAAAAATAATAAAATTAGTTTTTTTGTAATTTTTTATAATGCAACAGCCATAAATTGTCAGTATATAGCGTAGTTTGATCCTAAAAAAATATTTTATAGCTTTTACATTATATCTTTAGTTCGCGCACACGCCTTAAATTGGGCTAAAATCTTCTAAATTTTGAAATTTACGTGTTTAATATACAATAATACATACATGGCATATTTACGTTCCAAAAGTATTTTAAAAATTCTAAATTTGTTGAATATAACCTTTTATTACAGTATTATACGTACAAGTATAGTTACACACACACATTTATATGTATATAATAACATTGCATGTCCTAGCTAATTACAGAATGATATATAGATTTTTCCTATTTTTTGTGTCTTTAAGATTCCTCAGATGTGTTGAGCATTGTTTTAAATTGAGATTTATAGTCAAATAATGGCATAGTTGACCTTCAGAGCAAAAGTTGTCCTTATGAAACAATCCCTGTTCTCTTCTCCACTTTAGTACAAGATTTTGTTAAGAGCTTTACAATTCTTTCGACACTTTGCGTGTGGCAAAGAAATTTAATTAGCTCGAACTCTGGGAGAACATTAGTATTAATAAGTTCTTCTAGGCTTTGCATTGACACATTGCTCATTATTGGAGGAGGTGCAAAATTGCACTTGGATCAATCAATAAGTTCAATGTAATTTGAAGCTGCAAAATTGATGGTCGGTGGTTGAAAAGTTCGCATCGATTTCCCTTTTGTCTCTTGTTTTCTTGCTTTTAGCAATCTTCGAAAAGCTAGCTCTCTTACGTGCACTCTCTCATCTAGTACCACTGAAATTAAAAGATTTTCGGGATGACAAAAATACGCATTCCTCTGAATGACGGGATCAATTATTTTACGTACCCTCTCGGGCAGCTGTCAAGTCTTCTGTACTAATTTATACACGTGAATTGCTCCAAACTTTACGGAGGGATGCATTTTAATTCCAAACCATACTGGAGCGTATATCTTCATAATATAGCTGACCAGTAGTTTAATTTCGTCAGAAAGTTTTACTTCAGAAATATATAGACTTAAGATCCTATTTGCACAAGTTAACCACCTAGAGTTACTAAAAGGACCAAGATCTTTCACAGCGAGATCTGGCGCATACTCTCCTGTCTTGACTGCTCGATAAATATTAAGTAAATACTGTTGGTCCTTGTTTAAGTCAGTTTTGGTCACATTTATCTCCTCAGTATTAGTCGTTTCAAAATTAGCAACAGAGCGTTTTTCACAGTCAGTCAACTTCTTGCCAATTTGTCCCGAGAAACTATGCGCATAAGGTACGCCAATAAACTGAATAGACTAAATGGTCAAGAATTTCTTATTTACACATTTCTAGATGGTGAAACAATATTCTGAATATTTCGAATATTCCGAATTTTTTGCATTGCGAGAAATTCGCACTTGATTTCCTAGAATTACGTCATACACCAAGATTATAGTTGCTGAAACCCTCCTCTTGTTGTCTCATTTATTTGCAGAGATTTTTAAATAACTTTGGCCTCGAGAATATAGGCAAATGCTCTAGAATTCTAATACGGGCTTCTAGAACTCGCTTTTCAAGGGGACTAGAATTTATAAGGATGACATGGAACTATTTTTTCTAGAGCTACAATTTAGATTCTAGATGTCAGTTACAGAATTTTTCCTCAGTGTGCCTAGACAAGTCGGCAATGGAATAAGAATACGACGGCGCGGCGCGAACATTGTGCTTGCTGGTCAGCTACTGTTCGTGTTCATTTTTTGACATTTTTTTTCAAAGTTTAAGCCTCATGCGCGAACAGAATATGTCATCTAAAAGTTATAATTTTTTTTTTAGGTTGAAACTACGCTATATACTAACAATTTATGGCTGTTGCATTATAAAAAATTACAAAAAACTAATTTTATTATTTTTTGAAAATTTCACATTTTAATACATTTTTTCAAACTTTCAGCCTCATGCGCGAACTGAAGATGTCAACTTAGAATTTTTTTGTTATTTTTCCCCAACTAAGGATACCAAACTACAACTTTTGAGAGGTAACGCGATTCCGAAATAAAAAATCGATTTTTTCGAACCACCCTAATAATAAGCTTTCTTATTTAATTTATCGCGAAACGAATTTCGAAATATGGATGATAAACAATAAGACAAGTTTATCAAAAATTGTAATTTTTTAGGCTCTCTGTCTATTTATCTATCTATATATACATATATATATATACATATAATGGAAATTTTGTCATAAATAACTTGGACGAGTTCTTTAAAGAAATTGCTCGGCTTTTTTGTTTTCAAGTGGCGGCCATTTGAAAACTTAAAATCCACATTGTAAAAAGCCTATTTAAGGACAGATTTGCTTGAATTTTGATGTTAATATAGACCACATAAGTGTCTGAATCAAGTTTATTGATGAACTTTATCCGCCATTTTTAACAAATGGCGGATATCTTAAGTTAAGCCGGGCCATTTGAAATCAGGCTAGCACTTGAAAATTTAAAATAACGATAACTTCCGAAATAATAATCCAAATAGGACCAAATTTGGACAGTAAACTTATCTTATAAATATTTTGGATGAGTTCGTTAACCAAGTTGCTCCGACCTTTTGTTTTCAAGAGGCAGTCACTTGAAAATTTCAAATTCACATTGAAAAAAGCGTATGCCGAATTAGTTTGAATTTTGATGTATACTTAGACCATATAAGGGTTTCAACCAAGTTTATTAAGAAATTTAACCGCCATTTTTCAACAAAGTGACAAATTTCGTAAACTAAATGGAACATTTGAAATCAGGCTACCACTCGAAAAGTTATAATCATGATAATTTCCGAAATAATGCTACAAATCGAATCTAATTTGGACAGCGAATTTATCTTATAAATATCTTGAATGAATTTGATAACCAAGTTACTCCGCCAATTTGTATTCAAGTGGAAGCCACTTAAAAATTTCAAATTCACATTGTAAAAAGCGTATTTAAGACCGAATTTTCTTAAACTTGGATGTATACATAGACCATATATAGGTAACAACAATGTTTATTAACGAACTTTATTCGCCATTCTTAACCAAGTGCAGATGTTATAAACTAAGCGGGATACGTTAACGTAAAATCAAGTTGCCACTTGAAAATTTATAATCACGATAACTTTTTAAAATCTGATTCAATTCGAACAAAAGTTGGACAGTGAACTTAGCATATAAATATCTTGTTCTAAAGCAACTCTCTCTCTAAAGAAACTTGTTCCGACATTTTGTTTCCAAGTTGCGACAACTTGAAATCAGACAGCGACTTGAAAATATTCCATCAAGATAAATTTTAAAATACTAAATTGATTCATACGAACGTTATATAGTGAACTTACGGTTCAAATATCTTGGATAAGTTCGCATGCTAACTTGCTCCGCTACTTTATTTTCAAGTGGTAGCCACTTGAAAATTTGTCATTATGATAAATTTTGTACTACTGAATCAATTCGTATCAAATTTGGGTAGTGGATTTATCATTCAAATATCTCAGAGAAGTTCGCTAGCTCTCTCACTCCGTTTTTTTGTTTTTAAGCGGTGGTCACATGAAATCACGGTGCCACTTGAAAATTTCTTATCACGATATTTTTTGAAATACTGAATTAGTTTCAACAAAAGTTGTACAGTGAACTTATCATAAAAATATCTTAAAGGATATTTCGCTGGGCATTTGCCAAGCCATTTTGTTTCCAAGTAGCAGTCACTTAGACTGCCACTTGAAATTTTATCATGACAAGAACTTTTGAAATACTGCACAGATTCTAACCAAAGTTGGACAGTGAACTTATGCTTCAAATATCTTGGATGAGTTTGCTGGGCAATTTGCCTCGTCATATTATTTCCAAGTGGTGATCATTTGAAAATTTGTTATCAGGATAACTTTTGAAATACTTAATTAATTCGAACGAAAGTTGATAAATGAATTTATCATTTAAAAATCTATGATTTCGGTGAGCAAGCTTCTTCACAATTTTGTTTCCAAGTTACAGCAGCTTGAACTCTGCCACTTGAGAATTTGTTATCGCGATAACTTTTAAAATACAGAATTTATTCGACCCAAAGTTGGACAGATGACTTATCTTACAAATATCTTGGATCACTGAGCTATTTGTTCCACCATTTTAATCCAAGTGGCGGCCACTTACTTTGTTAAAGCGACAACTTTTGAAATTCTCAATTAATTCAAAATGAATTTTACAGTACACTTATCTCACAAATGCATTCGATATATTTGTTTGCCAATGTGGCCTGACATCTTGATTTCAAGTGACGACCATTTGAAAATTTCAAATTGACATAAAAAGGTTTTTATGAACTGATTTGCTCAAAACTCCATATTTACATAGCCCACATCTGTATTTCTACCAAGCCCATTACTAATTTGTTGACAAATTATTGCCGCCATTTTGAAACAAAATGACGGCTACATGATACGAAAAAAGAAATCAACCTGCCCTTCTAAATAAGCCGAAAGGACTTTTTTTTTTTTTTTAATATAGAATTTTAGTAATTAGAACTTTTTTATTTTTTATTTTAGCAAAATTAAAGTTATTAGTATGTTTAATATTTCAGACAAGCTTAGCAATGACTGATTTTTTGGATACTTATTTCTAAATATTACACATATATCCTTTTAGATAAAATTTATATCTTCGTTTCATTTACCCAATATTTGAAAAAGCTCTGTGAGAATAGGTATTATAAATATATTTAGAGTGAAGTCCATTAATAGGGTCGTTTAACATTAAATGGTTAACTTTGTTTATAATTGAAAAACAATTTTATTACCGATTAAAAATAATTTTCTCACCTATGAAACAACTTTTCCATGATGAAAGATAATCTTGATATGCCTTATTCTTGGGATTTTCCTTGTATCACTTGCGGTTGATGGATGGTCATATATTGTCAATCAAAACGCTGTCTCAAATGCCATCTAAATGAACATATGGGTCAAATTCAGAAACATGATAGAAACAATTCGGCCCTTGTAAAGTATTCATGGGAGAGTAATAATACTTTTACGTTTAATGCAAATAAAATAACCTGCAGGCTTTAATATCTACACCACCCCGATTTTTTAAGCATTTTGCCTTCATAAAAATCATAAAACTTTCAATAATTGTGAAACCGTGGTACCTTCTCTGCCTGATAACAGAAAATATTATAAAATCCACAATTCTTTAAATTTTACTTAAGTTTTAATAGCCCAGTTTTTCTCCATCTTCTGTTGCTTAATATTTCCAAATCCTTACACTATTGTCTGGTTAAACCTCGTCTAGAATTCGATTTCTTGAAATGCTTAGGAAAAACATCACTAATCATTTTTTTTTTTTTTCACATGCATTGGTTTCGGTAAGCTAAAATTTACCAAAACCGTCAGATGCTAGTTTTGATTTTGATTTTTAGCATTTTCAACCGTGGTGTTATTTGATGATATCAAAGGTGTTATAATCTTACAATAGATAAAATAATCTTCTACACATTAATAAATGTGCTGCATTAATCTGAATCAAGAATAATTTTGAGAATGGTAAATTTTAAGTAAAACAAATGTGTACTACTTTGACCATATATAGTTATTTAACAAGTATTTGCGTCGCGCGTTTTTATTTAATATTGCCACGCAAGTTTAATCTGAAAGACTCTTCAAGCAAATATAACAGCAGTATAATGTGATTGTTTATTAAATGGACATTAACTTAACAAAACTGGCAGAATTAACAAATACTTATATTATCAATATAACTAATGAAGGGGTATAATTATGTTAAATGTAAATATCTGTCAAATCTAAATACGTGCAAATGAATAGATATTTTAAATTAAATGAGTTCAATCTACAGATTTATATTCATATATCATACGCCGTTGTATTTCAACTGTTCAGTGTTTTAATTAATTCTAACTTCATTTTAATTAACAGTAATAAGCTGAAATTTATAAGGTTATAACTAAATTTAACAAATATAATATTCGTAAAAATAAAGATATTAATAATCGTAATGCTCTCATTAAACTTAAAAAAAAAAAAAAAAAAAAAAAAAAAAATCACATTTCATTTTATAACTATGTAATAGAATTTTAAATTACATTTTAATTACAGTAAAAATCGAGGCAATTATAATATACCATTAGTATATACAATTAAAATTTTAAAATAAGCACAACATAAATTTATACGTTTCGACCTTTTTTTAGGCTTCTCATCATTAAAAAACATCATAAAAGTAAACGTTGAGATGAACGGATAGATTTCTCCTACAAAAGTACAGTGCATTCGCAGGGACTGCGCATGCTTCATTAAGAGATGAAGGATGTAGTTTTGAATGCGAGCCCTCAAGGAAAATTCAAGAATGACCATATTAAATTATTTTAATATGGTCAAAATCAAGTAGATGGTCGGTTTCTATGGCATGCTGGACAATTTTATAACAAATATCATGGTTTTTGAAATTTCTTTTATGTTCAAGAATTCGAATATGAAGGGGACGGCCAGTTTCACCAATATAAACAGAATTGCAAGATTTATAAGGAATATCATAAATAACTCATGCATGGGAAAGAGGGAGGGATTACAGATGTAAAAATAGAAAGGAAATTACGAATCAAAAACTGAGGTTTGTGGTAAACAGATACATTAACAGTACGTAAAATCTTTGCTATAGATTCAGTTTTTTTTTTTTTTTTTTACAGTTTGAAATAGTAATTAAATATTTGGGTGATTTGGAAGAGTTAATATCATGATTATCAATGTTAAAGTCGTATTCATTTAATTTTCTTTTAAGCTAGGGGGACAATTATTACGTTTTAAGTCAAAAAATTATAATTTTTACACATGCATCCGGCTTTAAGAGACTTTATTAAATGCTATTATGGTTTAACTGTTTATACTATATAGGTATAGTAGGGATGTTTCCATTCCGGCTTTCTATTTTATTTTCTACCAGTAACTACGAATTGTAATTTTTGTTACATTAAATTACTAAACTTTATCAGAAATATATTAATAATATCACTGTTAAAAAATTCTGGTACAAAAATTCAGGATCAGAAACACCCCTGGGTATAGTAAAAAATTGTAATCCCCTTCAACAGAATAGAATAGAACAAATTAACTACAGTAAGATCTTCTACACAAAAAGATTGTAATAGAAAAAAAAGTAGAATGTAAGACACGCTACTTGAAATAAAGGAAACCTAAAGTAATGTGATTTTTGCAAGTGGACAGGAAATTAATGCTGAAAGATTATTTCAAAGAGTGATACAAATGATAATTTCTGGAACAAAACCAAACATGAAAAGAGTACGAAGGCGCTCATCCAATCTTTGAAAAGTAAATAATTTTTATATGAAATAATTTAGATCAATTAGAACAGTTTTCGAAGCCTATTCTTTAATGCATAGAAATAAAAGATCTTAATGATACATCTTTTCATGAAACTTATTATGTTGAAATTATATAATTTAAAAGACTTTTCAATTTTTATAATGTAATTTCCTTCAAACGTATTTACGAAATATGTTCAAACAAAATGCATTATTGAAAAAATAATTAAAAAAAATGATAATATAATTTTTTATTTTCCAATAGTCGTTTGGACAAGATAAGTTAAATAACACTTATCATCAGAATATTTCGCACAAATAAAATTAAATTTAAATGATGAATAGCCTAACAATGGATTTATGTATTAAATCACACGACAGTTAAATGAATTAAAAAGATATGTAATTTCGAAATCATAAATCTTATAGCTAACTAGGACAATTTCTTATCAAGGATATCCTTGTAAAAAACTGTCCTAGGAGAGCAAATTAGATTTAAATATTTTTTTAATTGAGATTTATAAACACTGTTAAAAATGATTTCTTAAAAATGAGCTAAATTGTCTCAAAATAGCTCCGAAACAATATACACATAAATTTGAAAACCCATGTACTTATTTTTGAGTATAATGACGTGCTCAAAAATTGGGGTTGACCAATGAGAATCCCAATATCCCCATGTTTGACATATTAACATACTCAAAAATTAGTACATGAGTTTTCAAATTTAAATATATATTGTTTCGGAGCTATTTTGAGACAATTTAGCTCATTTTTAAGAAACCATTTTTAACAATAAAGGATTTTGCAAACATTACTAGTAAACATTATGTTAACTAAAATTCAGTTGAATTTATATACACTTTGTTTAAGAAAATAAAAAACAAAAAATCCAAACTAAAGTCAGAGATTATCTAATTTATTTATTTAGGTAAACATTCTTTTTAAATAAATAGAAAACCAGACTAAAACCTTTGATGTACAAATCATTTTCAGTAGTTAAAAAAGTAATAGAAATGTTTTATGTTGACGAAAAACAGATATAAGAATAAAATAATCAGAAAAAAACGCCTTATTAAACAGTAGTTTTTGGATATAATTGTTACTCGGAATGAAAAATGAATGAATTATAACAGTCTCAATCGCAAAACACCTTTGAAGGTTTTTGAAATGTATGGCATAATCGCAAAACATCCATGAAGGTTTTTGAAAGGTACGGGAGGATGATTAAGAGAAACAATGTAAAAGTCTATTTAATGAAACAAAAATTATCAAAGTGGCTTAAAGAGCTGCGACAAAAAAGTAGAAAAGTAATTAAGCACACTTTAATGACGTTACGGTAAGAAGTTTGTGATAGGTATTGTTAGTCACTGTATAAATGCGAATACCTAATCCAAATAATTAATAAATTTCGATATATATATATAATATTTTGATTACCTTGGACAAAAAAAGGTTTTTTTTTTATAAGTTAAACAATTCCGAACGTTTGTTAAGATAATAAAGTTTCTAGATTTCTTATTACCTTTCATAATGAATATTTTCATAGTAATAGGCAGAAATATTGAAGAAAGTTTTGTCGCATATTTTGCTGATAAATCGTATTCTTTGTTACTTATGTTTGTCACACTGCAAAATAGCTTCTACTTTTTAGTATTTGTACTGCAAACTACTGTCAGTGATCGGCTAAAAAGTGTTCTTGTTAAAAAAAAAAAAAAAAAAAAGAAATTTTGCCCGTAAACTGTCCTGACTTTTTGTTTTCTGTCATACTGTAGGTATGGGGAACTTAGGTAAACCTAAAAATTTTCCACCTCAGTTTCTTGACTTTTTTTTTTTTACACTTTTTGAGGTGTGAGGAATCCGAAAATATCGAAATGGGTATGGTGTCCGTCTGTAGGGTGTCTGTTACTTTGTTAGTTCATTAGTGTGTTAGTCGGTTAGTTCGGTAGCATGTTCATACTTGCTAACCATCTCATTATAAACCGTATAACTTTTAGTACCCACCTTTTTTTTTTTTTTTTTTTTTTTTTTTTTTCACACGAATAATTTTTTAGAGTAATTTTATTCTTATTTTACCGTAACAACATTTGGAGAGAATCACTCTAAAAATATAATGAGAAAAGGGGTGTTTTTTTTCAGGAGGCGTTAACAATTGTACGATTATTAATGACATGGTTGGAAAGTATGTATGTTAGTACATTAGTCTGTGTACACAATATCTCGCGAACAAAAGATCGCAGAGCGGTCTGACCACTTTTAAAATATAATTTATGACACTGGAAAGAACCCTGTTCATTTGCAACATTCTAATTATAAACTTCAGAAATTATTCGAAATTTACGATTTTCTTAGCATGGTAGAATAGGGCAATATTTCACTTAAACGTGCATGAAAATAAATATTTTTATCATAAAAATGTAAGAACAGCTCTTAAACATCAGTTTTCATGCCAGGATGAACATTATTAACTATAGACATGCAAATTTGAAAATTTCGCAAGTTATTGGAAATTTACGAATTTCTTAACATGGCAGAATACGGGAAAATTTCGCCTAAATGCCGGTTTTGAGGGATATTTTCATCGTAAAGATGTCAGGCTACTTTTAAAATATCATATGAGATAATGGTAAGAAACTTATTGGTTTCCAACATTCTATTTTAAAATCTTCGTAAGTTATTCGAAATTTACGATTTCCTTAATATGACAAAATAGGGCAAATTTCCCTTAAACGTGCATTAAATTTAATCATGAAAAACGGCAGTTTTTCTAGTGACGCAAGCGCAAAAACAAACGAACGCCACGACACTCAGCGGAAACGGAAAAACGAACGAAACTGCGACACTTATATATACACGAATTTAAAGATCAAAGTAACCGCTGAAAGCCGACACTTAATATCTCAGGAAATATGGGAGGTTATGTTCTGATATTTTCAAAATAGACTTTCACCTTCTGTCCGATCCTACCCTGAAATCCCTACATTTCTGCGTGCAATATATTTCGAGATATGAATTGGCTCATTTAAGTTGTAAATGGACGGCGTATGTAAGGGACAAATTTTTCTCGAATATGGCTCGAGCGAATTTAGTTTAATTGATATATGATATTAATCGCTTTTATCTGATGTGCCTGACATCTCCCTTTTCCCTAGGAAAACTCTTGTTTTTTTTATAACTCAGTTTAAAAATCGAACTATTTTTTACTCCGAAAATACCGTGATGCGGCAGTTTCGCGGACGAATACAGTCTTCCCTTCCATCTGAAATACGGAATATCAAATAATCGTTTTGGCTCCATCTATCGGGGAGCGTCAAAAATAAACACAAAAAATAAAATAAAAAATATTTTTCTTTTTTTAATATATATATATTAAATGAGTTATTTATTTAGGTACTTGTATTTTATATGACATTTGTTTATCAAAAATATTCTTTGTATTTACATTGTTTTCATGCTGATACGTTGTTAACTTTCAAAATTGGTTCTATTTTAAAAGGTGATTGCAACAACAAAAAATGTTTCCTTTATTTTCATAAAAATGACAAATAATATGATAATCATATGCAAATATTTGTAATTTTTTCAAAATTAGGTGATAAATCACTTAAACTACGGATTGAAAAAATTCTTAAAACAGAATTTGAAAATAATTAATTTGCTCATTAAGTTTCTAGTATATATATAATATATAAATTACAAAATGTTAAGCTATAATAAAATTTTGAATAGATTAAGATTTTTTTTAAATTAAATTCATAACAAACTATACTACTTAAATATTTACCAGTATAAAATTTTCACTTTTTAAAGATTTTTCTATTATTATTTATTTTTCTCTTTTAAATCAAATCTATACCTAAAACATTATAATAAGAAATAAATATAAATAAGAAATTTTTGTCATTTTTAAAATGTACTATATTATGCCTTTGTAATGTTGCATGTGTCCATCTTTTTTATCACTTTTTATAAAATTTTGAAATTTTATTTAGTTTGTTATTTTGTTCGAGTGTGACCTATAAAACAACACTTTTAATACAGTGTTATTACCATGCTCCTTTACTTTTGCGTTTTGATCATTAACCCCTAAAAAGTAATGATATCAATACAAAAAACCCTTAACGGGTTAAAAGTTTGTGACGCAGCATTGTACTTTATGGCTATAAGAATTAGAAATACGGGCCTTAAAAATAATGATATCAAATTTTCAGTGACGCTTTGATATTAATTAAATTATACATAGATTTTCTTATTTGAATTTGCTTTTTCCTTTTATTTATATTTACAATGTAAACGTTATTTTCAACATAAAATAATATATAGCATTTACTCATTGATACCTTTCCATTCACATCTCTTATACTATGAAAGCATGTGTTTTAAAAGAAATTATATGAAATTCCAGTAACGCAGTGGTGTTACATTAAGTGATTTGTTTTTAAATTTCTCTGCAATTATTTTGTTTTGCATATTAAAGTATATGTGCACATTGAAATATTGCTTTTAATTTTCAAATACGCTGTCAAATATATCACTTTCATTAAGCTTATATTATGTACTGAAATATATTTATTTCAATGAATTATTCTATCTTTTGCGTCACGCCATCCAAAACTGTAAGTAAAATATATGGAAATGTTTACTTTGTGTCATTTCATCCAAATAAATTGAAAATGCATGCAAATAAATATCGTGATGCAAAGAAAAAAACTGTGAATTTTTTTTCAGTTTTGGATGGCGTGACGCAAAAGATAGAATAATTCATTGAAATAAATATATTTCAGTACATAATATAAGCTTAATGAAAGTGATATATTTGACAGCGTATTTGAAAATTAAAAGCAATATTTCAATGTGCACATATACTTTAATATGCAAAACAAAATAATTGCAGAGAAATTTAAAAACAAATCACTTAATGTAACACCACTGCGTTACTGGAATTTCATATAATTTCTTTTAAAACACATGCTTTCATAGTATAAGAGATGTGAATGGAAAGGTATCAATGAGTAAATGCTATATATTATTTTATGTTGAAAATAACGTTTACATTGTAAATATAAATAAAAGGAAAAAGCAAATTCAAATAAGAAAATCTATGTATAATTTAATTAATATCAAAGCGTCACTGAAAATTTGATATCATTATTTTTAAGGCCCGTATTTCTAATTCTTATAGCCATAAAGTACAATGCTGCGTCACAAACTTTTAACCCGTTAAGGGTTTTTTGTATTGATATTTATACGAAAAATTAAGTTGTGTCCTTTTTCTTGTCGGGATGCGATAGGTCAATTTTGCTTTGATTGTTTTTAACAATAATTAAAATGTGTGGAAACAAATATGTAATGAGGAACTACGTAGAGTCCACCTATGCCAACTAGTTTTTCTCGAAAAAGGGAGGTAAACTTTAATAAGCGGTCAAAACTTTAAATTTCACACCAGTTTGTTATAAGAATGAACAACAGACTTTTATCATGGAATAGGAGCTGGCCGTATACTTTAACGTTTAATTCTCCGAATTCAAAAGAAATTTCTTATATTGTATATCTGCTGAAAACCAAAACTTCGTATATTTCCACAAAGAAAAGTTTTGTAAAAAAAATTGGAGAATCATTTACTAGGTTTTTTTTTTTTCAATGTTTAATCTGATTAAGATAATGAATATTTTTGCCCGTGTTTATATTTTAAAGTAAAAGTCTTTATTAATCTCTTAAAAAACTTCCAATAAAAAACTAAATCTTTCAAATGTTATACATATAAATTTAAATGAGAAATAAATTATAAACATTTTTTTTATAATATATTTATTTTAAAATGCTTGTTTATCGTTTTTTGTCAATAAAATAAAATTAAATGTTCATTTTGTTTAATATGCCAATCAAATATGTTATTTTCTTAAAAAATATATCTATATACATATATATTGATTTTGCAAATGGTTATGCAATTTCACGCAATTACGTTTTTAATTGTAATCTGTTAGCATGAATCGGAGAAATTGTTTTAATAGTTTCAGAATTTGATAACTATAAAACGGATACACGGGAATTATGGTGGTTTAATTGAATTATCGTTAGGGAAATCAGAGTAAATAGCTCTAAAAACATATCTCATTGTATTTATAATAATAGATTTTTAGAGTCAATATATAATCCAATTGTTCATTTTATAATCGTATTAAATGATCTCATTTAAATCTCTTTACTTTAAAAACTACTGTTAAATGTACACAGGTTCATCAAAATATAGTAATTTTCTGTATCATATTTTTAAATTGCTTAAAGCTATGTGTTGTATATGTATACTTCATTTTGACTTTAGATAACAGACAGAAAAGCGATGCGACATATATGTAAGAGTAACATTTTATGCTATTAAATAATGCTTAACATTTATAAAAGAAATTTAGTTTTTTACTTGCAATTATACTATACATGTGAATTTTTATCGACACCTAGTAATATATATGGAATAATGTTTACATGCTTGTCACGTTTAACTTTTTTTTTTTTTTAATTAGTACGCAGAAAATATATGAACAAGGGCCTAGACTGCAAAAGATACTTTAATAAATATGTAAAAGCTACTAAAGTTCAATTTTAATTGGAATTATGTATCTTTCATAGTTAATTTCTCCAATATTAATTATAAATTTAAAATAATCTCAAACTCGTTTATTGTTTGTTTGTTTGTTTAGCGAAAAGTTCATACTCAAAACGATTTTTTTTTTCTTTCTTCATAAGTGAACTGTAAATCTATACTGTAACGTTGTAACTTTAGGATTGTTTTACTAAATTAAAGAGCTGATGTACAATCAATACTTAAACTTAAAAACTTCTTCATACACCATAAAATTAATGAAAGTACTAACAGTTTTGAAATAATGCAGCCATTCTTCTTCAGATGCGAAACACATGCTACTGCCTTGGAGGTAAAAACAAGACTGAAATCAAAGCAAAACCCAAAGGAGGATGAAAAACACAACCAAACGTAGGAAGCAGCATGCAAAACCGATCATAAGGGAACACAAACAAAAAACAGGATAAAGGAGAAACTAGTTGGCATAGGAGGACTCTGCTCAGTTCTCCATCATATTTATGTTCTCAGAAATTTCTAGTGCGAGACATATTATAATCATGATAAAAGAAATGAATTTGATCAAAGCTTGATACAGTGACAGAATGAAATCCCCGCCTAATACACTATCCACCGTTCACTTCGATGTATTTATCTTATTTTAATCTATTAATTTATTTTATCGGGGTCAATTCCGTTGTTTAGTTTTCATGCTACTATTTCCAATGCAATAATCCTCAAAGTTCATATTTATAGGAAAAATTTACAATTTCGCAAGGTTGATAAAATCATAAATTACGAATGATTTACGAAATTTTCCTAGTAGAATAATTGTATTCAATCATGTTCAAACAAATATCATAAACGTAATTTTGAAGTTGTCTAATGTATTTAGGATCCTCAAAATGCTCAAATTTGCCCTATTCTGACATGTTAAGTAAATCGTATGTTCCAAATAACTTACGAATTTTTTAAATTGGAAAAATCATAGTCTATGATATTCAGGCCAGTATCCTAAATAATATTTCGAAAGTGGTCTGACATCTTTACGATGAAAATATCCCTCAAGATTGACGTTTATGTGAAATTTTCTCTATTCTGCCATGTTAAGAAATTCGTAAATTTCCAATAACTTACGAAATCTTTATATTGGAAAATTCATAGTCATTAATATTCATGCCAGTGTCCTAAAAAATATCCGAAAAGAAGTCTGACATCTTTACGATGAAAATATCTCTCAAAATTGACGTTTATGTGAAATTTTGCCCTATACTGTCATGTTAAGAAATTCGTAAATTTCCAATAACTTAACGAAATTCTCAAAGTCGCATATTTATAGTTACTGATGTTCATTCCGGCATCGAAACGGATATTTTAAAACTTGTCTGACATTTTTACAGTAAAACGTTTCCATTTAATGCACGTTTAAGTGAATTTTTCTCGAATGCTGCAAATGAATAGGGTTCTTGCCGGTGTCGAAAGTAATATTTTAAAACTGATCTGACCTCTCTGCGACAATTTGTTCTTGAGATATCGTGTACACAGTCTAACAAACTAACGGACTAACACACTAACACACTAACAGACTAACACACTAACAGACACCCTACAGACAGACACCATAGAAATTTTGTCATTTTCGGATTCTTCACACCTGAAAACGTGTAGAAAAGTAAAAAAACCGAGGTCGAAAATTTTCACAATTACCTAAGTTCCCCATACCTATATTATGATGGGGAACTAAAGACACACAAAAAAAAAATAGATAGAAAGTATTGTTAAATATTTTATTTGTACATCTTTATTTCATTTTTATTTTAAATACCTTACATTTATTTATTTTATTTATTTATTTATTATCATTTATTTTTATTATTTATTTTATTTTATTATTTTATTTTTATTTATTTATTTATATATTTTATTTAAATTTATTTATTTCATTTAAATTTATTTATTAGATTACAAAATTTAATTGAATTTAACAAATTTTTCAAGCTGTAGACAGCAAAGTGGAATCAGATTTTCCATTAACAATTTCATCGCGATTGAGAGAAATAGCTAAATTTTCCAGGAAATCCAAATGCGTTTCTGAGTTGGATTAGATTAGTAATTGGCGTTTGGTGTTTTGTGATTAGGGCCGATTGACTTTACTAGGGTCCTAGGCCTGATGGGAAGTGCCCTCCGTGAAGGTCTTTCGAAGGGGTCCTAGCCCATATTCACGTAAGTTTCGGGAAAAAACACGGAAAATTTCGAACTGTTAGGCTGGCACGCGAGACCTGGGATCGAACCCGACATCTCACGTCTACCATTTTTGAGGGCAAAACCACTCGGTCGCTGGTGTGCAGATTAGTAATTGGAAGCTAAAAGTTGAATTCTATTGTCCGAAATCCCGAATGTAGTATAAGGGTGTTTACAATGCAACAAGATTATTTCAATCTGCTGTATCGAACATTATGAAGTGTAACTAATTGTATAATTTATATCTTCAAAAAATCCAGTTACTTCAGTCGGGATATGAGTCACAATGTGTTTATATTTAGCTTGTAAATAAAATTTCAGTAAAGATCAAATGGCATAATTTTCAAAATATTGTTTTGTTCAGTAATAAATCTTACTTTTCTCATACATGTCCAATAGTCGAAACGCCCACATGGATTCCGTATATAAGAAATCAGAATGCATGGCGCTCAGAGCTTTTTCACTATTAATATGTGAACTGGTAATAAGTATATACTTATATCGGTACCCCGTCAAAATAGCTCAAGACAAAATATCCCCGACAAAAGAGCCTTGGCAACAGAATAGCCTCGACAAAATAGCCCCGAGACAAAAGAGCCCCGACAAAATAGCTCCGACAAAACAGCCCCGACAAAACAGCCCCGACAAAACAGCCCCGACAAAATAGCCCCCGACAAAACAGCCCCGACAGCCCCGACAAAATAGCCCCAACAAAATAGCCCTAGACAAAATAGCCCCGACAAAACAGCCTCAACAAAACAGCCCCGACAATATAGCCTCAACAAAATAGCCCGGTTCATTTATTTGATTTAACAGAAAATTTATTCAATTAACTTCTCGACTAGAACTCGGCTAGACATTTAAAACTTTTAGAATAGCTCAAAATACGATGACAATGCATTTTTTTAATACTTTTAGCCAATTTTTTCGGGTCCCTGCTACCTTCGGCAGCGTTTTTATTATTCAATAATCATATAAATTCCCGACTTAAATGTCTGCACGGGCCGGGTTCGGGCAGAATTTTGCAATTTGCTCTCGGTCCGGGCCGGTCTCGGGCTCAGTTATTTTGTGTATACTCGGTCCGAGCCGGGCCTGGATGATATTTATTCTGGATCTTGTCGGCCCGAATCTTTTTTTAGTTTCCTTGTTAATCAAGGAAAAAGGAAAATGATAAAATATTTCTTCAGTCATTTATTTTACATAATTTCACAGGCTTGTATATCACATAAAATTTTATTTTGTTAAAAAATTCTGTAACTTCAATTAAAATGACTATTAGTGTGCTGGTTTGCGATTTGATTTTCCGCAAATATTTTTAGCATATCTCGAAATTAATATATTTTATTTTATGAAATATTAATGGTTTTTATTCAAAATAGTATGCATGTCATTACTAGTTTGCACACATGTACAAACAAAAGAAATTAGATACGTTACTGTGTATAAGGCTTTGTGTCCTAAGGTCTGAAGAGTTTAGGTGGTATAAAGGCAATAAAAATCATTCCACTGTTTTTCGCGAAAGCTCCTTTCTCTTTTCTCCTGTGCACTGGATAAAAGTAGCATGTGCAAAAGCATCTTTTCTATTGAATATGGTTAGATTAGCATTAAAGTTTTGTTTATCGGATCACATGAAAGATTCAGATACATTACGGTATATAAGAGGAAATGGTTGAAAGTACATTTTTAGGAGTAATAATTATTTTAAATACTTTTCTATATTGTTTGATGAATGCTAATATTTTCGACTCGATTTTCTGTCGTCCTTTGAGTCTTTTGTACGTCTGTAATAATGAATTTCTGTTTATATATATTTATCTTGTAAACGTTCAGCAGCTTTGTTAAAGGACATTGTGTTACTTGGCTATATAAAATCTCTACGAAACGCGTACTAAAAATCTTTTTCATAGAAAGGCATGCATTTTTTTAGTTATTTTACATATTTTTGAAACGGACCTGGGGGAGGGGCTTGGGCCTCAAAATTCCGGCCCGTGCTCTATCTCGACTAGCTAGAAATTTGAAACTTTTAGGAAAGCTCAGAACACGATGACAATGCATTTTGTTTATTACTTTCAGCCAATTATTATGGGTTCCCGCTGCCTTCGGTAGCGTTTATACATACCTGATAACTTTTATAATTTATTCCGAAGTACTGTTAGCTCCGCCTTTTTTTCACACCAGTATGATTGTAGAGAAATTTTCTCTAATATGTAATTACGATGAAATAATAAGAAAAGTGCTTTTAAAATATACTGGTGTGAATAAAGAGCGAGGTTAACAGTACTCCGAAATAAATTATAAAAGTTACCAGGTATGATTATATGATTCAACAGAAAATTTTAAAAACATGGTACATAAAAAGTTCTTTTTCTCTTGTAAATATTTAATGTAAAACATAATGTATTTTCGTAAATTGTAAATCACTATTTTTTTAAACGTGGATTTGTTATTTTCTTTTATACACCTAAATAGGGAATGAAATATTCTTCAAAATTTTTGATTTAGGGTTTTCTATGAATTTACACATTTCGAAATATCTGTCTATGTGTGTCAGTAAAAGTTCGCTGTAACTAAACCAATAAGTAGAATTTAAGAATACTTGATTTTTTTGTTTTTTTCCTCTTCAGTTAAATTTGTTCTGATTAACTTTTGTGATACATTGCCAAACAGATGAGCTTTCATGCAGCGATTAAACTCATTTATTCTAAGGCCGCAGCGAACTCCCACTTGGGGCCTACTGTCCCTTAATCTATCCTCCAAATAACTTTACATTTTCATAATAATAATATTAAAAAAAAGTTAAACATGCATAATTTTATTTTAAGATAAAAATGATTTAATAAGCAACCACTTCAACTTTATGTGCACATCGACGGCAGACGTCAGTGTTATGCTCCGCTGAAATAATTTAATCTTGTGTAATTTTAAGCAAAAAAAAAAAAAAAAAAAAAAAAAAACAGAAACTTTTTAAACTTTGTGTGTATAAAATAAATTATCTTGATTGTATTTTGGTGTTTATCATCCGGAAGGTGGCACTACTCTTCTGCATATTCCACCATTTAGACTGAGACTATATCTCAGTTTCTATTGAATATTATATACTTTAAAAACGTATCCGTCGCTTAATTTTATTTCTCACGTTAAAATTTGCGTGAATACCGGCCGAAAGTTGGTTCTGCTATGCTCTAATTTTCCTTGTTTCTGAAAAAGCCATGACTCAAAATGTAATGTGCATAACAACACCATTGTTTTCCTTACTGGATTTTAAAATTGTGTGTATATGGACTGAAAGGTGGTGTAGTTACGTTGTAAATTTTGTTTAAATTTGTGTTTATATTGGCTGAAAGGTAGCGCTGATGCTGATATGCTGTCATTTTCTTTGTTTATGAAAAAGTTTATTTTAAAATCTAATCGGCATAACTACATCATTTTTAAAATCTGTGAATATTACACGAAATGTTGTTTGTTATCGGTTGGAAGGTGGCGTTTTTAGTTGTAAATTTCACTGAATTTTCCTTTCTTATGAAATACTACAAATCAAAATCTATTGTGTATAAGTGCACCATTTTTTCCACACTGATGTTTAAGTTTTTGTGTGTATAGGCCGATAGGTGGCGCTAATACGCTGTATTTTTCTTTGATTCTAAAAAAACTATATGACACACTTCCATTTATCCAATTTTCACCAAAAGTTCGAAAAATCATGTGTACACCAGACCTGCCTCAATTCTAAAGTTTCGAAGTTCTATCTTTTTTTTTTTTTTTTTAGATATGATAGTCAGAAGATTTTCCATGTACAAAGAAAGATACATACAAATTTTGTCGGGGGCCATTCTGTCGGGGCTATTTTGTCGGGGCTGTTTAGTCGGGGTCTGTTTTGTCGGGGCTGTTTTGTCGGGGGCTATTTTGTCTTGGCTATTTTGTCGGGGGCGATTTTGTCGGGCTGTTTTTTCGGGGGGCTATTTTATCGGAGCTGTTATTTTGTGGGGGTCTATTTTCTCTGTGGCTTTTTTGTCGGGGGCTCTTTTGTCGGGGCTGTTTTGTCGGAGCTCTTTTGTCGGGGCTCTTTAGTCCTTTGTGCTCATTTGTCTAAGCTCTTTTGTCTTGGGCTTATTTGACGGGTCACGACTATATCACCTCATCTGGATGCAAAGAAGTACCTCATTTTTCTTAAGAAAGTTCTTTCGGAAAAACTGAATAATGTTTCTGCAAGTGTTTGCCGATGAATAACACCATTTAATTGATCCATCACATCTTTCGATTTTACTATGTGAATTTTTGAGTAGTAATATTCACAAAAGAATTTTGTTTCCTTTTTCTGTCCCTCACAGTTTACATAATTTGTGTAATATTGATATTTTTCTGAGATATTCAACCGTTCTTTACAAAATTTCCTATTATTCTAAAAAAGATCCGAGGGCTCAATCTGTTTATTATTATTATTATTATTATTATTATTATTATTATTATTCATTTTTTTTTCAGGCAGTCTATTCAGTAGTGATTCCTAGCGTGCATCAGTGACGATAAACAAAATTTAGAACACTTACTGTGATATTGTAATTTTTATTACATACTTAAGTAATAAAGTACTTAATAGAGAAATTTACACTGCATTTTGTATTGTATCTTTCCTGCGTATTTATGTAATTTACAAAGTGCACATAGAGACTGTTTCTGCTGTTGCTTTTTTATGTGATTATGATCTATAAATTCCTAACGATGCCTTCTAACTCTTTTTTAATTTACACGCAAAGTTGAGAAATATCCTATATTATGTTTTCTAGAATATTGGTAGTATATAATACAATAATATACGTAATTTTTAAATTTCTAATTTAAAATATACAGTTGATAATGATACTTTATATAGTTAGATTCACGCTGTGTAATTATTTTCAACGTTCACCTTAACTATAATTAAATCAGTTCCTATTCTTTTTTTTTTTTTTTTAAACTAAAATTTATCATAATTTCAACTGAAATATATGTTTATTATACTTAACTTTACGCTATAAATCTGAAAGTAAACAAAATATCAATTTTGATACTCGGAAAATTCATAAGATGCAGAGATTTTTTAAAAGAAATAATAATAATAATTAAAAACAATATGCACCAGTCGGTGGTTTAAAAGGGAAAATGGATTTTTTACAAATGGAATTACTTACAAAGGAAGCAAATATAATTCATTAAACGTTTATATTATTTATGCTTCCCGTAGGAGTTAATTCTTAAAAAAAAAATTTGTAGTATCTTGAGAGCGCATATCATATATCATTCACTAACCAACATTTTTTGTCAATCCAATTGACAGTTTTACCTCTGAACTTAGAGGAATAATATTTAAAAACATGAAATGAGTACCGTAACCGCAGCATTAACACGTTCATGACGGCGTGACCCACCGGTTGGTCCACAGCTACAGTCGACAGCAAAAGTATCCGAGCACTAGCAATAATCCCTGTCCAAAAAAAGTACACCTAATACTGCTTTGTTAAATAAATCCTCTTAGAGTCATGTTCTTAGTCAGTCTAAGAACATGATTGTATAAGGATTTATTGAACAAAACAGTTTTAAGTGCACTGTTTTCCTATCGCAATTATTGGCTAGTGCTCGGATACTTTTGAGAAAACTATGTAAACAAAATGCGCTGGCGTGAACTTGCTAAGTAACACAGTTATAAAAGACATTATGTATTATTATTGTTAAATAATGTAATATGGATCATTCGAAATAAAAATTATTGTAACTTTTTGTCTCAAAGGTGTCAAAGAAATAAAACAACACAGTACTAGCCAATGTTTGGGTAGATTCAATGCGGCTCCTGCAGTAAGTACAGTCAGCAGCAAAAATATCCGAGCACTAGCAATAATCCCTGTCTTAAAAAAGTACACTTAATACTGCTTTTTTAAATAAATCCTTGTCAAATCATGTTCTTAGACTGACTAATAATGGGATTCAACAAGGATTTATTTAACAACAGTGGATTAAGTGTACTTCCTTTATACAGGAATTTTTGCTAGTGCTCGGTTACTTTTGTTGCCGACTGCAGTCTTTTCAATGAGTGTATGATAAAAGACAAACGACTAATTCTTAATCAAATCGTACAAGCTAAAAAAAAAAAAAAAAAAAAGAAGAAGAAGAAGAAGAAGAAGAAGAATGAAATGGTGCATAAATTTATAATAAAATCTTTAATGGGGGAACATATCAGATGAATCATCAATCTATGATCGTATGAAAAAGAATGAAATGTACACAAATTTGTAGGACCTACAGACGCTCAAAAAGAAAAGACACAAAAACCAATAAAATTTCCACAAATGAAGATTTAGATAAACATGTGGTTTTAAAATTTAACGAATGGAGAGTAAGCATACATTCTATGTATTGTGCTGTTTGTGTAACCAAAACAAAATATATTTTCTGAGAACTTAAAATGCCCAATAACGTATGCGCGCATTTGTATGTTTCGTATCTAATTGTAGTTAATAATCGTAAATAATAAGCACAGGCTAATAAATAAAAGGATTGAACTATATTTATATACATAAGGTATCTCTTTATAATAGTCCAATTCCAGACAAGGCATGACTTCGCTTGTAATGGTACAATCGATTGCAAAATTAACTTTCTAGTAAATGCCGTTAATATTTTTGAAGTTAATTAAAATTGCATTTTTTAATAGTAAAGATAGAGCAATAATTATTTTCACGTCCATTATTCTTTTTTAAAAAGGTTAAAATTGTCATTTTATTTTTTAATTAATTAATTATTTATTTATTTAAATATCAGAAATAAATAGATGTTAATGCAAAAATATTTCAGAAAGTTTTCTCAACAGTCTTTTTGTATTCATAATATACGTGAATTATTCAGGCATGGGTAATTAAAATACTGGCAAAGTAATGCCTATTTGTAATATTATAGTATATTTTTAAAACCTAATTTTTTGTATTTATATATAATGTACAAAGAAATTTTCAAGATACAGGAAACTATAGAAAGAATAGAGAAATTTGAGTATTACTGGTATTGAAAGTGGATATTAAACATGTTACAGCTTTGTCAATCGTATATTTTTTGTTATGAATTAGAAATTTGAATGCTACTTGTATTGAAATTAAATCTCAAACATGTAAAATTTATTAATAATATATGAAAATAAAAAAGCATAATAAATAAAATTTTATTGTTTAAAGTTTATTAGCTAAAATAATTTTGTTATTACACAAAAACAATACAATGCCATCAAAATATAATCTTAGAAATATAGTTAAAAAAATATTAACCCTATTTTTACTTATAAATTCATTTTTAATATTATATAAACTAACAAAACTTTTAAAAAAGAAAAAGAGAGAATACTGTGTATATTACTTGAACCTATGTACAATAATTTTTTTATTGTGTAATTTTTTAACAATATAAAAAAGAAGTATCTATATCCGTTTGTGTAAAACCTCGTGTTGCTGTAGTATGTATATATATATATATATATTTAATTCCTTTTGGCAGTAAGAGTACCATTTAAACTTCTGCTTTATTAAATATATGACTCTTGCTGTCATAACAAATCTAACTTTAATCTATAAAGGAGTAATCAAAAGAAAATAAATATATGAATAAAAAACAACAATAATAATAAAAATGTATATAATTTGCAATTTCTTTTGCTGTAGCATGTAATGTTAAATTCGCTTTTCATCTTCGAGCACACGAAAATTTTTCTTATTTGAATTTTAAATTTTGAAAAAAATAACAGTGAAAAGTAATAGGAATTAAATTAATTTAAAAACATTTTCAAATCAAAAATCAGCAACATGTCAGTTTTTATTTTGTCAGTACATTACAAACAGAATATGTTGCTTAAAAGTCTGATGTTTAAAATTTTGCAATAGTAAAATTCTTGAAACAATTCCAACTTTTCTTTTCTTCCGTTTATGCAATACGTAATGTTGTTTTTTAAATTAAAAATGAATTTTTTATACACTTTTAGGCTCTCCAACTTTTCTTTTTTTTTTTCGATTTTCAAAATCTAAAAACAAAAAATAACAATTACTAGCAGCATATTTCATATACATTCTTATTCCACAGGTTGTTTTTGGAGTTGAAGTGTTTTAGTTATATGGTTAGTCAGAGGAATGTCAGATCCGTCAAAAAAATATTAAAAATTAATATTAGAAGAATAAATATTTCAATTGGTTTCCCATTTTTTTTATAACATGGAAATGTAAGGCACTCTTTTATACATAGCTGCCAACTATTTCGTATTTTGAGAAACTTTTTTTTTTTTTCTTTTTTAACAAAAATTTCCTCTTACTGAATCAGAGAAAACTAATATTACGAAATAAATTTTTTGCATAAAAAATAGCAGTACCTAAAACACTGAATAGGTTTGCAACTACGTAATAACGCAATTGCAAAACAGGTCTACAGTTTATTGTTCTTTTAACTAAATTTTGAAATTTTGAGGCGGATATGAAATTTTATGTTTTAGTCCATAATATATATATTTTATTTAAATAAATAAAATTGAAAAACTTTATTAAGAAAAAAAAAACAGAAATCGATAACTTTTGAATTTCTAATTAAAATTTAATTTAAAAACAGTAAAAAACAAAATGTTTATTATAAAACGTAAACGTTTAAAAATCTAAAGATTACAGATATTTACTGTTAGAACCTGCCTGTGGAATAAACATTTCTTACATAAATTTTTGAAGTACTTTTATGATTAATTAAATTTTCTCAATACAGAAAAAAAAAAAAAAAAACTGAAATTTTGCTAAAAAGCTAACAAATATTTTATGTGAACTGCAATAGTTTAATTAACTATTCCATTTACAAAGCAGTCATACTTTTGTTATTTATATTTGTTTCTAACAAAGATAAATTACCACGCTTCAAGCCTAAAAATCTTTAAATATAATTAATTAGCAATAATAATAATTATTATTTTTTTTATTATACATTAAACTGAACCACATTTCCTCTTGGCTTTTTCCTTTTCTTTTTTTCATCATTTTGTATGATGTTTACGGATGTCGAAAGACACCAAAAACACGAAGTCTAAAGGATTTTATTTGGTTTCTGAAGCACTAAAAGTGAAAAATATTGGCTTTTAACGGATTCTGCGTACATTGATACTAGTGCTATTCTATAGAATTTTTGAACTTTCTGGAATTTTTTTAAACGTAGAAAAGTTCTTTTTATATTATTCATTTATTTTTAATAAATTTGTTTTAGTTTTATTACTTGAAAGTTAATTATTACGTAATATAATGAACACAAATAACCAAATAAGGACAGATGAACATTGAAATAAGGATAATGTTTCAGAAATATGAAGTAAATTAACAGATAATAACTACATAAAACACAGCAGTTTTTCTTTTTCTTCTTCTTCTCCCCTTCTTTTTTTTTTGAAATTTAAAATATTATTTTCTCTGATTATAACAATATATATATATATATATATATATATATATATATATATATATATATATATATATATACTAGCAGGCTACGCCCGCTTCGCTGGTCACTATTTTTAAATGAATCACAATAATTAATGAATTCTCAAAATTGCATTAATTTTTATCATGTGATAAAAGAAGAAAAAAAAATCTGATCAGGAAAAATGTCGCACCGGGTCCCCACTGCCTTCGGCAGCGTAGACCCGTGCACTGCGCGCAAGTATTCCTTCACCATCCTTATGACTTCTCAAAATTCCATGTTATTACTCATAAACTTTCATTCTCAAGAAAAGGAATTAAAAAATATATCATGTAGCATCGGGTAAAAACTCACACCGGGACGCCACTGCCTTCGGCAGCGCAGACCCATGCGCGCTGCGCGCGCACGTTTGAGGATATACGTGCGCTGTACACGCATATTCCTTCTCAACTCAAAATTTTATTAAGAAAATTAAATTTTAAAAAAATCTTTTATCATCGGGTAAAAACTCGCACCGGGTCCCAAACCCATGCGCGCTGCGCGCCTATTCCTTCCCCACCGTTCCAGCCCCTCCTAATTAACTTGCATATACCAATTTTGAACGGTCTTACTCAATTAGCTGAGATGCAAAAGAAAACCTGATCAGGACACTTTAAATTGTAAATCAGGTGAAATCTCGAATTCCACTTTCGATAATGTAAAAGAACTTTAAAATATCTTTCGAACGATGTATTAAAAATAATTTAATCATAATTAGAATATGAAATATTGAAATTAAAAATATTACAGCGCCATCTGGCGGTAGAAATTTCTGTAATCTATTGTTCCATTCCAGATCAACAAAGCTTTCAAATGATGTATTACTCATGAAATTATTTTAATTAGTAGATGAGATACAAAAGAAAACCTAATCAGGATACCTCAAAACGTGTAAATCGGGTGAAATCTCGAATTCCATTTTCGATAATGCAAAAGTACTTTAAAATGTGTATCAACTAAAATAAGCTTTCAAATGATGTATTACTTATGAATTTTTTTAATTAATAATTGAGATACAAAAAAAAACTGATTCAGGGCACCTCAAAACGTGTAAATCTGGTGAAAACTTTCAATAATTTAAAAGAACTTTAAAATATCTTTCGAATGCTGTATTAAAAATAATTTAATCATAATTAGAAATTGAAATATTGAAATTTTAAAATATTACAGCGCCATCTGGCGGTACAAATTTCTGTATTCCACTGTTCGAAAAGCTTTCTAATGATGTATTACTTACGAAATTATTTTAATTAGTAGCTGAGATACAAAAGAAAACTAATTCAGGAGACCTCAAAACGTGTAAATCTGGTGAAAACTGTCGATAATATAAAAGAACTTTAAAATATCTTTCGAATGATGCATTAAAAATAATTTAATCATAATTAGAAATTGAAATATTGAAATTTGAATGTATTACAGCGCCATCTGGCGGTAGAAATTTCTGTAATCCACTGTTCGATTCCAAATCAAAAAAAGCTTTCTAATGATCTATTACTTATAAAATTATTTTAATTAGTAGCTGAGATAAAAAAAAAAAAAACCTAATCAGGACACCTCAAAACGTGTAAATCGGGTGAAATCTCGAATTCCATTTTCGATAATGTAAAAGTACTTTAAAATGTGTATCAAGTCAACAAAGCTTTCAAATGATGTATTACTTATGAAATTTTTTTAAATTAATTTCTGAGATATAAAAGAAAACTGATTCAGGACACCTCAAAACGTGTAAATCTGGTGAAAACTTTCGATAATTTAAAAGAACTTTAAAATATCTTTCGAATGATGTATTCAAAATAATTTAATCATAATTAGAAATTGAAATAATGAAATATTGAAATTATAACAAATAATTAGCAATAAATTAAAATTGCGACTATAATTTGAGATTTAAACTATCCTATCTCTCAAGTTGGATCGAACTGCACATGGTGTGCGAATTTTATTATAATCGGTTAAGTGGTTTAGGAGTCCATTGAGGACAAACATTGTGACACGAGATTTATATATATTAAGATATATATAATATATATATATTGTTCAAAGTCTCTAAATATATATATATATATATATATATATATATATATATATATATATATATATATATATATATTAACTTTAGTAATTTAATTATATATATATATATATCTAATTCTAGAGCTTATGATTATTTTACAATCTCAAAATAAAATCTCGATATTAAATTTCATGATAATACATTTTCTACATAGATTACGAGTGCAGTACATACTTCAAGAGCATCTACTAAAAGATTTTATTTCAATATTATTCGTTAACATAAATTACAAAAAGTACATTTTTAAGAATCACAAAACATTTTTTTATGGATGGAACCTGCTATACTTATTTGGATCAAATACAAAATGGATTTTTTAAACTGTTCATAACGATTCCCATCTATGGTTTTAGCAACTGGTTTTAGTAGTGTAATAATCTATTTCATATCGTTTAATTCTCAAGATGTTCATTTATTTATTTGGCAGCATGATAATAGAACACAATCGACACTGAGTACCTACGGTAAATAATTATTTAATTTTCAATAAATGAATTTGTCAATTGTATTGAAGTTAGATGATGATGTGCAATTCGGAAAACTGTACTGTATAAAGGTCTCGAATATACATATGCCATGTAACTAAACTCGTGGACTAGAATTCGCCAGATAGCTAGAAGTCGTCAGAGTTTTCCAATTATGCAAATTCTATGAGGCTAGAAAGTATTTGAGAAAAAGTATTTAAAAAAATTCTGGTGTGAAACAACAACACGACTTCCATTACCAACTATTACACGTATTATATGCATTTTTTGGAAATGTAATATGCATTTTTTTTTTTTTTTTTTTTTTTTTTTTTTTGAATTTTCCAGTAAGAGAAACTTGATACACGTATAAAGACATATAAAACAGAGTTAAAAAAAAAAAAAAAAAAAAAACAAGAGTTATTAAACACCAATTTCCGAGACCTAAACCTGAACTACCTAATCAGGATAACCGTTAATATTACTCTAATAGCCATGTAATACATGACAAAGAGTATCTGAAATGGATTAATGAAACAGTTTTCAAGAAAATCGTTAGAGTCGTTTTTGAGATTCCTACTATTACCAGAACTTTCTATACTCAGCTATTGACCGGAAAACAATAATTACGTACAAAAGGATATTTAAAAGGGAGTTAATATGGCGAGTTTGAAAAAAATCCATTAAGGGTTTTTAAAAGCGAGATCTGAAATTGAGCTAATTATATAAGATGCCTTTCAATTTTCCTGAACTAACCAACTATATCATTCAAAAGGGCATCTAATAGAGTGCTTATACCGCAACTTTGAAGAAAATCTTCAGAGCCGTTTTTGAGATACGGACTTAAGGTCCCATTTCCGGTTTCCGATGACCCACTACCGGTTTTCCATTTCTCACCAAAATTTGGAAAATTTATCTGTACACCAGACCTGTATCAGTTGTGAAGTGTCGTAGTTCTATCTTTATTAGTTTCAAAGATATGATAGCCAGAAAATTCCACACATGCATACACACTTACACACGCGTACATACACACAGACTGACCAATTGGAAAAAACTACTATTTTGGACTCAGGAGTTTTAAAACATGTAAATCAGGTGAAAACTCGATATCGAATTTTTGGACCGAATACAATACTTTCATTACCTATTTTATTAGGGTAATCGAAGTAAGAAAGGTCTAACTGCAATAATTTCCTTTTCAAAATCTTTAATTAAATTCTTTATCAACAAATAAATTAATGAAAAATGGAGCTAATCTTTGAAGCTCTGCATTTCTTTCTGTTATTCTTTTGTCAAAAGTTGTAATTTTTAGAATCAAGTTATGTTAAATGATTTACGTTTCAGTGATAAACAAAAGGTTTTTTAACAAAAAATAAATAAACATATTATTTAAATCAATATGAATGAAAATATGTTGGATTTTTTAATTCAAATTTCAACCTGAGACGAAAACTGAATCCTCATGATTCGCCCAAGGGAAAACAATTCTGTATAAAATCGAGTATTCTTACAATGTATAAATAAGTAAAAAAAAAAAAATATATATACAGACACGACATTATTTCATTATTTAAAACATGAAAATCTGACATTGACAGATTTTAATTTAGTGCCAGAGGCCTACTGCTAAACTTGTTAATATCGACAAATTCTTCTTTAGTTAATTCGTGACGATCTAAATTCCATGATAAAGTTTTCATTAAATCAAACCAATGTGTTTCAGCTGCAGATATTGTAACAAATAACGTTGGAAGTCCAAACTGTCTTATAGCCGCAAAACAACGTTTTTTCTCTTTTTCCCAATGAGGGGGAGGTGTGCCTTGGGGGGGACTCATGTCAAAGGTGTGCCTTGGGAGGGGGACTCATGTCAAAGTTGTACCTTGGGGGGGACTCATGTCAAAGTTGGGCCTTGGGGGGACTCATGTCAAAGTTGGGCCTGAGGGGGGGACTCATGTCAAAGTTGGGCCTTGGGGGGACTCATGTCAAAGTTGGGCCTGGGGGGGGGACTCATGTCAAAGTTGGGCCTTGGGGGGACTCATGTCAAGGTTGTACCTTGGGGGGACTCATGTCAAAAATGGGCCTGGGGGAGATTCATGTCAAAGTTGTGCCTTAGGGGGACTTCATTCAATAAATCCCCATTCAATAAACCGACTGAAATAAGCCCTTAGCACTATTAAGAGTGTATTATAAAAATTCGACAACGCTGTACGACTGAAATAGGGGTAGCTTGGGGGGACTCATGCCAAAGTTTGGCCTGGGGGGGGACTCATGTCAAAGTTGTGCCTTGGGGGGACTTCATTCAATAAATCCCCATTCAATAAACCGACTGAAATAGGCCCTTAGCACTATTAAGAGTGTATTATAAAAATTCGACAACGCTGTACCGACTGAAATAGGGGTACCTTGGGGGGGACTCATGTCAAAATTGGGCCTTGGGGGGACTTCATTCAATAAATCCCCATTCAATAAACCGACTGAAATAGGCCTCTAGCACTAATTAAGAGTGACCTATAAAAATTCGACAACTGTACCGACTGAAATAGGCCTCTAGCACTAATAAACTTTTAAAAAAAGTCTGTTCTTAAAGCACATTTCCTGTATTAACAGAGATTTCACAGCTTATTGGTGATAACAAGACAATAATGATGAGTTTGTTCAATGACTGGTACTATATCAAAACTTAACTTTCATAAGTCATTGGACTAGTTCAAACCATTTGATACGGCTCACCGTTTTTATAGAGACTATCCACAGAATCTGAAATTGAACATTATTCAGGAGTAGCACAATCGACAAAAGCCACTACTCTGATGGGATTTACCTCTAAAATACTGTTAGACTATGTGAAATTTATCGCAAAGGATTTAAAAGTTACTGTATATCTATTTAGTTTTGCAAACCATCAAGTATGATGCTCAAGTTTTGTGGAGGTTTCGGCTGTTTAAATAGAAGAGATAAAACTAAATGCTAGCAAAAAAAGTATCAGCCTACTCAATCTTCTTTTTAAGGAATGTAATCGTCTAAATTTCAATAAAAAATAATAAATAAAATAAACATAAGGGATTTTAAAGCGTAAAAGATTTTTTAGCGGAAGATTCTGGGAAAAAAACTTTAATAAATAGTAAATTGTAGACGTATTCTGCGCTTAAAAATGGGCGGGTCTTTCCACGTACTATTGCACGAACGGTGAGCTATTTTTTTTTTTTTCTCGGAAATGCCTGATCGAGAGGAATGCACCGTCTCGAACAGGTTCACTTGTCGCAGGTGGTTTCACAATAACTTCACATGTACAATAATATATGCGCTGATTGTAGACAACGAGAGATTAGGTCAGCAAATAAGAAACCCTCCTAGCTAAAAAGTTAACGTACTGAGTTTACGGTAAGCGTGTTAACTAGTAACTTAATATTATTTTCTGGTCTTTTTCTTTATCTAATTTTGTTCTTTTTTTCTGTTTCTTTAATATTTTTTTCTTTAAATAAATTTTTGTAGTTATTTTTAAATTTCTTCTATTTTTCTGATTTTTTTTTAATTATTGAATTGAAATAGCCACTCTAAATGCAAAAATATTTATTTACAAATACCTTACAACAACGTCATTTAAGTGAATTATTATTATTGATAATGTAATTGTAGTAGTTATGATTAAGCGCAATCTTACCTACCCATGTGCGCAATCACTCCTACCCTATAAGGAGAGATTACGCTAAATTGCTCTCTTGGCTTTATAAATACTGTTATTTTAAATTACAACAGAGCATCAAAATAGCAATACAAATGCATAGAAGAAGGTTCAATTCGACGTTATGCACCAAAAGTTATGCAAAATTAATATTTGGATTTTTTATATCATTCTGAGGAATTATGCACAAATTCTCCTAGCTTTACCTTACACTAAAATAAGTATTATGTTATTTTTTGTTTGAACTCTATTATTACAGCTATATTTATATAGAATATTTAATATCTGCAGCAGATTCAAATTAAATAAAATTCTATTTCAATCAAAAGGCTACTATTAAATGAACTATCTGGTTTAAATAGTGAGACTAATTCGGAAAATTTCTACATACGTACTTAGACAAGATGGAGAATATATATATTAAACACTTAATACAAAATTTAATTACTTTAATAAAAGCATTATGACGTCATAATTTACAGTCGTAAAAAATAATAGTTTTTAGAGCAAATTTATCTTTATTTTCGTATGTAAGAGCATATCTCTAAATGTACACTCATGTCCATAAATTAAGGATAATGCTAGCTGAGGCAAATAGAGGTTCAGAAGCAAAACAAACATGACTTATTCATAAAGTCCATTTATTAAACAAAAAATCAAGAGCGAAAAAAGGTGGTTTATGTAGATACCATTTATAAAAACTACGATTTTTGCTCCCTGAAGCAATTACAAAAAATATCTCCCTTACAAAAACTTAACATTACATGGTTGTTATGATGTTTAACACATTGTATGTCTCTCAGATGATGAAATACAGACCTTACAACGCCTAGGAATGCTGAATATTAAACAATTGATCTGATCTTGGGGAAGATTACTCTACTCAGCAAGCAATGCTCTCCGAAATTCCGGTACACATGTAGGAGGTGGTTGACGGACTACAACTCGTCGGAAAAGCATGTCCTACACATGCTCTATCGGATTCTAGTCAGGTGAGAATGCTAGCCATTCCATGCGGGTGATAGCTTCAGATTGTAGGCATCCGTGTACAACATTTTCACGGTGAGGAAGCGCATTGTCGTCCATAAATACAAATTCTGGGCTCTTGACACCCCTAAACAAAAGTACATGTTGTTCCCGAATGATGTCTCGATAAATTTGGCCTATCATTCTTCCGATTTGAACATGCACATCTGTTCTGCTGTCCCATATGATCACCCCCCCCCCCCAAAAAAAAAAAAAAAAAAAAAAAAAAAAAAAAAAAAAAAAAACGAGCACTCCTGCCCCACAGTAACGGTGTCGTTCAATGATGTTGTTTTGGTGGTAACGGGTACCTGACGTTCTAAATATGAAAGTCTGGCGTTAATCACACTGCAAGATAAACCTGGACTCATCGGAAAACATCACACAAACTCACTGTGCCGCTGTCCACATTGCATACTCTCTACTCCAAGTTAACCGCTGGCACAGTGCGTTGCCGTGAGTGAAACACATCTAACAGGCCTGCTAGCATATAAACCAATAATTCCACAACGTCGCAGACAGCTGACGAGACAGGTCCGATGCTGTGCTTTATCTGTTTATTTTGGCAGTTACTGCCAAATACCAATGGTCATTTGGCATTGTAACTCGGGGCCGACCAGTACTGTAACGTCGACTGGCATTTCCATCATTTTGGAATCGTTGCCAAAGCCTAAAGATGACACTTTAGGCGATTCTATGTTCCCCCGATACTTCTATCTGAGTACGCCCACATTCTAGTCGGCCGATAATTCTACCACGTAAAAAAATATCTGCGTGCGTCATCTGTGTCATATCCATTCGGTTGTGGCACTGAGCGGCACACAGAACGCTTGTGAAAAATTTTCCTTCTTTGCTCCCATTCCTTATCTACCCCCTTTTGACACTTTCGTCATTGTAACATCATATCGGCGTCATCTGATGGCTTTCTATAATTTGCATATTATTCTTAAAGATGTGTGTGGTATTTCTACAGGTGAAATTTTTGCATTAAAGTTCGATTTCAGTGTGAATCTGAATTATCCTTAATTTATGGACATGAGTGTATTTTACAAAGATTTAAATAACGTAGAAAAAGCTTTTTTAACAATCCATTTGTTGAATATTACAATTAATGGAGTGAATTATTTTAATAAAACACTTACGGCTATCAGTATTATGGCAAATTTTTAAGTATGTGTATTATATATATCTTTTAAAAATAACTCATTAAAAAAAATATTAATATTTTTTCATAATTAGCATTCTTCAAAAAGTTACGAGGACAAAGAAAATATAAAAAACTTATATATCACAAAGTAAATAAATAAATAAATAATAATTTAGAAATCATTAGCTCTAGCGCGAGACTAAATACTATTAAAAATTTCCTTATTCCTTGTGAACCATTTTGCGCACAGTTATATTATCTTGAACTCACAATTAAAAGATTAAACAGCATTGCGCTATGTTTATCAACGTAGACACTAATTGAATTACTGGTACAATATGTAAAATAGATCCACATATATAAGCATTTCGAAATTCTAGTAAATATTTAGTGCTAATATGCATGTATACTGCACATTTTGTAAATTAAACGGATAAATAATTTTCTCATATATCACATATAGATATTTAATTTAGAGTATAAGAATTCTTTAATTTTAAACAGTTTTAAAATAAAGTTAAGTATTTTTATCATTTATTAACATTATATATGATAAATTATTGATGTTATTGGCTTTAGTCTGCGAAAAAGTAATTATTAATTTGTAATATTTATCAGCCTCCATTTTGCTGATAAGTATATAATGATATAGCATACATAAAATTGCATTGTAGATCAAGAACGTTTTTCAATATTTTTAGCAGACATCAATTAAACTATTTTCCATGTGTATTGTTGACTGAATTTAAAATAATGAACCAGGAAAATTAAATCAACTAATATTTTTACGATTATATACTGACATATATTTTCATCAGTACAAAAATTGTCATTGTTTTACATCTAAAAATTGCATGGAAGTTTAAAAAAAAAAAAAAAAAAAAAAAAAAAAAAAAAGTTTCACTTATAATAGTAGTTGAATAAAACTGAATTTAATAAAATGCTTTTAATAAATTTTTATTTACCTATTTGCCCTAATTTTAAGCAATAAAGAAGATTGATATAAAATCTGTTTCTTACGAATTCAAATTTAAGAAAAAAGCCCACCAAAAAAGTAATTTTATATATAGTTTTGCCGAACCATACATCAACATTAGATAGTGGTAAAGTTAAAAGAATGTTAGGAACACGAAGAACCTTAATTAAAACAAAGTTGTTTTCTTTATCAAAAAATTTCCAAATGGGACTCTAGTCACTTGAATATTATGTGGACCAGAAAGTTAAAAAGACAAACTGAAGCAGATAATCGATTGCAGTAATCACCAAAACGAGCGACAGTCATGATCAAACGACAGGAATATTTCTGTGCAAATTGTGGGATAATTAACCGGTCACAGAGATCTTCAATGAGAGATATCTGAGACAAATTAAGCATGGTACTTCCCGTGCCAGCAGTGAGTAAGAGCGTACACAAAAAAAAAAAAAAAATCCTAGCACGAGTACTGATTGAAGCTACGGCCAATGCATTATGTTATATTTGATATGTATAAATTCAACATTGGTTAACTGATAATTAACTGAATCCGATTTGAGAAATAACTATTAAAATAATTTCACAAAACTTGGAAAAGAAATTACTCAACTCGTGTTTTTGCAGAAATTCCATTAAACACCAAATTTCATAAAATTGGAGCCGGCCAGGTGGTTCGGTCGGTAGGGTGCTGCCTTCCAAATCTAATGGTCCCAGGTTCGAATCCTGGTGCGGGCATGGATGTTTGTGTTGTCTTATGTCTTCAAAATATTGTGTACTTGTATAATAAAAACTTGTAAACCCTTGTGGCGTGGATTTTTCGAGATATAAGCGGCCTTAGAGGCAAGCAATAAATCTCAGTACTCATCAAACCAAACCAAACCAAACCATAAAATTGGGCAGGGTTGCAAGAGCCTCCGTCTCAAGACGGAAAACTTACACCTGTGTATTTTTATCGATAATTTGTATCATATTTTTGCTTTAATTTTTTGCGATTGATCATAATAGAAATTACTGGAAAAGAGTGCTGGTGAGAGTCTTTTATTTTGAGACTGAAACTCTTGCATCCCTGAAATTGGGGTTGACGTGTTTATTTAAATTAATTTATTGAAAGAAATCTCTACGTATGTGAGGCCAACTGTCTGAACCTAGGCCCGAGTAGATTGTTATATATGAGAGTATTTTGAACGGCTCCTTACTCGTATTTACGAGAATTTCTGAGAAAACTACAAAACACTCTTAACGGCTAGACCAAAAGAGCGTGATCTGTGGTCTAACCTGCTTAGAAAGAAAGTCCTTTCGGCCACAATTACACAGTCATGTTGGAATTGGAATTGACTAAGGATATCGATAAAGACTATCGATATGTATCGTAATCTTAATAAATTGTATCCCCTTTAATCTTACTTAATATTACAATTCAGAACGCAAAAATATTAGTAAATGTGAATTTACTGTTAATATTCTTGCGTTTCAAAGGTTTATCTATGGATCGTATAAGTTGCTTAGAAGTAGCTCGAAGTTACTTTATAAAATGTAAATTAATTTGAAAAATTTGAAGATAAAAAAATTCACCATTTTCTATCTGTAATCTATAATTTAAAACAGCGCAAACATAATATGTCTGTAGATTTTAGTATAAACTGTTTTGTCATATTTGTTATCCTTCAATGTTACATTTTTTACTCCAAAGATTAAGTATACTTCAGGGGCGATAATGCAAATATACGTCGTTACAGAATCATTCGAGATTGATTCAGTAAACATCAATCTATCTTTCAACAATTTCTCTAACTGCTACAGAATCCGGATCCGAATCCAAGAAAAAATATTTTGGACATGTTGAAAAAGCGTATTGGACAGTAAACTCCTCTTCCATCCAATTTACAAGATCTTAAAGTCTGTGTAACTAATACGTGTTATTCTCTGGACATAAAGACACCCCCAAAAATTGCAGAATCAATGTTCTCGCGATTACCTGTGCAAAAGGAGATTTGATGTGCAAAAGGAGATTTGATGTGCAAAAGGATGTCAAATAAAATATTAATCTAAGTTTTTTAATTAATCGGACAGTGTGTGTAGTTATATTATTACAATATATATTACCTCATAATTTTGATAATTTTAAGCTATAATAAACACAAAATAATATATTTAGTTGTTCCATTAAATATATGTTTAATTATTATGCTGCGGAAAGTGTTGTTTATAACTTATGAATGTACGTAGAAAATGTGTAAAATGCTAACCAAATCATTTATGGATGGGCCAATTATATGATCTTTCATAATTAGTACTAAAATCCTTTGTTTCTTTAGAAATAGCATATGAGCATATAATGAACAGTAATTTCTATTTTCAAACGCAAATTAATAAATTTATAAGCAAAATTTTCTTTTAAAATTATGACACAGAATTTTACATGAAAACTTTAAACTTATTCTTAAATTTAGAATAAGGGATTCTAAACTACTCTACATGAATAACAGCGAAAGCGTAAAGTGGAAACAATTTAACATATTATTTTGTGAAATTTACTCTCGCGTTTAATTAACATCTAATTAGAATCATAATAGAGCGCATGATGCTTACAGAATTGGTTATAGTTAAATACGTTGCTAATAATCTGATTACATGAAATGTTGGAACTTGAATTTACTTAGTATAATTACAATTATGTAAGATGTAGTTTAAGCTTGGAAATTATAGAGAAATCTTGACATAAGTTTATAAGTTCAAGGAGAATAAAAATAATGCATATATTATGTTCCTTGTAAAACAATTTAACTGCAAGAATGGAATTATAGTTACCTATAGATAAAATTTTTATAAAATTTTTTAAGAAAGTTTCATAAGATAAAGTTAACTGGGCGCCGTACAAGAGCTGCAAAATGGGCTATTAGTGAGTCAATGGTCTTTTGGTTCAGAGATATGCGAAGGTAATTTTTATTCTCCGCGAAGGGATGTCTTTCAACCTTCGGTAACGCCCAGAGGTATTATTATTACAAAACACGGAAAACATTGCAGCCACGAGAGATTTTACGTGCACAAGTCACTATTAATCCATTATTTACCATTGATCCTTTTTGGGGACTTTAATTTTTTATTGGTTTAGAAAATATTTTAGACAATGCATTCCACAACTGTCCCAAGAGTGGCACGATCGTTAGTAGCACACTTGAGTGCTTGAAATTTGTTGTGATAATTTGAAATTTTTTATTAAAACTTACGAAATTCACTAAATAAAGCAAGTTAGAAAAATAGTTTTAGCAAATAATGGCAGGTCTTTGTCAGGTTCAAATATTTTGACACAAGATTATAAGCGCAAAGTGAATAAAATAATGTATATACGAGGGCTGTCCATAAAATATCCGGATTTATTTTATAACTAAATAAATATAATGTATATCAATACTTCAGTTTAATCCCCTTGAAAGTATCGTCCTTGAGAAGATACACTTAGCCCAACGTTGTTGACACTCTTGGAAGCAGGATTGGAAGTCTTTCTTTGGAATGGACAACAACTGTTCAATCGCTTTTTGTTTGATGATCATCACATCCTCAAACCGTCGTCCTTTAAGCGATTTGAACGGTGCCATGTTTTGTGCCAAACTTTGGCAATTTGAACGGTGCCATTTTTGATTAAAAAATTTCGCATTTCCAAAGCTATAGAAAACGCTTAAAGGACGACGGTTTGAGGATGTGACGACCATCAAACAAAAAGCAATCGAACAGCTCTTGACCATTCCAAAGAACAACTTACATTCCTGCTTCCAAGAGTGGCAACAGCGTTGGGCTAAGTGTGTTGCTTCTCAAGGACGAACGGGATGAAACTGAAGCATGTATATCCATTATATTTTTTTAGTTATAAATTAAATCCGGATAATTTACGGACAGCCCTCGTAATGCATTCCCTCTGAAACATTTTAGCAGCAAAAATAGAATTATACTTCGGGAATAGATTATAACACATTTTTCAGTTTTCATTTTTTTTTTCTTTTTTAAGTTTAGGTTGAGTGGGTTTTATGTCTCACTAGAGTTGCATAAAGAGATATCGGTAACCCAGTCGGAGTATTGATCCGGAGACATGACATAACATTTTTCATTCTCTGCAAAGAGATAGAATAGTTTCGGTAACCCTCAATCGTATTATTTTTCCGGAACACGTGGATCATTGCATGCTTGAGAAATTTCACATGTATTAGCCACCATTACAATTCCGTTTTTGGCTGGCTTATACACTGCGGTTTATGTAAACTTGAGTATCGCAATCCTTTGGTTAAATTTGCCATGGAAGATATCTAAATAAATAATTTTTCCCAAATCCAGTAGTTGACCTTCGTTGGTCTTAAAATCTTGATTGGACGGTAGTTTTAAATGAGTAATTCGCAACAAATTAAATTGTGAGTATCAAGGAAAATGTTTGAAGGTAACTAGAGTATTTTGTCAGAATTGCTACATTTGACAACATTAACTCTGATATAATATAAAGAATGTATGCATATTTTATCATTCATATTAATCCCACTTTTTGTTTATTTTTATTATTAATAGGAAAAAAAAATAGATGTTGTTCTTAGCCCCAGGGGAGGTATTGGGAAAAACTATGAGTAAGAATAACCTTTTAATTTTATATGTATATATTTATCGCTTGAATATTTTTAATTATTCGCTTTTAACGTCCTATTTATTTATTTATTTTAATTGCAAGTTATATACCTTTGGAATTTATGCACTATACATTTGGCAATATAATTATATACGTTTTTTAAATGCGAAAACGGCTTAAAAAAAAAAAAAAAAAAAAAAAAAAAAGAATTTTATATACATATTTTTTAAACCTATGCTTAACAAGGCGTGTTTTTATTTTATTTTATTTTTATTTTTATTTATTTAAATTAATGTAAAAAAGTGAAATTTAGAATTAGGTTTTTTCCAATTACTTTCAAGAAAATTAAAATATCTAAATACAGACATTATCCTTTTATAAGAAAATATTATTTTACTTTATTTATAAGATGTATCAATTTGTAGAAATGTTTTTCTTGCAATTTTTAAAAAATAATACTGTGCAAGTTCATGCTCAAGCTGAAAACTAATTTTAAAAAAAAAATGTTCTCTCTCACTCTCTCTCTCTCTTCCCCCTTTTTTTTTTTTTAAATTTCAATTTTTAATAAATTCATACTTATTTTGTAATAAATTATAAGCTTCCCTAAAATTTCTAAAATATTATTTAGTAGAATATAAACTATGTATATAATGCTTTTCTCTGAATGGTCCCTTTGGTCTAAAGCAAAAATAAATAAATAAATAAATAGACTTTTTTTTTTTTTTAATAAACCATTCCCAATGTGGATGAAAAGTTTCTTTTTCCCTGTCTTGCTTTTAGACATTTTGCACAAGTCTGGAGAAAATATGTTCTCCAGACAGTTTATGGAAGATTCTAAAAGCTATTGCAATGAAATACAGTCTTTCAGTAAATTTTATATGGGGAAAATTTTGTGAATTTCCATTGTGTTTTTATTGCTTATAAAAGTTTTCTGGCATTGAATGGTTCTATGTATTTAATTTATTTTTAAGGAATCCGTTGTGAATTAGCTATATGTTATGAAACGTTTGTTTTATGTAAGAAAATATTATGTTTAAAATAATAAAAATAGAAGTAAAGAGGATGCTTTTATTACAATATTTTAAAATTCACAACGAATCTTCAATTGCATTTTAGTCATAAAATACAATACAAGGGCAAATTATCATTTCTATATGTGCATAATATATACCGTTATAAGAACTATAAATAATATGATATTTTTATACATGTTAAAAATTGTCTCAGAATATATTTATTAGGTATTTACTAATATTGCATATGGAAATAATGATTTTATTTTTAACTAAAAAATATTTAAAGGTTCTGCATGCTCTATGCTAAATTTATCATGTTTAATTTTATGAAATTCCTTACCGATACATCTCATATGTGCTTAAAGCTTATATATATCGTAAAATTTTAACTACATTTTATTGTCAATTTTAAAATGAAACTCAAGTTAAACCTTTTTTTAAACCCCTTTTGAATATGGAAAGTTAGAAATTCATTGTATAACTATTATCATAATAGAGCATTGTAAATATATGTTAAAATTACTTTCGACTAGTGGTTTTTGAAATATGCTGATTATGAGTTGTTTTTTGAAATTAAAGTTTGCTTACCTCAGAAACTAGTAAAGATATATTAATCAATTTTTATACATAAGTATCTATTAATACAATGAATTATAGCTGAAAATTTGAAAAAAAAATATGGATATTGAAAAAAAAGAAATTTTTGAGAGAACCCAGTAACCTTAAATAACATGAGAGGAAAAAATATTTCGTTCAGCTAGTAAACAATTAATACAAAACTTAATTACTTTAATGAAAGCATTATGACGTCATGAATTACAGTCGTAAAAAATTATAATTTTGAGTGCAAATTTGTCTTTATTATCAGATGTAAGCGCATATCTCTACGTATATTTTACAAAGATTTAAATAACGAAGAAAAACTTTTTTTAACTATGATTCCATTTGTTCAATATTACAATTAATTGAGCGAATTATTTTAACTAAATATTTACGGCTGTCAGCACTGTTGCACATTTTTATGTATGTGTATTATATATATATATATATATATATATATATATATATATATATATATATATATATATATATATTAAAAACATTTCATTTAATAAAATATAATATATTTCGTAATAAGCCTTCTTCAAAAAGTTACGGGGACAAAATAATATAAATAAATAAAAATAAATAAATAATTTAAAAAACTTTAGCTCTAGTGCGAGACTAAATACTATTAAAAATTTCCTTTTCCCTTGTGAACCATTTTGCGCACAGTTATATTATCTTGAACTCACAATTAGAAGATTAAACAGCAATGCGCTATGTTTATCAACGTAGGCACTAATTGAATTACTGATACAATATGTAAAATAGATCCACATATATAATCATTTCGAATTTCTAGTAAATATTTAGTGCTAATATGCATGCATACTGTACATTTTGTTAATTAAACGGACAAATAATTTTCTCATATGTCACATATTGATATTTAATTTAGAGTATAAGTATTCTTTAATTTTATACAGTTTTTAAATAAAGTTAAGTATTTTTATCGTTTATTGACAATATATATGGCAAATTAATGATGTTATTGGCTTTAGTTAGCGACAAAATAACTATTTTGTAATATTTATCAGCCTCCATCTTGCTGATAAGTGCATAATGATATAGCATACATAAAATTGGCCAGAACTTTTTTTTTTCTTTTTTTACTATTTTTTTGCATACACCAATTAAAATAATTTCTATGTGTATTGTTGACTGAATTGAAAACAATGAACCAGGAAAAATAAATTAATTAATATTTTCACGATCAGGTACTAACATATATTTTCATCAGTACAAAAGTTGTTATTGTTTTACATACATCTAAAACTTACATGGAAGTTAAAAAAAAAAAAAAAAAAAAAAAACTGCTACTTATAATAGTAGTTGATTAAAACTGAATTTAATAAAATGCTTTTAATGAATTTTTATTTACCTATTTTGCCACAACTTTAAGCAATATAGAAGATTGATATAAAATCTGTTTCTTATGAATATAAATTTACGGAAAAAGCCCATCAAAAAAGGAATTTTATGTATAGTTTTGCCGAAACATACATCACCATTAGATAATCGTAAAGTTAAAAGAATGTCAGGAACACGAGGAATCTTAATTCAAACAAAGATGTTTTCTTTATCAAAACATATTCCAAATGGGACACTAGTCAGTTGAATATTATATAGACCAGAAAGTTAAAAAAATAAACTGAAACAGAAAATTCATTGCAATAATCTCCAAATTGAGCGACAGTCATGAACAAGCGACAAGAATATTTCTGCGCAAATTGTGAGAGAATTAACCTGTCAGAGAGATACTCAATGAGAGAAATCTGAGACAAATTGAGTATGGTAATTCCCTTGCCAGCAGTGAGCAAGAGCGTACGCAAAAAAATCCTAACAGGATGAATGGATGGTTGGGTGGTTGGATTTTACGTCGCACTAGTGCTGCGCAGATGGGCAATCCTAACAGGAGTACTGGTGGAAGCTACGCCCAATACTTTATGTCATATTTGGTATTTTTAAATTCATGATTGGTTTACTGATAATTAACTGACTCCGATTTGGGAAATAATTATTAAAATAATTTCACAAAACTTGGAAAAGAAATTACTCAACTCGTTTTTTTTCAGAAATTCCATTAAACACCAAGTTTCATAAGATTGGTCAGGAGTGCAATAGCTTCAGTCCCAAGACGGAAAACTTACACTAGAGTATTTTTATCGATAATTTGTATCATATCTGTGCTTTAATTTATTGCGATTGACCATTATAGAAATTATTGATAAAGAGTGCTGGTGTGAGTATTTTATTCTGAGACTGAACCTCTTGCATCCCTGAAATTGGGGTTGACCTGTTTATATCAATTAATTTATTGAAGCAAATCTCTACGTATGTGAGGGGATTGTTTAAAGCCAACTATCTGAAACTAGGCCCGATTAGATCTTACGTATGAGGGTATTTTGAACGGCGCCTTACTCGTATTCACGAGAATTTCTGAGAAAACTACAAAACACTCTAAACGGCTAGACCAAAAGAGCGTGATCTGTGGTCTAACCTGCTTAGAAAGAAAGTCCTTTCGGCCACAATTACACATTCATGTTCGAATTGGAATTGATTAAGAATGTCGGTAAAGGTTATTGGTATTTATCTTAATCTTAATAAATTGTATCCCCTTTAATCTTACTTAATATTACAATTCAGAACTCAAAAATATTAGTAAATGTGAATTTACTGTTATTATTCTTGCGTTTGAAATGCTTATCTATGGATCGTATAAGTTGCTCAGAAGTAGCTCGAAGTTATTTTAGAAAATGTAAATTAATTTGAAAAATTTAAATATAAAAAATTTCATCATTTTCTATCGGTAGTCTATAATTTAAAACAGCGCAAACATAATATGCCAGTAGATTTTAGTATAAACTGTTTTGTCATATTATTTGTTATCCTTTAATGTTACATTTTTACTCCAAAGGTGAAGTATACTTCATGGACGATAATGCAACTATACACAGTTGCAGAATCATTACAGATTGGTTCAGTAAACATCAAACTATCTTTCAACAACCTCCCTAACCGCTACAAAATCCGGATCTTAATCCAAAAGAAAATATTTTGGGCATGTTGGAAAGGCGTATCCGACAGTCTTCTACCCAATTTACCGGATCTTAAAATCTGTGTAATGCGTGTTATTCTCCGGACATAAAGGCACCCCAAAAACTCGCAAAATGCTTTCGTGATTACCTGTTCAATAGGAGATTTAATGTGCAAAAGGATGTCTAATAAAATATTAATGTAATGTTTCTAATCAATCGGCCAGTGTGTGTAGTTATATTTATATAATATTTATTACCTCATAATTTTGATAATTTTAATGTATAATAAACATAAAATAATATATATAGTTCTTCCATTAAATATATATTTAATTATCATGCTGTGGAAAGTGTTGTTTATAACTTATGAATGTACGTAAGAAATGCGTAAAATGCTAATCAAATCATTTATGGGTGTGCCAATTATATTAACTTTCATTATTAGTATTAAAATCATTTGTATCTTTAAAAATAGCATATGAGCAGAGCATAAAATGCACAGTAATTTCTATTTTCAAACGCAAATTAATAAATTTATAAAAATTTTCTTCTAAAATTATGACGCAGGATTTTACATGAAAACTTTAAACTTATTCTTAAATTTAGAATAAAGGATTCTAAACTACTCTACATGAATAACAGCGAAAGCGTAAAGTGGAAACAATTTAACATATTATTTTGTGAAATTTACTCTCGCGTTTAATTAACATCTAATTAGAATCATAATAGAGCGCATGATGCTTACAGAATTGGTTATAGTTAAATACGTTGCTAATAATCTGATTACATGAAATGTTGGAACTTGAATTTACTTAGTATAATTACAATTATGTAAGATGTAGTTTAAGCTTGGAAATTACAGAGAAATCTTGACATAAGTTTATAAGTTTAAGGAGAATAAAAATAATGCATATATTATGTTCCCTGTAAAACAATTTAACTGCAAGAATGGAATTATAATTCGCCTATAGATAAATTTTATACAAAAGTATTTTTAAAGAAATTTTCATAAGATGAAGTTAACTGGGCTCTATGCCGTACTAGAACTGTAAAACGGGCTATTGGTGACACAATGGTCTATTGGTCTGGAGATATTCGATGGCAATCTTTATTCTCCGAGAAGAGATGTCTCTCAACTTTCGGTAAGGACTAGCGGTACTATTATCACAAAACACGGAAAACGTTGCAGCCACGACAGATTTTACGTGCACAAGTCACTATTAATCCATTATTTACCAATGACCCTTTTTGGGGAAGTTAAAATTTTTATTGGTTTAGAAAATATTTTAGTCAATGTATTCCACAACTCTCCGAAAAGTGGCACGATAGTTAGTAGCACACTTAAGTATTTGAGATTTGTTGTGATAATTTGAATTTTTTTATTAAAACTTATGAAATTAACTAAATAAAAGCACGTTCGAAAAATAGTTTTGGCAAATAATGGCAGGTCTTTGTCAGGTTCACAACCTCAAACCGTCGTCCTTTAAGCGATTTGAATGGTGACATGTTTGGTTAAAAATTTTCGCATTTCCAAAGCTAAAGAAAACGCTTAATTTTATTTTATTTGTATTGCTTTAATTTTATTTGTATAATTTTATCGCTTGATTAATTTTAATTCTTCACTTTTAACGTCTTATTTATTTATTTATATATTTATTTATTTTTATTGTAAGTTATATACCTTTGGAATTTATGCACTATACATTTGTCAATATAAATATATACGTGTTTTAAATGCGCAAACTGTTTGAAAAAAAAAAAAAAAAAAAAAAAAAAAAAGGGTACATATTTTAAACCTATGCTTAACAAGGCATTTTAAATTAATGTAAAAAAGTGAAATTTAGAATTAGGTTTTTCGAATTACTTTTAAGAAAATTAAAATATCTAAATACAGAAATTATCCTTTTATGTAAAACAATAAATCAAGAAAAGATTATTTCACTTTATTTATAAAAAGCATCAATTTGTAGAAATGTTTTTCCTGCAATTTTTAAAAAATAATACTATGCAAGTTCATGCTCAAGCTGAAAACTAATTTTGTCAAAAAATGTTCTCTCTCACTCTCTCTCCCTCCCTTTCTTTCCTTTTTTCTTTCTTTCTTTTTTTTAAATTTAATTTTTAATAAATTCATACTTATTTTTTAATAAATTATATAAGCATCACTCAAATTTCTAAAATATTATTTAGTAGAATATAAACTATGTATATAATGCTTTTCTCTGAATGGCTTCTTTGGTCTAAAAGAAAAAATTATAAATAAATATATACATGTTTTTTTTTTAAATAAACCATTCTCAATGCGGATGAAACGTTTCTGCTTCCCTGTCTTGTTTTTAGACATTTTGCGCAAGTCTAGAGAAAATGTGTTCTCTAGACAGTTTATGAGAGATTCTAAAAGCTATTGCAATGAAATACAGTCTTTCAGTAAATTTTATATGGGTAAAATTTTGTGAATTTCCAATTTGTTTTTATTGCTTATAAAAGTTTTCTGGAATTGAAAGATTCTATGTATTTAATTTATTTTTAAAGAATTCGCTGTGTAATAGCCATATATTATGAAACGTTTGCTTTATGTAAGAAAATATTATGTTTAAAATAATAAAAATATAAGTAAAGAGGATGCTTTTGTTACAATATTTTAAAATTCTCAGTGGATCTTCAATTGTATTTTAGTCATAAAATACAATACAGGGGTAAATTATCATTTCAGTATATGTATAAAATATACCGTTATATGAACTATAAATAATATTATATTTTTATACATGTTAAAAATTGCCTCAGAATATATTTATTAAGTGTTTACTAATATTGTATATGGAAATAATGATTTTATTTTTAATCAAAAAATATTTAAAGGTTTTACATGCTGTATGCTAAATTTATCACGTTTAATTTTATGGAATTCCTTACTGATGCACCTCATATGTGCTCAAAGCTTAGATATGTCATAAATTTTTAACTAAATTTTATTGTAAATTTTAAAGTAAAACTCAAGTTAAACCTATTTTTAAACTCCTTTTGAATATGGCAAGTTAAAAATTCATTGTATGACTATTATTATAGTAGAGCATTCTAAATGTATGTTAAAATTACTTTAGACTAATGGCTTTTAAAATATGCTGATTATCATTTGTTTTTTGAAATTAAAGTTTGCTTATCTCAGAAACTAGTAAAGATATTTTAATCAATTTTTATACATAAGTATCTATTTATACAATGAATTATAGTTTAAAATTTGTAAGAAATTCATGGATATTGATTAAAAGAATTTTTTTGAGAGAACACAGTAACCTTAAATAACATGGGAGGAAAAAACCTTTCGTTAATTACGAAAAAAATAAAGAGTTATAATCATACATAATTTTTAGTAACATAAACTACGAAAAACAATAATGTTATTACCTGGAACAAAAAGTTATTTTCAATTCATTAGGTATGCTCTTTATTTATTTTACGATTTTGCAACTGCAATTTAAAAACAAAAAAGCAATAAAAAAACTAAAAATCAAATTTAAAAAAAAATCAAATGTAATGTTTATATGCATTATTATACTGATACTGAAAACATCACTTATGAAAACGAATCATCACTGATATTCAAATAACATGACATTTTAAGGCGAAATTTGTAGTGGAAAATGTTGATTATCTAATGGATTTGTGAAATTATGTTATCATATTCATACAATTCATAAAACCACACATAGCACTTAATAGATTAAAAAATAATAATATAAGAGAGAGAAAAAGAAAAACCAGGAGGAGGAAAGAAAATAAAATCAAGAACTGTTATAATTTCCAACGTATAACTTGCAGCTATCATAAAAAGTTGCCAACTTGTAAATAATTTTATATTCAAAATCCACGATAAAATTTATTAATTGTGATGTTTGTACAATTGTTTGGTCGTTTAATCAACTATTGCATCTATCAAACATTATTATTTAGAATCAGTGGTAACTATTAAAAATAAAGTTCCAAGAAGTTTTCAACGCTGTTCAGAAAAATTAATCTGCAAAAGAAATTTAAATTATCAGAGCTATGATTGTACCAGGCACCGGAACATTATATTTTATAAAATGGAAATTTCCGGTATGAAACATGTGTGCCTTGCCTAAGGAATATATGCCGAAAATTATAGTAATATAACGGTTATAAAATTTCTAAATGTAAAATGAAAATTTAAAATATAAATGTTATATAGTATGTAATTTTAACTAAAATATTTTCCAAAGAATTGCATGGTATTTGGCTGTCAGTAGCGTCTAATATTGCGTATTATTCATGAATGAATGTTTTTTATGATCAATGAATGCTTTTTGAATGTTTTTGATGTATGTCTTTGATGATTTAATGCCTAGATTAAAACTATGCTAATGATTATGAATACGCACACGATTATTGATAAATATAATTTATACGGAAAGAGTCAAATTTTTTTTCGAGTTATAAAGGGTCCAGACATTTAAACAGTTTTTCTTTTTAAGTTTTTTTTTTTTTTTCCATACTATATCACAGTGACGAAAACTCTCTCATGTTACATACGAATTTTCATGAAATTGGAAAGATTTGTTTATGAAATATTTATTTAATTTATATTGAAAGTTATATATATATATATATATAAATCTGATTAAGTTTTCCTGATATTACTATTTGTAAAAGTAGTATAATATTTCCTTCCTCATATGGTACTTTCATAATTTCAAGCATTAAATTATTAATTGAAAATTCAATACATTAATGCTTAATTTGCTCTTGAGTAAATACTAAATCTAGGAACATGGTAGCGTTCCGTCCCGCTAAGCTAAAACAAACATTAAGAAAAAAAATGAAATTTGCAAAGCAGGAAAGTAATATTCCGAAACGCTACTAGTGCATATTATGTCGACATAACTTCTTGGACTTTTCGACTACCTGTATCTCAGCTCCCTGGCCTCCGAGAACTATGTTTTTTTGCCCAGCCCTTGAGCGCCCCCTTAAGATAAAATGTAGAAATTTAGAAGTCGGTCCGAATAAAGGGGCCCGAGTACTGTAACTTTGAAAACCTGAAAATTCCCGGTTAATTTCTTCTTCTTCTTCTCCTTGTTCAGTTTGATAAGCGTAAAGCAGTTCTGAACCTATTGAGCTGAAAGTTTGCATGGACATTCCTTCTGACAAGTATTAGTGCTTTCTCAATCAAAACTTTTTTTGTGCAAAATACAGGGTAGTTACTTTCAATTTTGTAATATTTAACGCAAAAATTTCTCAAAATCATAAAGTGTTTCGAACACAAAATCATAAAGCGCTCGTTTTCAATGAATTTCATTTCGATATTTAATGAGACATTTAATTGTAATAAACACTTTCAATGGAAATAAAATAATTAATAGACAATCTTGTCTTAAAAATTTTCAAATATTTATAAGACACATATTCGTTAATAAGAAAAATAATTTATAAAAAAATGGATTAAAATTCGCGGAGTGATTTATCGCCAAATTTCGTAATAAATAAAGGCTTAAAGGATGCGGAAAATACGTTTTTAACAAAAGTAATGTGAGGATTAAATAAAAGAGCAATTCTTTAACTTTATAAAATTATGGTTGGTAAAGGAAAACATATAATTAAACTCCGATCATATATCATGGAAAAAAAATATTGTTATCATGGAAAAATTCGAATATGACATTTTAGTGTTTCTGTGAATTTTGAGGCCTCCTGAATTCATTTTGCATTTTTTATAGTGATGAAGTTATGCATTCATGTGTATGAGTGAATACGATATTATTTACGATATTTTTAAACGTATCTTAGAAGAAAAAAAAAAAAAAAAAAAAAAAAAAAAAAAAAAAAACTAAATTTAAAATACCATGTTTCATATATGTTTAAACAAATAAAATATTCCTCCGATTTTTAAATCGTTTAACTCTACCATAACTTTCCTTTTTCCGTTCTTTTTTTTGTTATTTTATATTACATTTAGAATTTAGAAACCTTTTCGAGTATAGAAATAAGGAAATTAAATTACATTTCTGTCTTCTAAAAGCAAAATACGTCAGTGTTTTCAGTTTTACGAAACAGATTATTTTAAATAACCATTCTTATCAGGAATAGAAGTCAAACGGTGTGTAATTACGAATGCCATTCTCTGATGTAATGTTGCAGAGAAAAGGCTTATTGCACCAGTTTTATGTAAAATATAATTATTTAAATTATTTTATTTTACTTTAGATTATTTATTTATTTTAAGTAACATTGATTTGACATATTGCATAATGTTACAAATACTCTTTTTTTTAGATATTGTACAGAATTCTAATAACTCTGAATTTTGACAATAGATGGCAGCACTATGCAATTCTGAAAGAACTTTAGTAAAAAAACTTTGATTTAAATTCATTCTTTTTATTGATATTTTAATGTGTTTTAAACGCAAAATTAATTCTTTTTTCTTTTATTATTTATTTTATTCATGTTTTCAATTAATTGTTAGTTATACTTTAAATAATTTCTTTTTCAATTTGCTGTGAACCGTTTTTACTTTTCTGCGGTTCTATTCTAGTTTGTTCTTTTTGTTGTGATTTCTAGCGGTAAGCTGGAAGAATTCATTCTAACGTATGAGCTGAAATAAAGTCAATAATTCATGTTTGTATTCAACTCGGTGTATTTATTCAAGCTTTTATTCATTGTTTCTTAAATATGATGTTATTAATTCAATTGAAAGGAAGGTGAGTCCTTCAAATTCATTTTAAACTGATTTATGATTTAATATAATTTAAACCAGCGATTTTTAAAACCATACAGTCCACAATTCTATTCAAAATACCTCCATATTTTTGGCCGTCTAGAGCCGGAGATATATTAAATTATGAAATCTTTTAGTAAAAATTAATATTTTACAAACTTGAAAAAAAAAATGTTCTAATGGCTTCGAAAATTGAAAAACTAAAAGTAAAAAGAACTATTATTCGGTCGTCAGTGACTAAATTTGAAAACAAAGCGATAAAAGCTTTGGAAACGGATCCTTTAGACATTCAAGAAATAAAAATTTTGAAAGGTCATTTGCATGAAAGGCAAACTCAATTAGAACAAATTAATAATGAAGTTGAGGAAGTTATTTCTGATTTAGATGAATTAAAAAAGGAAATTGAAGATAATGAAAAATGGACAGAGAAACTTACTCGTATAAAATATCACATAGAGTCAAGATTAGAACTTTCTTGTTTTCAGAACACTAAAATTGTAACACAGGTTAATGAAAATTCTTGTTCTGTTTCAAAGCAATCTATTCACCTTCCAAAATTTGATTTGCCACATTTCTCTGGTAATTTGGAAGACTGGTTAAGCTTCAAGCAAATATTCGTAACCACTATTCATGAGAACACTCAGCTTTCCGATTTGCAAAAATTACAATATTTAAAAGAGTCTGTTATTGGATCGGCCAATAAGTTAATAAAAGGCTTTCCAATAACTGAAGCAAGTTATAAGGAAGCTTGGGCAACACTAATTTCTAGATTCGATAATAAAAAAAATCTAGCTTATGCCCAGTTAAACAAATTCTTTAATTCGAAATCTTTGAAACCAAATTGTAGGAAATCTATGCTAGATTTATTAGATAGCTGTAATGAAGCAACACGTAACTTGAAATGTTTAGGATTTGAATTTAATTTATTTGTGGATTTAATTCTTGTTTATAATTTGCAAACAAAATTGGATGATAATTTAAAAAAGCAATGGGAATTATCTTTAGATAGTGATTCTTTTCCCACCTATGATGAATTTATTTTGTTTCTTGAAAAACAAGCGAGAAGCTTGCAAGATATTACTGATAGTACTTATTCTAAATCTAAAAGTAAACAAAAAGTAGTATTTAAAAAATCTGTTTCTAATGCTGTAATATCTAATTCAGATATAAAATCCAATAATTCTATCTGTTCAGAATGCTCGGAATCTCATGCACTTTTCAAGTGCCCACACTTTCTTAAAAAATCTGTTGAAGATAGATGGAATATTGTGAAGGGTAAAAAACTATGCATAAATTGTTTACGTGGTAATCATTTCGTTAATAAATGTTTGATTTCGACAAAATGTCGACAGTGTAATGCTAAGCACCATACACTTCTCCATTTCGAGAAAAATAAAGTTAATTCTTCACCTGTTATTGAAAATACTAATCTCAACATTGAAAGTCCATCCTTTGTCAACACTAGTTGTTTAACCAGTACCCAAGAGAGTTGTCAAACTTTATTATCGACAGCTATGGTTCTTGTAAAATCAAATACTGGAAGGTTTGTGCCATGTAGAGTCATGGTGGATTCAGGAGGTCAAAAATCATTAATTTCCAGCTCTTGTGCTAAAAAATTAGGTTTACCTATGAAAACCACAAATCATAGAATCCCGGGTGTAAATAATATTGTTGCAGAAACTGCTCTTTTTGAAGTTAATATTATTTTAAAGTCTTATTATAGTAATGAAATCTTTGATGTGAATGCTTTAATAGTAAATAATGTTACGGTAAATCTTCCTAATTTTGTTGTTCGAAAATCTTCATGGCCTCATTTGGAAGGTCTATCTTTAGCAGATCCTAAATTTTATGTTTCGAGTCCAGTTGAAATTTTGCTTGGTGCAGATTTATTTCCCTTAATAATTTTAGGGCAATCTATTCTGGGTCCTAAAGGTACTCCATATGCTTTAAATTCCAAATTGGGATGGTTACTCTCGGGTGTCATACATGCAAACAATTTTCAGCATTCTAAAACTGTCCTTAGTTGCCATGCTACAGCTCAGTTAACTTATGATCTTCAGAAATTTTGGGAAATTGAGTCCCTTCCTGATGCAACACCAATTCACAGTTCTGAAGAAAAATACACTAAAACTGTTAGACGAATTCAGTCTGGAAGGTACATGGTGGATCTTCCCTTTAAAGAAGTTCCAAATTTAGGTGACTCACAATCAAATGCTTTAAAACGGTTTTATTTGTTAGAATCCAAACTTAATAAAATTCATGAGCTTAAGGAGCAATACCATGCATTTATGCAAGAATATATTGACTTACCTCATATGGAACCAGTCCCAAATTCTGAAATTGATTCTAAAGATTATTTTTACATGCCTCATCATGGGGTTTTGAAAGAAGATAGTACAACTACTAAATTGAGGGTGGTATTTGATGCCTCGGCTAAAGGAACATCAGGCCACTCTTTAAACGACTTTCTTGAAATAGGTCCAAAGTTGCAACCAGATTTGTTTAAACTTCTTCTTAAGTTTAGAACATATTCCATAGCCTTAACCGGAGCATCGCCAAAATGTACAGACAGATATTGGTAAACCCCAAACATGTTGACTTTCAGCGAATCTTTTGGCGATTCCAGCCACATGAATCTATTGGGAGTTTCAGATTATTGACTGTAACATATGGCACAGCCTGTGCCCCATTCCTGGCTATAAGGACATTGCACGAACTAGCCAAAGATTATGGTTTTTGTGATGGATCTGGCAAGGCCTACGTTGCAGTGGTATACCTTCGAACACTATTTTCTCTTGGTGAGATTTCAGTTAACTTTGTCTCTGCAAAAACTAGAGTTAATCCTTTAAAACATGTCACGCTTCCCAGAATTGAGTTATGTGCTGCACTCTTGCTTGCACAATTAAGTTCCACAATATTAGAATCTTTAACCTTTAATGTAAATAAAATTTATTTGTGGTCCGATTCACAAATTGCTTTAAATTGGATTGAATCTCCTCCAACCAAAGGAAATCAGTTCGTAACAAATCGAGCAAACAAAATCAAATCACTTGTCCCACAAGCAGTGTGGACTTATGTTGAGAGTTCATCGAATCCGGCAGACTGTGCCTCAAGAGGCATTCTACCGAAGAGTCTTTTGCATCACAAATTGTGGTGGCTTGGGCCTGAATGGCCTGTGCCAGTGTCAAGTTACCATTATTCCTAGTCAAATCTTCAAATGTTAAGTCAAAAAATTCTGAAGAAAATTTAAGTCACGTTGCAACATCTAGTCATAGAGCCTTTCCTGATTTTCTACTCAAATTCTCTTCTTTTTCAAGACTTTGCAGAGACCTTGCATTGTGTTTGAGATTCATTTATAACATTCGTAGTTGTAATCGTAATTCTAGACGTATTGGACTTGTCAGTACGCCTGAAGTTTCAAGTGCTATTACACATATTCTTAAATTGATTCAGGAACAAGAGTTTTCGGTAGAACTGAATTTGCTCAGGAAAAATCAACCTTTACCAACCAACAACAAATATTTATCCTTAAATATATTTCTAGATGATCAAGGTTTAATCAGAGTTGGCGGACGGTTGTCCAGACATCAGTCACTTAATCAAGATCAGAAATATCCAGTGCTTTTATCGAGAAATCACTTTATTACAAAATTAATTGTTGAGCAGTATCATAAAAAACACTTTCATGCTGGGGCACAACTGATTCTTTCCCTAATTAGACAAAAGTATTGGATACTAAATGGTCGCTCTTACATTCGTCGAATTCTAAATGAATGTATTTTGTGCAAACGTTTAAAGAAACAAACTTGCCAACAAATTATGGGTGAGTTGCCAGTCGAACGTATAACTCCAACTCGACCTTTTTCAAAGGTGGGACTAGATTTTGCTGGCCCACTCATCACTAAACCAAATGTGCCTAGATCTAAAGTTAAATTGAAGTCATATATTTGTGTTTTTGTCTGCATGTGCACAAAAGCGGTGCACCTAGAAGCTGTTTCAGATTTATCTTCATCAGCTTTCTTAGCATCCCTAAAACGATTTGTTTCTAGAAGAGGACTGCCATCAGACATATTCAGTGACAACGCAAAAAATTTCCGAGGAGTTGCTAACTATCTTAAGCAACTATTTCGAATCATTCGTTCTGAAAATGTTCAAAATTTCTTCAATTTCCAGCAACTTCATTAATTGGCATTTTATCCCACCATATTCCCCTCATTTCGGTGGACTGTGGGAATCTGCTGTTAAATTGACGAAAAGTCACCTACTTAAAGCTTGTAAGGCTACCATTCTAAATTTTGAAGAGCTTACTACTCTTTTATGTCAAATAGAAGCCTGCTTAAATTCCAGACCATTAACGCCACTTTCTTCAGATCCATCTGATGTTAGAGCCCTCACTCCCGGACATTTCCTGATAGGAGTTCCACTCCTTGAGATTCCTGAAAGTGCTAATTCACCAAATCTCACTTTATCTTCTCGTTGGACTCTAATCCAGCGAATGAAGCAAGACTTCTGGAAGAGATGGTCTAGAGACTATCTACATCACCTGCAGAATCGACCTAAATGGTTCACTTCACGAACTGATCTTCAAATTGGGGACTTGGTTGTTATTCATGATCCACAATCTATTCCTCTCCAGTGGAAGCTGGGTAGAATTATTCGTACCTATCCAGGACCTGATAATAGAGTTCGTGTAGTCAGCATTTGGACTCAGAGTGGTGAAATTCAACGCCCTATTGCTAAAGTGACACTCCTTCTCCCGGTGGGGGAGAATGTTCAGAATTCTAATAACTCTGAATTTTGACAATAGATGGCAGCACTATGCAATTCTGAAAGAACTTTAGTAAAAAAACTTTGATTTAAATTCATTCTTTTTATTGATATTTTAATGTGTTTTAAACCAGCGATTTTTAAAACCATACAGTCCACAATTCTATTTAAAATCCCTCCAGATATAGAGATGGAATTGAAATAAAATACACTTTTTTATATATAATATACATAAAATAAGAAGTGTCAAATTATTTCAAAAATTGTTCGTTACTTTTATATAGTATAAATTTTTAACAATATTTTTTAGTAAAAGTTATCTGTGATTATAAAAAAACGATTGTTACTTTTCCTAAATAGTATCATAGACGTTATTATCAGGTGGAAATAATTTGACGGCCAGATAAAAAACAAAAAATATATATGTAAAATTATTTTTTTTATATTATTTATTTATTTTACAAAATTTAAGATCCATTTGTCATACCAAATTAAAAAAAAGGGGGGTTTTAAAATATGTACTAACAAATTAATAAATTCGGTATTTCTAATATCAATGAATTGGAACATCACATACATTTTGTTAAACATCTCAGTACAGTAAAAAACTATAAATTTAAAATCCTATATTTAAACATATATAAATCATAGCAGTTAAATTATTTTATACAATGAATATTAATATATTTCAGATAATAACATAATCTAAAAGTAAGAAGATATAGTTTTTTTTATGTATCATTTGAAATAATATTTTTTGCACCACATGAGTAATACATTAGGGTGGAGAGCAACACAAGATATTAGTTAATTCTTAAAATTTAATAAAAAATCCTTCTACTATACAGTGACCGAGATTTTCTTTTAACAAAGCAGGTAAATGTGTGGTATCTGGTTCGAACTCAGATCCCGTTTATCGACCACGCTGTGCGGAGATTTCCTGTATTTTCTTTCGAAATTCGCTTGAATATTTACGGACTTCTAAGAAGTACCTTTCCAACACACTGTTAAAAATATCTGTAAATTTAATGTAAATATTTATCCAGTGTCTCCGCAAATTTACAGTAATTCTTAGTTAGAAGTGAATAATCGAGATTCTCAATCTTTATTCTGTATTTTTACCTAATTTTATTATTTAATTTTTTAATTAAAATTAAAAATGACTGTTTCTACTTCAGAAAAAGCATTCCAATTTCGAAATATATTCTCAACAATAATTAATTAAATGAATATTAGTTATTAAAATGAATATATAAAATAAGTTTTTTAACATCTCCGTTTATTTTTCTCTGTAGTTTTACGTAAGACTTAAGATAATAGATTACACAGAGTTTTCTGTTGAAATTTTTTAACAGTACGCACAGGTAACGTCTCTCTCTGCCCATGTCAAGATCCATACTACAGACATTATTCCATACACCCCATCATCCACTACTTGATTTATGATGCTGGACTCTGCACATAAATTAATGCCAGAATGACTAAAAAGTGAATATGCATAAAAAATTAAATGTACTGTCGGCAACAAAATTATTGAACAGCTAGCAATAATTCGTATTTAAAAGATGTGCACTTAATACTGTTTTGTTAAGTAAATATTTTCGAGTCATGATCGTAGTCTTATGCAGTTTATAAAAAAGTAAGTTGATAATAAAAATTAGCGATCAAACTAAGGAAATATATATAGCATCTACATTCAGCATCTATATATATATGTATGCTGAATGTAGATGTGTGCTTCAATAATTTTGCTGCCGACTGTCTTAATTAGGAATTAATTGTTTCAAACAAAATGAAAAAATATTTAACCAGGCATCATTTTTACTTTTCGAACACTATAGTGAGGAAAGTATTGTAATCATGTCAAAAATCCAAATTTGAGATTTTGATGTTTCTATACGTTTCGAGGTTCCTTCAGTCTGTTTTCACTATTTTTATGATGATATATGTATGTGTGTGTGTATGTATGTGTGTATGTATGTGTGTGTATGTCCGTGATTGTACACGCTAGCGTCTAAAAGCTTTGTTCGAATAAGCTGAAAGTTGGTACGTATATTGTAAGTCACCATAGTACGAACCCTATTGACTTTGGTGAATCTAGCACTTATAGTTTTTTTTACAGGGACGCCAGGAAAAATTCTTTATCATTATAGCCTATGGGGCCAAATTTTTAAAAGTGTGATAGCGTCTAAACGCCTTATTAATCTGAGGAAAAATTTTTTACACATGTTATAGGTCACAGATGCACCAACTATATAGATATTGGTGAATTTAGCACTTACATTTTTTTACAGGGACACAAAGAAAAATAATTTATCATTATGTCCTATGGGAGAAAATTTTTAAAAGTGCGATAGCATCTAAACGCCTTATTCAATTGAGCTGAAAATTTATACGAATATTATATATCAATGTTGCACTAACTATAAGCATTTTGGTGAATCTAGCATGTATAGGTTTTTACAGGGACACAACGAAAAGTTATTTATTATTATGATCTATGGGCTAAAAGTTCAGTAGCGCTAAATAAAACATCGTGTAATGTATGGTGAAAAATACTCAAACACTCTATTATGGTTTTCTCTCTTTTGTTTCTTTAAGAACTCCCCTTTCTTTACTTTATCTACAAAACTGTTAATTACTCAATGTTCGGAAAGTCGAGTGGAGTCACTCGAGATTTTTAGATTTTTAATTAATAATATTTCCCAAAATTATTTTTTGCAATATCTGCAAATTAGTTTCTGTTTTATTAATTTTTAAGAATGGTTCTAGGATGAATTACTTAAAATAGAAAATAGTCATCTCCTCTTAAAACGTTGGCTATCACATAAAATATTACAGGTTCTCATGCTCCCCCTTGTGATGTGTGTTAATGTGTTTTCTTTTTATCCATTTTCTATCTTTTTTATTTTACAATTCATATTTTGGACAAAATCATTTTCAGTAGCTGAAAATAAGAAAATTAAATTACATTTCTGCGAGGCTGTCTTTTAAAAATAACATTCTTTAATAGTAAAACTGAAATAATATTTCTCGAAATATCGATTTTAAAATTTTAAATTAATAATATTTCCCAAAACCCCTTTTTTAATATCTGCAAGCTATTTTCTATTTCACTAAATATTAAGTTTAACACAAGCATGAATTATTTAAAAATATACATTAATTTCTTTTAAGAAGTTAGCTATCATAAGAAATATAAGAATTCTTTTTTTTCTTTGCGTTTTCTATTCATTCTCTTTTGATTCTTCTTATTTTACAATTCAAATTTGGAAACATTTCCAGTAGCGGAAAATGAGAAAATTAAATTACGTTTCTGCGAGACTGTCTTGTGAAAAGCAAAATGTTTCCGAAATGCAGGTTTCATAGAAGAGGTTATTTCCTCTAATCATTCTTATCTGAAGTGGAAGTCAAATGGGGTATAATTGCAAATGTCACTCTGTATTTAGAATGCAAATGAAAAGGGGCTTATCTCCCTGCTTTATTTTACATAAAATTGCTTAAAAAGATACTTGGAATTTTTGAGTAATATTGACTGGAGGTTTTAATACATTATAGTTAAAGAAAACTTTCATGGGTTTTTAAAATAACTTTTTTTTTTTTTTTTTTTTTTTTTTTTTCTATATATATATATTCCCTTGTAATTGGAAAATAAATCCTTTTTTTTTTTTTTAATTCTGTAAAAATATACAAAAATGTATTTAAAAAATGTAGTGTGTATGAAAAAAAATGTAGTAAAATACCTGTAATTCCTGCGATTTTTTACAACTTTTTTTTTTTTAATATGTGAGGTCTCACATGCTCAAACTCGCGCAGAGATAGCCCTGGGAAGTATCTGGAAGGTTCTTTAAGGCGGCAATGTTTTCAGCGAATAGTTTAAAATATTACCTGGAAAACTGTGGAATTTGCGAAGTTCGGGCGTCTATGCTGTATGTAGAGTACACAGGCCTACAAAAATGAAGTTTACAAAATTTGATTTGATGATTTTAGCTGATCTTTATGTTTTTCGATGTGCTGAAACCGTAAATGCAGCCCATTTTTCTCTGTCGCGTATAGATTTTTGTCAATACAGGGTGTTTACCAGCACAATTTCTTACATATACCATCCTAACAATAGGTTGCTTGGTTGACATGGCTTTACGTCGCACTAGTGCTGCTCTATTACAACAATAGGTATCCATGATTAATTAATCATGGAAATATATACTATGAAACTTGCCATATAATTATACTAGTGGAAGAGTAATGGAAGAAATTGTATAGATAGGCACCCTGTATTGGTAAAAATCTGTACGTGATAGAGAAAACCTGGCTTCATTTTTGGTTTCAGCACACTAAGAAACACAAAGACCAGCCAAAATTATGAAATAAAAATTTTACATGTGACCTGTGGTATTTTTGTAAATGTTTGGTTACTACGTCGTATTAGGCATTTGCTGACGGTCTGGATTCAAACTAAATTTGGACTTAAGAGATGATATTACAGTTTAAAAGAAAAGATGTTTTAAGGAAAATATTCCAAAGCGAATCTGTAGTCTAAGCTATTTAAATAGCGCACTTTTAATGCTTTGGTGTTATTATATGATATTCCAAAGCGCATTGAATATATTTTCCTTGGAATTTATCCAAATTCAAGCAAACGTAATTGGAGTTGCTTTTTAGTAGGGTAAGTTTACTAGCTTAGCCCGACACTACTACACTTGATTAGACATGCGCTTTTTTCGCTACGAGTAATTACTAAACAGATTCCAATGGGTAGTCAATCTATCCTTTTAAATGCGAAAAGCGTGGGTTTTTTTTAATTCAGTGTTTCATGGATATTTATTAATTATTCATTTTTTTTTTTTTTCGAATGTATCATACTTTAAAATATCATAATACTTTTTGTATAAACATAAAGGGAGACAATATGCACGTAAAAAAATAAAATATGCTGTTACGTAAAGTAATATTTTTATGAATCAATTGTGATACTTTCGAAATATCGATACATCGATAATTCGAAAAATATTTTGCGATACATCGATACTTTCGAAGGTGGAATATTAACAGGGGAAACGTGCAGAGGATTTAGACATGGACATACGCTACCACAGGCTGTGAGGAACCGCAGCCGATATAACACAAAAATTAAAGACACTACCGAAGGCTGTGTGGACCGCAGCCGACATTTGTTTGCGAAGAGAAGCAGAAATAAATGAGTGCGCGAATATATCTATTTCCGACGGCAAGTGAGGAACAATATATAGTGAGATTTTCAATTATTTCCCAAGAAATGTTTCATTTTTTTTTCCAGATTTATAAAATATAGTGATTCATTTACGAATGTGATTCATTTTTAATAACGATTCATTTAAAATTAGCGTCCATTTTGCGTGCGTTGTTTGCTAGATTCTAATAAAATTTGATAACTTAAAATTTAATTACGAATTCAATCAGTCTTCATTTAATCAGTATATTTATTTTGTTATAGTTTATTTTAATAGATTTTTTTTCCTTTTATTAGTAAAAACTGTTAGAGAAATACATATATAAAATGTTCTTTTAAAAAGATCTAAATTTCAAAATGATTTAGGGTATGATTTTGTTCTGTAAATATATAAAAGGATAAGCAATACATATAAGTGCTTACTTTTTATAGTTATATCTAAATTTTTAGGCAAAATCATTACAAAAATTTTAACTTTAAGGTATTCTAAACTCTGCTTCAACTTTTACTACTAAATCTTAGAAAAAAAAAAAAAAAGTTAATTTTAGTAAATAACTTAAATGTATAAATTTAGCAAAGCAGGTATGTTTTTCAACAAAATACAATAAAATGCAGAAGGAAATGTACATTAAAAAATGAATAAATAACTTAAATCGAAAAAATTATGCAACGATTAGTTTTAGTTACGAATACATCCATAACTTCTGATCAGGTAATTAAAAGTAGAAATGAATTAGGTGTGAAAACAACTATACAATGTCGCCACCGTAAAGTATTATTTGTACAGAAATTTGATAATAGAAAAAATCTCTTGAAATCGATAATTATTGTTTATCAAGCTTAATATTGTTTATCAAGCAAAAACTAAGAAGTTAAAGGCTTTTCCGAATTCAGATTCTAAAAGCAATTTTTAAACATTTTTTTATCATTTAAAAAGAAGTTTGTAAAACGTCTTTATTTGTTTTTCCCATGTATTATATTTTAAGGTCATCTGTTGATTACATGGTGAGAGAATATTATCGGTACATAGCTACCAAATTGTATGTTTTTTTAATACCAGTTTCTCCCAATAAAAATTTTTAGCATATTTAATAGGAGAAAACTGCTACTAAGTATAAAAAAAAATTCCTATAGAAAATTTTCAATAAGTCTACAAGGGTGAAGCTATGTTGATATATCGCCATGCTGGCTTAAACCCTAAACATAAATATTAATTAAATCTAAGATATATCATAACAATGAAACGTGTTTATTACTTTCTAGCTCAATTTTAATGTTCTATTTTAAAGATGGTTAATTGTACAGAAGAAAAAGAATTTGTATGTATTCTATTCAGGATTGAATTTCTAACAACAGGTTTAATTTGTTTTTCATTCAAATGGGATTCACACTAATAATAAAAAGATTTAAAAGGTTCATTAAATGCATTTTTAATTTAACTAAATGATTTTAATTAAAATAGAATTAACTTTAATTATCACATTTTCTAAAATAACTCAATTTTTTTTTTTTTTTTTTTTTTTTTTTTTTTTTTGACAAAACAACAAACAATATGAGGATGTTATTAATACTGCGTTTTATTTTTGAAAATGAAAAATGATAATGACTTTGAAGATTTTTTCTTTCATTATACCTCTAAAGATTTTTTATTTTTTAATAACATACATAATATTCGTATGCATTTTACATTTATATTACTTTAAAAAATTAGTTTTTTTTAATGAATATTTTTTAATGTATATAGCAAAAGAAATGAACAAAAAGAAATAACAGCAAAAGCTAAAAAAAAGAAAAATCTAATCTTTTATTTTATTTTGTGCATACATATTTTACCCAATTAAAAAATGCATGAGTGCTTATGACTGAATATTAATGTACTTTTAAAAATATTTTTTTTATAACACAAATAGTTACCATCACTGACTATGATTAGTGCACTAATTGTAATTTTTTACAAATAATTAAAATATTATTTATTTTACTTAAAAATAAGTAAAAGTTTAATGATAAAATATAGGTAGTAAAATCATGGAGCACAGAGAAAAAGAAATATACCGCCTCCATCTCCAACAAATTAATCCTCATTTTCTCAATCCCTAATTTAGAAATATAGATTTACAAGATTTGAGTAAGGTAAACAAATAACCTGGATTGACGAAATGATTAAGAATTTCTAGTCTATACATTTCTAAATGCTGAAACATCATTTGCATTGCAAGAAATTCTCGTTTCATTTCCAGAATTATGGGTCATAAACAAAGATTTTACTCTCTATTGAGATCGCATTTATTTGTAGAGGTCTTTAAATGAGATTGACTACGGCAACATAGGAAAATGATCTAGAATTTTAATAGGGGTTTTAGAATTCGTTAGCAAAGGAAAATAGAATTTATAAGGATGTCATGGAACTATTTTTACTAAGACACAATTTAGTTTCTAGATGTCAGTAACAGAATTTTTTTTTCAGTGTATAAGTGGCAAATATGTGCTGACGAAACGGATAAGGATTTTTCTAGAACGTTAAAAACTAACCTGCATCTCATGGCTTCTAAGTAAGGAATGGCGAGAAATCGTCCAGTAAGCAATTTACCAAAGTAAACGCATATAGTGTGGTTTCCAAACATATCTATTCTATATGCAAAAATTTTAAAGCATTGATGAAAGAGTGCCTAATTTATAAACGGTGTCTACAGAAATATTAGCAGGCAATTTTTAAAAGTATTTGTCAGTAGTGCTGCAGTTACTTTAAAAGGTAGGTTGGATTGTTCTACTTACATCCTCTGCATACGATTATACCCATGATAACACGTGAGTGAAAAAGATATAGTTATATAAAATAATACTATATAAAATTATATTACAATGCAAAAAAAAAATAATAATTATTTATACAGTAGAACTTGGATAATTCGAAGTTGAAGGGACCAGAGAATAATTCGAAATATCAAAAAATTCGAATTAAATATACTATTTTGTCAAAAAAAAAAAAAAAAGAGATATTAAAATATTAAAACTCTACGATCAAAGTTTTAACACATAAACTTTATACCTAAGAATACTGCGACACCCCCCTTCCCCCATTAAATCAATATTTTTACGAGCTTAATTATTCAACACTTTTTAAAAAATAGTAAGATAATTTTTATTTCTTCTTTAAGTACAATCTTTGTGTCATAGCATATGACTTGATACAAAAATAGAATCTACTTTCTACATTAGGCATGACTATTCAATTAAAAAAACTCGAAGTTTATGTATATTCACCATATCTTCTGATGCACCAGCTAGGGGCTTCTCTTGTATTTCCTTATCCTTCTTTTAAAAGACTGTTAAGGCATATAATGCACTTTAGCCGAGAAAAAATCTCGGGAAGAAATTTTACTGTAATATTTTAAAGGTAATCGTAGGAAAAATTCGAATTATCCAAAATAGAATTCGAATTATCCACGATTTTTTAACATTATTTTAATATAAAATTCAAAGGACCGAGTAAAAAATTCGAATTATTCAGAATTTCGAATTAAACAAGTTCGAATTACTCAAGTTTCACTGTAATTAAAAAATAAATTATAAATATCATTAATGCTCTTGCTAATGCGATCTTAAATATTTTACGTTTAAAGAAGTAACATAATGTTACAAAAAAAATATCGAATTTCTTGTAGAAGAAAGTAGTTCGTAAAGAAACAAGTAGGTTCTAGTCGATGAATGCTCTTTCTTCAATGTAACTTCTCAAATCAGTACAACGAAACTGTAATTGCAACGAGTATTCTTGAAAAAAGTGCAATTATTCGAATAATCTGGAAGCTGTTATTTGTCTTGCAAAAGTCACTATTTGAGTAAGATTCTGGAACACTCCAAGGTAACAGTGACTTGTTCCACAGGCGTAAAGCAAATAACATCAAATACCCCAAAGCAGAAGTTTTTGCTATTTCACAAAGAAAGTTCTGTCGCTTAGATCATAATCTCCAACGTGCAATCAGTCAGAATATGTCTCTGAACAAAATCTGAATCGCAGTGACTACACTCTCCCTGCAGAAATCAACTCACCAGTATTCATGTTTCTTTAGCGATGGGGCTTGGCGATTTTTCAATCCGAAGAGTTCCACGTGTCGGCCACCGCAAATCGGATAGCTTTGAAACTTAACCTATCATTTTTATTGAACATTTTATATGGTAATAGTATTTTATTTTTCCTTTACGCTTTAAAATATAACATTATCAGTTATTATTATTATTGTTGTTGTCATTATTACTTTTTTATTGATTTTTTCTTTCTTTCTTTCTTTCTCTCTCTCTCTCTCTTTTTTTTTTTTTTTTTTTTTTTTTTTTTTTTAAATTTAATCGTTTACATAATGTTAACATATTATTGTTATACATAGATTTTTATTTATAGTTTACACCCAAATGCATGCAGAATACTTGCTCATCTGAATTCTTTATGGATATTTACGCCTTCTGTGTTGAATGAGTTTCAAGTTTTAGTAGTTCTAGAATAAAACATAAATGTTTTCCATATTTATTTTCAGTTAGTGCAAGTTTCTCTTTTACTATTATATTTTAACCTTATGAAAAATCGAAAACATATATAACAAAACTTACTACAATAAGAAAAATATATCTATATACAGACTTCATCTAGAACGAATAAGTAGTCATTTTCTGAAACACCAAACTAAAAATATAGATTTATGCGCTGTGCGTATAAGGTAAACAAATAACTTGAATAATCGAAATGATCGAAAATTTCTAGTCTATACTTCTCAAGATGGCGAAACAGTATTATGGAGATTATGAATCCTTTCTAATGCCAGAAATTCTCTCTTGATTTCCTAGAACTGGGTCATAAACCAAGATTATAGTTACTAAAACTCGCCTCTTCAGTTTGCATTCATTTGCAGAGGTGTTTAAATACGTTTGACCACGATAATATAGGAAAACGACCAAGAATTCTAATAAGGGTTTTTAGTACTCGATAGCAAAGAGAACTAGATTTGATAAGAACGGCATGGAACTACATTTACTGGAGATACAATTTAGTTTCTAGATGTACGTCATAGAAACGTTTCTCAGTGTATATTTTGAAGCAAATACAATAAAATTTATAATTTTACACACTAATAAAAAAGATATACCACCTTGATCTAAAACGAATAAGTAGTCACTTTCTGAATCACTAAACTAAAATAGTAGATTTCCCATTTATGCGTATTAGGTAAAAAAATTAATTTGGATCAATGAAATGGTCAAGAATTTCTAGTCTATATTTTTCTATATAGAGAAACATTATTAAGCATATTATGAACCAGACGAAATCTTACCCATACAAGTAAGAGGTTTTACACTTTAAAAATATTCTGTTAAAACACATGAAACTTTTGTAACTTTCCTGCGGAAATTTTCTGTTTTCTAAATATACATATAATAACTTTAAAATTATTTGTGCCGAAATATATGTTTTTTTCTGTTTTGCCTGATATGTGATTCCTTGGGTGTAGGTAACATCGTTGCGTAAAACGTGGTGGATCCCAGTTCGATCCTCGATAGTCGAACTCGCAAATTCTATTTAATGTATTATTTTTTTTTTTTCTTTACAGAATGTTACGGAAAAAAATCTGTTATGCAGGTTTATCTTCTCTATTTTTCTGTTACGGAAATCTTCTGGAATCTAACTGGGTATTTTTTTACAGTGTATTTGTAGATTAGTGTAGTTTAGAATGAATCTTTATTGTAACATTATGATAGCCAAAATTGTAGAGTGTATTACACAATATTTATACAGAACTTGCTTTAAATTGAATATAAATATTAGTATAACAAAATTCATTAGCCTTAGTCCATAAGTACTTTGAGCTTTGATAAAAAAAATATCTTAAGTTTAATATTAACAATTTATTTACGTATGCGCACTTTTTAGATAATAGTGCTCAATAAAGGAATTTATTAAATTTTACATTCTCAGAACTTTTTTCTTTCTTTCTTTCGTTTCTTTCTTTTTAATTTTCCTTTTTTTTAATAAGCACATTTCTATCGCAAATGCTTATTTTACAATCTAAATTATGTTCTGTAAGTTAATATTTCATAATTGTTTAGAATATTATATTGTAAGAGATTATTTTTTATTTACCATATCATCAAATTTATATTTTTCTAATTTTTATTAAAAAACAAGCCTTTTATTCGATAAAATATATATGCAAAATACTAAGAAAAGAAACTCACAGAAATAATTACATATCTTAAGAAACCTTTTTGGTGAAAGCAATAATAATAATATTTCTATAAATAATTCCAGTTTCAATGATCAATAAATACTTACACATAATCAAAAGTATACAGAAAGGTTTCCTTTGAAAAGAATTATTATGGAAATGAAATATAAGTTCCTTTTATTTATAAGATAATATTATCTGCATAAAGACTCTTTCGAGAATATAAGCATTATTTCGATGAATTGGGTTAAATAGTATTTTGAGTAAAGAAAATTGCCTCAGGAAAGCTTTTTAAATAAGAACTTTTTATTGGTACAAATAATATTTGAAAAATTGTAATACAGTACTCTGGAGAAATATATTTCTGTAATAAGCAAGACTTATTTCTGTATTATATGAATACAATTTAGGATTTATCTGTTTCATATTTTTTTCATAAATATAATAGTTTTATCTAAATACGAAACCCCTTAAGTTTTATTACATGAAAGTAATATTAAAATAATGTTTAATACTTTTACATACTTGATAACTTACTCTTTAAATATATTTAAGAATTTATAAATGAAACTTGACTCTCACTGAAGTTCAAAATTACTTATATGACTCAACGAGAAATACATGTCATATTCGTTAAATAATTATGAATTAAATTACATGATATATATATATATACATATATATAAAAAAAATTGAGTCAGGATAATTTTTGAACACCTAAAAATGTTACTATGTTTCGCGTAAAATGTTTTTCTAATACCAAATATTGCACGGACATTTTAATTGCATAAACTTTTTGAATGAACAAAAAATAAATATTTAATTTAATTTTACTTTTTTAAACATATAATTTACAAATATATACCATGTAAAAGAAGTATTGAACAAATTTGAATATGGGATTGTTGTAAATTGTATTACGCTTTAAGTTCTTCTTAAACTAAATTTTGCTATTTTTAACCACAAACCACGCTGACTTTAAAGCTTAAGATCTCAATGGATATGATTTAGAGATATACAGTGAAAGCTGAAAATTTTCTATGTAATAATTTATAATTAGTAATAACGAATAACACGGTACGCTGTAATTGTAATTCCGAATCCCAAAATTGATACGCTGTTGCCAAGAATGACCAATTTTACCGTTGAAACATGAAAAGAGGTTAGAGTAGGTAAGTAGGTGGTTGAAATCAGCTATACCATTGAGTGTTTATTTATTTTCATAAACCTTTACAAAGCTATCTGATGGTATTTTTTATTTATAATTTTTAAGTTCATGCATGAAAATATTACAGATTTTACAATAAGCATACTTTTTTTTTTCTTTATCCTCTTTTGTTTTTAACATTTTTCTTCTTTGAAATAAGAGTGTCATTTGCTGAAAAGAATGTAAAAGCGTTAGATTTTTAAAATATCAAAGTAATTCTAGCATGTGACTAAACGCGTTCGTGTATTAAAGGATATTCAATTCAGTTCAAATTTGTAAATTTGTGTGTATTTTTTATATCACCGCCTCATGAACTATATACATATTCGTAAGTTTAGGATATTTTACATGGATTCATAAAGTACTTTCATGCATAACTGATTCAGGTGAAACATATGGTCTCAAATAAGTTAAAATGCCTTTTAGAGTTTTCACAATTAAAGCAGAAAAAAATTAAATTATATTTTCCTTTCTAATTTACAATGAAAAATTTTGCGGGCAGAACTGACAGTTCTTTTACAGAAAAATATTAAATAATTTACATATATGCATCCTGTAGGACATAATTTAACTAAAATGCCTAAAGTTATTTTCAGAGAATAATATTTACGTATTATTTAGTATATTCTCGAATGATTATTGCTAGAGATTTCCTGCTTAACATTTACAGATTTTTAACAAACATGCACAAAATATCGTTAGTGTTCAGTAAATGAGTATACAAATTTGAAGATCATCCTATTGTAATTTTTCTTTCTGTTCATTTATTGAATTATTTATGGCATGCCATCGTGGTATTTATCCTCGCGAATATGATTTGAATATTTTAACATATTTTTTATATTCTAATTTTACATTTCTTTTGGCATTCTTTTTTTTTTTTTTTTTTTTTTTTTTTTTTCGACGAAGAAAATTATTTACATTAGAATTTTTGGAGTTTCAATTTAATAGCAAATTAAATTTTAAATTCGACTAATCATGACTATAGTTTCAAATTGTAATCTTATATGATATTTCGTATTAATATGCATATTAAGAAATAATCATAGTAATTAAAAACGGCAATAGTTAGACGAATTTCGATAAAAATAAAGGAACAAAACAATATCATTCCTCTGGAAGTTTTATTCATAATATGCTACATTGATGTTATTGTTATGTCAGTGCAACAGTTATTTATGTGACCCGGGAAGTCCAGACTTTTATAGAAAGTAGTTTACACTTTGTAGACACGACTTTATAATTTATTTTCTTTCTTTCTTTCCTTTCCTTTTTATTTTATTTTATTTATTTATTTTTTTTTTTTAATTAAGATAAAAAATTTGCCAACTTTTGAATAATTGGCTGCTACATTCATCTTTTAATGGGAATGTAAAAATAAAAGATTTATTTTGGAAATTTCTCCAAAAACTGAAAAGAAGATTACGTAAATGCACTTTATAAGAAGAAATGTTTGTTTCACTAAATTATAAAGTGGTGTATTTCTAAAAGAATGTTTTATAACATATATAATTTTGAAGGAAAAACGTCTTAGTGTAAGTAAAAATTAAAACAAGACCGCGAACCTTCCTCCCAAGTTTGTTCAAACGCAGGTAAATATCAAGAAAGTGAAGTATCTTATCCTAAAAAAAAAAAAAAAAAAATTCCACCTACTATAAGGTTCATTTAATTGAAAGTAGGAATGTCTTCTGGCACTGTAAGTAAAATTATTCATAAAGGTTTGAAGTTAAAAACGATGTTTAAAACTAAAATTCGTCTGTTTTTTTTTCAAAGCAAATTGCTGAAAGAAAAACAAATTGTAGAGATTTATGCGAAAAACACATAGCTGCTTAAAAATTGAAATTTGTAGCAACACTCCATAAGGTATGGGTATTTTTAAGTGACAATAATAAATGATCCATTTTCTATTGGTCAGCAGATGGGAATATCCGTACGAAATGACATTTTTAGTCTAGAGATAAATTCTTAAAGATTTTCATGATAATTACAGGATTTTCTTACAACAAGAAATGAAAAATTAAAAAAGTCTCAAATACAGTCAAAATTAATTCACTCCACTATCAACAGAATATTTTAGAACCAATTTTTGAAGAAGAAATTCTAACCTTACATGGAATGAACGTTGATAAAGTTAAGCTTCATACGGACAAGGTCTCTAGTCACACGTCTAAATAAATTGTGACTGATTTAGTAAAGAAGGAATCAGAAACAGGAATAAAATGTATCCCAGTTAATTAAATACCTGTAAAACCACCTGGCACTTCTCCAAAGTACTTTTGCGCTTTTGGCTTATTAAAATGAGACTTAGAAAAGCAGCATCCAAGAACATTGAATGGACTTTGGAAAACGGTACAAGAGAAATGAGATAAAATTTCCAAAACAGTACTAAGAAACGTTTATTTTCATGGAAAATTCGAGTTATAGCTATTTTTAAGAACCATCGCTACCAGACAGAAGCAAATCAACGCAAAAAATACGATATTTACACATAAAATTCAACTACTAAAATCATTTCCAAAAAGTGTGAACGACATCCTGTATGGCGTGAAACTCGATAATTGGGATATGCATACCGTATTTTGAGATATCCTTTTAGTGGAAATATCATAAAAAGTTAAAAGTATTATCACTTTTTTAATGGCACTTTTACTCAGAGCTGATTTTAAGTTTAGTTGTTGTGGACCTGACTCGATATTCTTGTAATGACCGGACATGTGTATCAAGCAATTATGAAGAACATATTTTTTTCATATTTAGTTTTAACTCGGTGAAATAGAGAGCATGTATAAATGTTCACTAATTCTATATATTTTTTGCAAAGATAATGCATATCTAACCCCCATGTTTTTCATAAAAAAATGCGTCAGCAATTTTCCAAGAAGAAAGTACAATGTACATAATGAATATTTAATAGAATCCAAACTAATATTCAATTCATTTACTATCGATGGTATACTGGCAGGAGACGTTGCGCTAGATAAATAGATACAAGAATAATTAACAAAGTCTTAAAACGCTAAAAAATAATAAACAAGCATTAGTGATAGTTATTTTGGCGTTCAAGACGTTGTTTCTTATTCCTGTAATTACTATTGATGATATTTTCAGCTTTATCTTGGCTGGTATATGACTTTTCGGATTGAATGTATTAAAACCGAATATAACCTGCAAATAAAGCAGTCTTAAAGTAAAACAATAAAATATATATGAAAGAGTGTTTAAGACACGTAAATATCTTAAAAAACAGACTAGACATAAGAGATATATTTATTTAAGACACTCTGTGTAACTTAATAAACTGGTGATGAAAATAAACTAATAAAAAGTGTCTTAATACAAAAATATGTCTGAAAATCAGACATTCAAGATATCTTAAAACAAAAGATTTCGCATTGCTTCATTCATTATTTGAAAGAAGAGTAGTGGCGCCCTCTATTGATCATTATATTAAGATTAAGGTTTAAAAAAAAACAATAATAATAATAATTTTATTTATTGATTTATTTATTGAATTGGAATACCTGGAATATGGTTTGGAAAAAGTCAAACTAATTCTATTATTTCTGAAAAAATATTTCTTATTTAAAGAGGAATTTCTAGATATGTTCGTAATTTTGGGATTAATTTATATTTATTCGTTAAAATTTCCAAAAATCAAATTTTACAAAAATGAATGTTAAAATATGTTTTAAATAGCATCAAACATCTAAGGTAAATTTATTTTAAAAAATATCACTTTAAAAAATAATATTATATATAGATATATATATATATAGAGAGAGAGAGAGAGATATATATATATATGCATGAATTCATTATTTTATATAATATTAAATAATAGTATAACTTTTATATTGATAATATTCCATATGTTTTAAAAGTTCTTTTTTTCCCCCTAGATGTAACGTCAAAGAAATTCGGAAAATCTTCACACCTACTATGAAATCAACTTCACTGCAAAATACCAAGAATTACATAGTATCCAATAACTGAGAGGAGGGATTTCGTTTCCTAGGAAACAAATACTCATGAGAAGCTTTATAATATATCTCAGTTCGACGCATTGTACACGAAAAGATAGAAACTACAATTATATAATATCATATAACGAATTCTTATCTAATTTGTAGTAGTGGTTCAGTCAAGAATTTTTATGAAATTCTTTTTTGTTTTTAAGCTAGTGTTTCTTAAATACATATATAGATTAACGAAGGTTTTTATTTATTTAAATGTTTTCAGCATGAATGATGTAAAAAAATTTAAGCTATCTACTATATAATAATAATAAATGTAAAGCATATTTAATGCTAATAAATAATATGGAGAACAATAGGTGTATTTAGTATTGATAGTAAATTGCCTCTAAAATTTTATCATTTGTGGCAGTGAGTGAATAAGATTAATTTTGAAAAGTCTATAGTAACATGCTGTATGACAACAGCATACAATATAAATTTTACTATATAAGCAGTATACATTGAAAATACAGTTAATTGAAGACATTAATAAAAAAAGGTAATGTTTGATTTACATTGTTTAAATTTAAAATTTTTGATACCATACAGTTTTTATGCATATTTATTTATTGTGAATATTGATATATAAATGAATTTTCGCTGATATATCTATAGCATTATTTTATTTATTTCAGAAGCACTGTTTTTCTTTTTTAAACATATAAGTCTTTTAACTGGAATATTAACTTAGAAATAATGTATGTTGAACATGTTTGTACTACATTTCAACTAATTTCGACTAATCTATTTCCCAAAAGTACATACAGTCGGTAACAAAAGTATCCGAACACTAGCAAAAATCCTATGTAAAAAAAGTACACTTAATACTGTTTTGTTAAAAAAACCCATGTCGAATCATGTTCTTAGTCAGTCTAAGAATAGGATTCGACAAGGATTTATTTAACAAAACCTTATGAAGTGTACATTTATACATAGGAATTTTTGCTAGTGCTCGGACACTTTTGTTACCGACTGTAGATAGCATAATATTTTTATGTAGTTATGTAACTTTATCTTAAAAAAAAAAAAAAAAAAAAAAAAAAAAAATGTGCCAAATCTATAGAACAAAATCTGTGTTCAGCAATCAATTTATTTCTTTTTTATTTAGGTGAACAACAACCAAGGCACTCATGACGTGTTTCACAAATGTGAAAAAAGCAATATTAAGTACGTCATTTATTAGAAAAACAATAGCTAAATAAATTTCTAATAAAAATTGTAAACTATCTTGTATGGTGAAACGATTACAAGCGTCGGTGCTATCACTTTTTGAATAATATTATTTTTACAAAGTAATCTCCGAATTATTCAATCAGAAATACATACTGCAAATATTTCTTTTAAAAAAAGTATTTTTGAAATAAGTGACTAAGCCAAGTTCTGTGATTATATAATGCAATAGTTTTAAATTTAAGATATTCTTGCACGCACTCGATATTATATTAAATATATGATTTTTTACATATATTGTTCTTTAAAGTAAATAATTGAGATTAAGACGCTATTTTTACCATTGTCTTATTAAATTGATTTCTTGACAGTGTGTCTGTTCTTATAGAATATTGAAATCGATTGTAAACTAACCTCCTGATGAACTAGAAATTTGAAACTTAAAACATGCCTCAAAATTGGATGATAATACATGCACAACGAATAACGGAATTAAGGAATGGGGCCCTGAAGGGTCAGCGCCCGAGCGGTGATAAAACATGATTTTCAATTTTACCCTGCTTCTTATCATCCGAATGGGCTTAAATTAGGCCTATATGTAAAACTTCAATGACAACATTTGTTCTAGACAAAAAAGACTTAGAGGGAAATAACCTAAAAGGCCCTTGGCTCCTAAATCCAGATAAGTTCCCAAACTTACGCTGCTTCCTTCCATTCGATTTAGATAAAATTTTCCATACACGTATATTTCAGATGATAATTTATGCTAAAGCAGAAACAAAGTTATACGAGAAAGCCTTCAGTTCCAAAATCCAGTCAATTTATTTCGAAATTTAAACACTCTCTATCATCCAGTTGAGCTAAAAGTTTAACTCCGAGGACATTATATCCTCAATCTGAGACGGACATAGTGATTAAGACCTGCAGGTCCCTGGGACCACAATTCCAGTTAAAATATTGATTTCGAATTCTAACATTCTTATTGTTATCCGCGTTTACTAAACATTTCTATCATGTATAACTCCAATGACAACACATGATAGTCCTGAAACGAGCATAGGGAAAAGGGCCTTGGAGGCCATGGGCCCCAGTAGCAGTTAAAATATTAATTTCGAATTTTAACTCGCTTACTAGCATCCGAGCTAAATTTTGCATGATTATTTTGCTAAAATTAATATTACATGCAAAAATTTTGGAAATTATGCGCTGAATATGAATTCCAATACAGTACATCATAAAGCAGAAACAGACATAGAAGAAGGAGGGACTAAGGAGATATGGCCCTCCAAATCCAGTTTAATATGATTTCGGAACTTGCAACGATTTCTATTATCCAATTGAGCTAAAATTTTTCATACATGAAAAACTCCGATGACAATACATGCTGACGCAGAAACTAACTTAAACGAGGAGACATTGGTTCCCTGGGATTTCAAATCTAATTAATTAATTTCAAATTTTAATCGATTTATAACATCCAATCGAATTACAATTTCACATACGCAGGCATAACTCCGATGGCAATATATGATCAAGCACAAACGGATTTGGGAAAAAGCGCCCCAACTCATATTAAAATATTGATTTCGAATTTTAACTCGCATACATATCATCCAAGTGAGCTAAAATTTTGCGCCTTGTATAACTCCGAAGAGAATACAGTATAATCAGAAACGGATCTAGAGAAAAGGGTTTTTTAGAGCACTGGGCTCCGAACATCAGTCAAAAATTTGATTTCGAATTTTAACCACTTCCTGCATGCACTTGAGCTTAATGTTTGCATACATGGGTAATTCCGATATAAAGTGCTTGCTGAAGTAGAAACAAATTTGGAAACTCAGAGCCCTTAAGGAACCCTCCCCCCCCCCTTAACTCCAGGTAAAAATTCGATTTTGAATTTTAACTTTTAACGGGCGTAGGGAATGTCCTTTATAGCCCAGGTGCCAAATAAAAATTTTATTTCGAATTTTAATCTGTTTCTAACATCTAATTGAAGTAGAATTTATCCTACGAGCATAACTCTAATCACAAACACATGCTCAAGCAAAAACAGACTTATCCAAGAAAAAGGTTTTAAGGTCCTGAAACCCTTAATTAAAGTTAAAAAAATTATTATTAATTTTAAAGTCTTCCTACCATCCAATTGAGCTAAAATTTTGCATTCATGCATGACTCCTGTTACATAGTTTCTGCGATATTGCAATTATTACATTATTGCTCTCAGTACTATTACATTAATGCTTACTGATTACACTGCTCCGCATGAAAATTGCCCTCAACACCATTTTGCAAATTCTTCTGTAAAATGACATCCTGAATCCGAATGTGACGCTCATTTTGCCCTTTCACCCACCGTGTTTTGGGGATACACCCTATTTTTAACAGTTTTCCGTAATTTTATGGCTATAAATTTGATTTATACTGGAGAAAAAATTATTTTAACTGTTAAATATCTTCTGAGGGTCTAAAGAGGTAAAAAACTCTATAACATGAAAATTTGCATCAAAGGGAAGATTTAGGGGGGATTTGTCACTGAAATTATAAGTTACATTTATTATATTTTATTAATCAATTATTATTATAATTTATTATATTATATTTTTTTTAAGAGTTAAAATAATTACTTTTTATTCTCCAAATCAAATTCCTGGCCATAAAATTACCGAAGAGTAATAAAAATTGGGGGAGGAGTTGACGTCCTTACAAAACGATGGGTGATGGGGCAAAAAGAGGATTATATTCGGATTGAGGAAGTCATTTTACATAAGAATCAGTAGAAATGGTATCAGCGACCATTTGTTTTTATTTATTTTTTATTTTTTTTTAGCGTGGTGTTATTACATTATTGACTGGCTACTGATTATTACATTTTCACACTATTATTATCGTCAAGTGCCCGATAGATAGTGACGGATTAATGCTGCTGCGCATGTCGCGAAGTGTACAATCATACGTATTAAAGAATGTTGCCATACGAAATTGCGTGCATTTTTAATTATCCAGGTATGTTCCTTTTTGCTTTCATGCACGAGGAAAGTACATAACATACTCATATAGTGATTATTACAATACGGAATTTCATTCATTTTTGAAATTCAAAGGTATTCAGTGATTTTTTTGTTGTTGTTGTTTACATGTAAGTAAAACGTGCATACATGCCTATTAGTTTTTGCAGTGATTGCAAATATCAGGCATCAATATTTCATGCAGGTATGCATGCTTCGCTTGCGCTGAAACCAAAATAAAACATTGCTTGATGCAGCTAATTTGTCATGCATTAATATGAAAATGCTTGTAATCTGTACAGAAGTAATCATTACCACCCAACTACGCGCACTTCGAGTGAATTAAAAAAAAAAAATTATATTTGTCGTGCATGAACCAAAAAGTGCACAATAAAAAACCTGGCACAAAATCAGCGCGCATGTTTCTGTCATTGGCTATTTATCGCGTACTTGCCGACGATCCTTTTTTTATATTTCGTAAACTATTGACGGGCTAATACGTAAGTACAATGTTCTCGTAATAGACCTGCCTTGTACAATATGCGCCATATTAATGTACCTTTCAAGTATCGCCATTCTTAGCAACGAAAATGGGATAAGCTAATGGATTCAGTGAATTTAAAATGTAAACGTTTCGGATTGTCATTTATTTTTGATAATGCAAACATAATTCATTCGAAAGGCTCACTGTTAACGGCAGTGAAATTATTGCTATAACTGTTTAAATTGTATGTATTGTTAATATGTCAACAGCTCAAAAAAAAAAAAATAATAATAATAATAATAAAAGGTACTTATTTCTGTTGCCAGAAAATGAGGAAAGAACCTTGAAACATCAGCTACCTTGATCGTTAGAATTAAAAATAAATAAGTAAATGCATAAAATAATATAAATCATAAGCCATTGTATTACGTCGATTACGAAATTCCCCATTTAGAAAAATAAACTAAAAAATGATCATTAAAATAAAAATTCTTTTTTGATGTACCACGTTTTCAAAACGGACTAAAAAGTTTAAAATAATTTCTCCTGGCCAAATACCGATATGTTTCTGTATACAGATGCCCTTGAAAATTCATGATTGTAGATTTTCGATATCTATAAAAATATCTGTAAGGTTTAAAATGAAAAACGTGGAGTGCATAGTCAGAATTTTAGGGAGTAGTTGTCGTTGAGAAACGCACACGACAGTTGATATCATTTCTAGTGCAATAAAATTGTAAATTAGTTTGGTAAACTATTCATGCACCAATCATCTATTACATGCAATCGAAGTTCTCAATAACAACTACCCTCCTAACTCCTTACTATTATCTGCTGTATGCATCACAAATTTTTCATTTAAAACCCTATAAATATTTTCATAGCTATTAAAAATCCAGAAACAAATTTTATGGCGAATCCGTTTAGAGTTACATATCTGTATGGGACTAGAAGAAAGTATTTTAAACTTTATAAACGTGGTTTAAAAAAAAAAAAAAAAGATTTTTTATTTAAATTATTATTAATTATGACGTAATTTTTTATTTTTTCCGAGAAGTATTTATAACATGTATCCTAATGTTCCTTTCACATTAAGTTCACTAGATTTAATGTATAATTTCTTTGTGAAGCGGATAACGTAAAATTGCGTAAAGAATTTCTAACCATACAGTAATATTTAAACAAAACATTCTCTACTTCAAATTGCTCTATTTTGAGAACCTGGTAGTGAAAATATCAAGTATTCGGTCGATTATGAAGTAATATAACAAACTATAACCTTCAATGTTTCCTTAAAATCCATAAGATTTAGTAGAACTTCACCATGGGACTTTTAGTATTGCATAAAATAATGAATTATTTCGCTTTAATAAGATTAAACTTAATAAAAAACTGGTATTTCAACTTTCAAATTGCAATTGCATAAAATGATTTTTAGGTAATTTTTGTAATATTTTGATGGAACAAACATCATTCTAATATCAAATATTAAAAACTGCAAAATTTAATATCAGCAGTTTTATCTGTAACTATTCAAATAACTTTCATCCATTACCTCATATGGTAGGAACTTTTATGTTCTAATAACTAACCCTTTTCATAGAGCTTTTTCTTCCGCGAGTGAAAAATACAAAAAGATTTTTTATATGCTTTTTTCGTAAAATGTTTACTGTATTATTAAGACACGATAAATTTTCATATACATGTTTCCGAAGATACTGTTTAAGCAATATTTAATATAGATAAAATGATATTCTAAAATAGGTAATTTAGATAATTTCAAGCTGTAGTAATAGCATAATTATATAGAGATCTAGTTAAAAAATGTCCATTATCTTTTATGAACATGATATAATAAATGATTTTCAAACATATTCCTCTACCATGATTTCTAGATGAATCACACTTGGTATATATATTTCAAAAAGATATATTTTTAAAGTTCCGCATAAAAAAATCGATTTGTCCAAACACATGTAGACATAGTTAAAAATCCATGATATTTTTAAAGAGGGTTTAATGATGTCATATATCTAGATTTTCAGTATATTATTATTATTTTTTTTTTTTTTAATGAACATGGTGAATTATCAGCTAAAAGAATATTAAACTTTTTCCAAAGAGATATTTAGTGAAAATACTCCTTGGACCTAAACTGAACGTTTACATAACGGATTATAACCAAATTACGTGCTGAAAATTATATTGATAATTTTTCAAAAAATTACACATATTAAGTTAAAAAAAAAAAAAAAAAACATACATTTAAATTGCCATTTTTGGCAGTATTTACTCATCATAAATTACTGAAATAATGTTTAAAAACTTTGGAATATATTCACTATGAAATATAAAATGGATTCATGAAGATTTCATTGTTAAGCCCATCTGTTCTAAAGTTCATCCACAGGTGAATCTATCGTGAATTGAATCTATCACGAATTTAATCTATTGCCAATAAAGGATAAATTATATTTAATTTTTCAAATATTATTTAACAGGATTTCGTTAGATAGTTAGAGAAAAAATTCTTTTGATACTCCATTTTCACAGTTTTAAAAACATACTTTGAAGCAATAAATAAAATATGCGGAAAGAAGAAAAATTGCTCGTGCTGAAATTTTTAAATTAGCTTCATTTCATAATATAAATCCTATAAAACTATATTAGCCTATAAACATAATTATAAAAGCCTGTTTTGTAATTCAATGTTCAATCAAATGATTAAGTTACACATTTTACTGTATTCATATTTTTTTTTTCAACGCGCAATACATATATATATATATATATATATATATATATATATATATATATACTACTGGCCATTAAAATTGCTACACCAAGAAGGAATGATAATAACGGAATGAAATTTGTTGGACATATACATTATAGTAGGAAAAACAATTGATTAAAATTTCATGAAATTTGGAGTAATATGTACTGAGAAAACAGTACATAAAGCAGCGACCTCTGTGAGCAATAACAGCACTTATCTGCCTAGGCATTGAATCAAACAGCGATTGAATGACATGTACGGATAGAGCAGTTTATGAAGCTTTAACACGATGCCACAATTCATCGATCGAAGTAACTGGTGAGTGGTGGAAGGCCAGTCGCTTTTAAACGATTAAACAATCATTTTCATTTGTGCGAGATCAGGAGAACGCACTGGCCAGAGGAACAGTCGAACACATTCTTTATCAAAGAAGGTCCGGACAATACAAACAACTTGTGGTCGTGCATTATCTTGCTTAAATTTTGCTCTATGGAGGCCTCGAATACAGGGCAGAGGGCCGGGCCTTAACTCAACAGAAATTTAATGGCCGCTGTTCAGAGTGCCAGGAAGAAGAAGTAATCGAGACGTGTATCCAGTGGGAACACATACCATTATTGCAAATGATAAACAGTATGATGAATTCGAATCCCAGCTGGTAATGTGCATTATTCATAATGTTGTTAAATAAGGATAAGGCAATCTTGATGTTGTAAACAGGATTGTGAATTGTCGAAAAAGTAACTTCACGATATTCCTGCGTCCAGGTTCATCGTTGATCACACATTAATGGCGATCACATCAGTTGTGCAGTTTTGAGGGTAATCAGAATTTTGGAGGCCGCATACTTAGTCATCACCTGGATCGACGGTATATGGTACCATTGGATACACGTCCCGATCACCTCTTGTTTTCATTCCCGCCACTCTGAATACCAGCCATTACATTTCTGACGAGTTAAGGCCCATCACTCTGCCCTATATTCAAGGCCTCCGAAGCGCAACATTTAAGCAGGACAATGCACGACCGCAAGTTGTCCATATTGTCTGGACCTTCATTCATGCCGAATTTGTTCGACTGTTGCTCTGGCCAGCGCGTTCTCCTGATCTCGCACCAAAGAAAACGACTGTTTAATCGTTGAAAAGCGACTGGCCCCCACCACTCACCAGTAACTTCGATCGATGACATGTGGCATCGTGTTAAAACTTCATGAATTGCTCTACCCACCAATGTCATCCAATCGCTGTTCGATTCAATGCCTAGGCAGATAAGTGCTGTTATTGCTCACAGAGGTCGCTGCTTTATGTACTGTTTTCTCAGTACATATTACTCCAAATTTCCTGAAAGTTTAATCAATTGTTCTTCCTACTATAATGTATGTGTCTAACAAATTTCATTCCGTTATTATCAATCTTTCTTGATGTAGCAATTTTAATGGCCAGTAGTGTATATATATTCTACTTTATTTATTTATTTATTTATTTTTTTTTTTGGTCACGTAGTTTATTGATTTTATCAAACATTAACACGTTGAGCGCCATGTCAGCCATTCTAGATTCTGGACATTTCTGAACTAGATTCAGGACTAGATTCTGGACTAGATTCAGCCATTCTGGACATTTTGTCATATGTCTCTAAGTACTGAAGGAATCATCTTGAAACTTTAGAAGCGTGCAGAACATGTTATACTTCAAACATTTCAGTGAAAGTTTTACCCTGAAAGTAAAAGCAGTACCAATAAAAAATTAAAACGTTGAGAGCCATGTCTGCTATCGGTGGCTGGCAGTGTCAAATATGATATAAAGCCGAGTCAACCATCGGTGGCGGATATAAAATAGGATATAAAACTAAATATATTACATTTAATGATTGAAAACTTATAAATAACTTGAAAATTTGCTTAATTTGTATTTATTACAGGAAGAATCATTATGGAATTTTAATGGATTTTAGGAATTTGCGTGGCGCTCAACGTGTTAAGATGCTTAACAACCTTTTTCTGTACATGTGAACAATTACTTAAAAAGTAAAATTTTATAGATTTTAAATTTTTAGAATTTTTTAAAATAAATTATTAATATAGTTGTAAATATCTTATTGTATAATTCATCTTTCTTTTCAATTTGTTTTTATGTGAGAGCATAATAAATTAACTATAAACTAAAGTATAGCCTCGCTTATCCGGCATAATGTGGACCGAAGGTATCTCGGATAATCCTAAGCTCGGATAATACGGACTCTGACGTAAATCGAAGGGGGTAAAATTTAAAATGAATGAAAACGTACTCAGTAGTAAAGCAATACATCTAATACATATTTAAATGCAGTCAAAAACAAATGCAATACAATATATACATGTATAAATTATAAAATACAGTACTGAATAATGAAATTTGTCAGCTGCATAAACATTGCTGTATTGGCCGTTTTTGCTTCAGTGCGTAGTCTTTAATCTCGGTTAACCAGGTATTCGGTTAATGGGGGCTTGGTTAACCGCGGTTCTACTGTATATCACATAATTAAAATTTCAATTTCGGGAAGATTGTTATTTAAACCACTACAATTTCTTTTCGCACTTGTTAATACTTTGATTCAAATTAATTTAATTTTGATTTATACTGTGTCTCGAAATATTCTTTCAATGTATAAACAGTCTTTTAGATGAAAAAACTTGCACAATCGTAACAATAATAATAATAATTAAAAAAAAAAAAAAAAAAAAAAAAACGCAAAGCAAACATAATTTTAAATAAAGTAAAAAGAGAACGGTTAATTTATTTTAATATGTCCCTTGTTGTTCATTTATAAAGTACTGTTCAATTAATAACAGAAAAAAAGAAAGAAAGAAAGAACAGTTTTTACTTTTTTGCAGTCAATTAATATTGAGCAATTAGCTTATATTTCATTAAAATAATAAAAAACTAAAATGTTTTGTTTTATTTATTGTTTTCACTAAATGGCTATATGATAAAATTGTTACGGGCACCGAAAAAAATATAAATAAAAATCTTTAAATAAATATGTAATAGTTATCCATAATAATTAAATTTCAAAAAGCAAACTTCAAAAAAATAATTATTCTTACTTTATTTTATGTACTTTGAATTTTATAAAAATTATTAACGCTTTCAAACAGTTTCTTTTTTTACAAAATGAATCAGAGGATGGATTAATTAAAAGCAGATTTTCTATTTTTCTAATTAAATGTAAAATAATTAAACTAAAACCGACATTTTTTCCCTACTTATAATAAAAGAAAGAACAAATGACTGTTTTCTTAAATATAATTAAAAGATATCGGAAGTCTCAAGAGTAAAATGATTTAGCAATATAACGTTATTTATGATTCCTTCAGGAATATAAATGTGAAAAGAAATAACAGTGTAGACATCAATGTTTTTTAGTTAACGCGTTAACTTTTATGGAATTTTATAGATATATATTTTTTTTAAGAATGCATATCAATGTCATTGAATAATATTATTTTTTTTAAATGCATAAAATATATCTTTATCAAATGGGAATGACTAATAGTTTCAAAGCACTTTTATTTATTTATTTTCTTATTTCTTCTATATCAACTATCAACCTATTTTTCATTTTTTTTAATAAAGAAATAATCAAATTAATCAAGCAAGATACATTTTGTTTATTAATGAACAATTTTATATTGTGAATTCATGTACATTTTAATTTGCCTTAAAAAATTTGCTTTAAAACAATTCGAAATGGCTCAAACACAATGTTTAACCGCAAGGGCTCGCACCCCTAATTTGATCATAAAGACACTCTATACTAACACTCATTTATTAGTTATCTATTTATTTATTTTACGTGAAATGGTTTAGTAAATGTGTCAAACACATAATATATAATAAGGAAACCGATATAAATTTAAATAACTATAACAATATGCTAGATTTTTTTTTTCTGATATACAGTTACACAATTTCCACATAACATGTATTGATATTCTTGACAAACAAACTTTGATCAAGAATTACATGATACTTTTTACTTTCTTCTATATGTAATATAGAGAAAGTATTGGATTCGTAAAAATTTTCGACCTCGGGTTTTTGATGGATTTACACGTTTTGAGAGCTGTAGAACACGATTTGACCCTTTTTAGAAAATGTCTGTCTGTCTGTCTGTCTGTCTGTGTGTGTGTGACAAAATTTTGTGGCAACTGTATCTCAGGAACTACTGCACAGAATTTCATACAAATTAGTATGTAGTTTCACCTTGACATAAATTAGTGCCTATCAACTTTTGGTAAAAATTGTCTTACAGGTTGCGTTGCCATCCCGCTTTTTCTAAATTTTTAACATGGTGATATAGGACAAAATTTTGTATAAATGTGCATAAAGAGAATTATTTTTTAGTAATCATTATGAAATTTACAAGAATTATTTATAATAGAGGTAGTGAACTGGGGAAAAATTTTTGTATGCGTAGAAGCCTCGTGAACCCCCCTGGGGGTAAGTCCCCTCTCGAGGGGAGTAAATTTTCAAGATGGGTATCTTTCGAAAGGTCTCGTGAATACCTTTAAAACGAATGGTTGAACTATAAATCTGTGATAATTTAAAACAAAGTTATCGATTTTTTTTACTTTTAACAAAAAGTAACTAAAAAAAATCGTTTTTTTTTTTTTTTTTTTTTTTTTTTTTTTTTTAACGAAATTTAACCAGACTTGGTATTTAGTTGGCCCCTGACATAAACTGGTGCTGATTAGATTTGGGGATCAATCACTCAACAGGTGGTGCTGTGATCGTATTTTTCTAAATTTTTAACATGGCAGTATAGGAGAAAATTTCGTATAAATGTACATAATGGGAGTTATTCTTAACCTGTGATTGTGAAATTAATATGAATTATTGATAATAGTAGTAGTTAATTAGGAAAAAAAATCTCGGTCATCGCTTCCCCCCCCCCCAGGGGAAAGTACCCCCCGGGGGGGGGGGGTAAATTTTCAAGATGGGTATCTTTCGAAAGGTCTCGTCAATATCTTTAAAATGAATGGTTGAACTATAAATATGTGATAATTTAAAACAAAATTATCGATTTTTTTTTAACGAAAAAAAACTTCGAAAAAAAATCGTTTTTTTTTTTTTTTAAATATTGTTACTGCGTGAATTTGTATAGGAAAATATAGAAGAAAGTCTTGTGGTGGCCACAGCATACTAGTTTTTTCTTTGACCTCTGGTATAAGTTTCAGTCACTAGGAAAAGTTAAAAATTAAGGTAAAACGACTTTTACTTTTCTCATTTCTCATTAACTTACGAATTGGCGTAAAAATATTGCTGACTTGACACTAGAACGCCGGACGGTGTCATTCCGACACCAAGGCGTGTAAATCCTTTTATAAAATCTGTAAATTTTGATGGATTATTTTTATTTCTCTTGATTTTTATTAAATTTGTAGCGGGAATTCACATAAAAAGTTTTAGGGGATTATCTCTATTTTAAGTTAATTTACGGATCGTTTTACCTATAACGCCGGTTTAGTGTCAATCGGACACTGCAGCAGTTTTAATTCCGCTATTTCAAATTTCGCTTTCTGTACGATTGTTCTACTGTGTTGAGTATATATTGAATAGTAGGGAAGTCCTGGAATGTTGTTTTTGACATCTGGTTATCACGTGGTCTGTTTCAGCTGCACCAACACCTGACGTGCGACAGAGATTTTATTTCTCGCAAATATAGTGCACGCACGTTTGATTGTGAGTTATGATTCATTAGATTTTTTTCTGAGATTTTCTTTGTTCTTGTCCGTTCTATGAATAAAATTTAAAATGTCTGTAATGACAGGTCTTACTCCTGAAGAAATAACTGCGCTTCTAAGAGAATTGTCTGATAATGAATCAGAAGGAGGAGAATTATCTGACATGCATGATGAATCTGATGATGAAAGTTTGTGAGGTCTAGCAAAGTGCTACGGTTAAAATTCGCACTTTAAGAGTAAAACATGAATACGAAGGTTTTAGGATTCAGTTGTCTAGTAGAGTTAGTTCTTATGTCAAACTAAATTGTAATCTGCGATATGCTAATTTTATAAAGTATTTTGGAAATTGATTGATATAAAAGGAGAAGGAAGATTGCTTTTGTGTGTTAGTGTGTGTTAGTTGGAAGGAGTGTTAGTTGAAAGGAGGTAAGAGTGTTAGTTGGAGAGGGAGTTGAAAGGCGATGTATTTCATAGTTGGAGTGAGTTAGTTGGAGAGTTAGTAGAAGGCTAGCTGTTAGCGGTTCAGGGTAGAAGAGAGTAAGTCTTGTAGCATTGTAGCGTCAGGGAATCCTCCTACATGCGAAAGACTACTTGGCCTTAAGAGTTAATGAAAGTAAATAAAAGTAGTTGAGATCATTTGCGAGTAATTAAGTAAAGTAAAGTAACGGTGGTTATTTATTGATGTCAAAGTATTTAAGAGGGCTGCTCATTTAAACGTATAAAGATATTAAATCCAATCAAAGTCCAGCGTCCCCCTTCTTATTTAAGCTCAATTAAAGCTCATTAATTTTATATATTTGGACTCTGTCATTTCTTCATAAGTTAAGTATTTCAATTTGCAACATTCAACCTTAAGTCAACTATAAGTTAAAGTTAAATGAGGATGGAGAAGTCTAATTCTCCACAAGTTTTATTCTTGCTATAGCATCTGGATCGAAAAGCGATGAAGATATTGAAACTGATGATTCTCTAAAACAGAATGAATTTGCGGCTCAGGATGGCACACAGTCGAAATAATTTTGTCTGGACGTGCAATCGCTAGAATAGCAACACTCAAAATATTTTGCGAGAAAATAGTGGTCCAACTAGTTATGCAAAGATAAATGTGAATAATGACAGTTTTTGAGTGCTTGGCGGCTTTTTATAGACAGAACAGTTTTGGAACATATAACAAAATGAAGAAACGCAGAAGTTCATCTTGTGTTCGATAATGATGCATGGGCTTTTTCAAAAGAAGAACTTTTTGCTTACATTTATATTTGTATGGACGTAGGAGTTTCAGGAGCTAGGAATCTGGAACTTCATTTATTATGGTCTACTACATGGGATATAAATTTTTGCAAATAAACCATGTCCAGAGACAAATTTTGTGAAATATCAAGAATTTGAGATTTGATATAAAATCAACCCGTCGTAATCGAAAAAAACAGGATAAATTCGTAATGATTTCGGATATGGAATCGCTTTATTGAAAACTACATAAGCTGTTACAAGCCAGGCCAGAACATGACAATCGATGAACAGTTACTTCCAAGTAAGACTAGCTGTTCTACTCTGTTTAGAGCACCGAAATACGGACAAAATTGTTGGATAGCTGCAGATTTAGAAAGCAAGTATATTTTGAAAGCATTTCCTTACTTAAGAAAAAAATGAAGAAAGAGATCAACGTTAGAGGCTTTCTGAGTACAAGGTTTTAAAACTAATTGAACCGATTAGAAATATGGGAAGGAATGTCACAGTTGATAAATTTTTACTTCTATTGAGTTGGCTAAGAACTAATGAAAAAAGTACACGTTTAGTAGGCACGATGAATAGGGCCGTACGAGTAAATCCAGATTGCATAAAATCAGGAAAAAAAAGAGTTATATTCAACAAAAATACTAAAAAATGAAGAATCGGGATCAACAATTGTAGTTTATCAGTGTAAAAAGAAAAAAAATTATAATCCTGAGTTCTATGCATTCAAACATTGTCATTGCAAATAAATTCAATGAAAACATCTGAAACAGTCAGTTTTTATAATTAAACAAAACGTCGCGTTGATATTGTTGATGAAATGACACAACAAAATTCAGTCAAAGCAAGTTAATAAAAATGTCCTGTTCACACATTTTACAGTATTTTAGATTTTGCTGCCATAAACACTTGGTTTATTTTCAAAAGTGTAACGTGAAAAAAACCTTTCAAGGCGTACTTTTATCCAAAAATCAGCATAAGAATTGCGAAGAAAAATCCAGCAAAAGAAGTAAGAAGGATGAAGTTGAACTACGTACTGAAATTCCATGTAAGCATAGCAAATGCGAAGTAAAAATGTGCCACCGAAATGTAGCAAATAAAATATGTTCTTGTAATAAGATGACATGTGGCAAGTGTACAAAATATGTCCAATATATGTGTGTCGATTGTGAATAATACAAGTAGTTATTTCTTTTGTTTTATAAATTCATATCATTTTGCAAAATTTTATTGATTCTTATTTTACTGATATATTCTTTTTATATATCATATGTAAATTTGCAAAAAGGTTGAAATTTTGTTCGATTCTTCTCTTAATATCGACCAGTATCAAAATGACACATGGCCGGCATTTTAGGGAGATGCAAGATACCCGGCGTTCTACTGTTAAGACTGACAGTTTTTAAAAGATGATGGCAAAGACGCGCTGGAATTTTTGTGTACCTCATTCACCATACATGCTTTATTATAAGACATATTATCAAAAAAGAAATTTGCAGACACTCTCTCATTGTTGAAAAAACAAAACTAAAAAAAAGAAAGAAAAAAAAATCAGCTACCGATATGTGAAAATTTTTATTTCTCTTTAGAAATTGTATGCACTGTTAAAAAGGATGTGCTCAAAAATGAGTAAATAGATATATACCCATTTCGAAATGAGCAATTTTGTTTAGAAAAACGAAAATATGCCTGTCTTATTTATGAATTATCACATGTTTTGAAATCAATATCTGCCCACTTCATAACTTACTATTAATATGCTTAACCAAAAAAAAAAAATTAAAGAATTTTTACAAATTTAAACAGAAAAAGTTCAAACACAAATTGTATTTCCTGAAATCTCCATAACTATATGAAAGTTCATATTAGTTTGTGTAAAAATACATCAATGAGAATCTGTGTTTTATACATTGGGATTCATAATTATCGATGTAAATTTTTGAGCATGTTAATATGCTTAGTAATAAGTTTGGGGCTTTTTTCATTTTTTGTGTATTTGCTTCGGAGCTATTTTGAGTAAGTGACATACTCCAATTTGATATAATTTCATTCATTTTTAAGTATTTTTTCTCCGTTATTTTATTTATTTATTTTTTTTTTTCACTGTAGATACCTACTTTCAAGATCAAAATAATTCTACGAAATCAGTGCGTTTTTGAATTTTCAATAGCATCCAACTAATACATACAAAAAGACATCTAAAAAATAGCTTGTTTAGCAAATTTGAAGAAATGTGTTACAGGCGAATTTAAGATACCAAATGTCGTAAACACAAAATGTTGGCAAACATTCAGCACTTGTCTTTTGTATATTTGCACGTTTTGAGGTTCCATATACACTGAAGTCAAATTTTTAATGTTTTGATCTTGTTTATCTTTCTTATCTAGGCTGACCATATGTCCTTGAAACTCGAGAACAGTCCCCGAATCTCGAGGACAAAACTACCTTTGACCCCCAAAAAAATACAACACTTTCGGGGACACCGGTTATAAAGTTATTCATGTTTTATTATAGTAATTTATTATATGTATAATAAATAAGCTGAAATAAGTTCTTTTATGTGCTTTATACATAAAAATTTACTAAAATTTTACAATTTAAGGTGATTTAATTATTATTATTATTATTATTATTATTATTATTATTATTATTATTATTTGTCCTCGAAATTCAAGGACACTGCCATCTTTGTCCCCAAATTCAATGAAAAAAATATAGTCACTCTATTCTTATCAGTATAACTTTAAAATAAATAATTTCAGGCAATGCAAATGTTGCATTTTTGAGGTTTATATAAGGTTGCTTCTTAAAAAGTTTGATCAAGATTTATAAGTTTCAAGAAATGTTGCAGGTAAAAGTTGCCTGACTAATTTAGAATGAACTTTTAAATATAATAACAATTTAATAATAATTTGAGTTTCAATTCTATATAAATGTATGTACAAATATTTAAATGGGGGTTGAGGGAGATACCTCTCCCCTCACAATGAATTATTTGTCAAATAAAGCTGTTTTGAAGCCTAGTTGGATTTTTTTTTTTTTTTTTTTTAACGTAGGTTTATACACTCCTTCTCATATTTATAAGGACACTTTATATTTTGAAATAACTAATGTAAAAATAATTGTAAACAAGATTATACTAAGCGCAAGTAATATATCTAGTATCCTAAAAACCAAAACTGTTATAATTTTTTTAATATAAAACAAAATTAATAAAAAATAATGCGAAATGTGTTTTCCTCCACGTTTTTAGATGTTAATAATTATAGGGACAATCCAGATTTTTTCGTTTTATTTAACTTACTAGCGGATAAATTACAGTTGACATGCGAATTTGTTAACTACTGGGCTAGATTAATTCATATATAAGCCTTCAATTTTTCTTGGACGGACATTACTGATAATTCCTCGAAAAAAAGAAAGTTAAAGTAGTGAAGTATGATAAATGTGTTTTTTAAGTGGAAGGATAATTTCAAACCGCCGAATTTCTAATGAAATTCGAAGGTCTAAAATTGCTGAAGGAAATGTGATCAAACGTTGGACTGCTGGGTCGATAGGAGAGAGATCTGATGCAAAACCAGAGTTGTTTTACAGAGTTCGAAAACTCATAATTCCTCTTACTGCTCTACTCATAATGACTGCTGCTGAATTTGCTCGTAATTTTTAACGAAAGGTTGGTGTCCACAATTAATCATGTTTAAAATAATTAATAATATGTTAAAATGAATAAAAAACCTGTAATAATCAATCAGCATTTAATGGGGAGAGAACGTTTGTGTTAAAGTTGAATAAAGACAATATTAAATGGTAAAATGTTGCATTTTTGGATGAAAAACATTTTATTCTTGATTAACCAAATGGTTTTAACAGTTACTGGCACGATCTGAAGATAGCGAAAGACATAGCAGATTTTTTAAAGGAAGATATGAGACGGGCATTTTAAAGGTGGATATATGGTGCTCTGGGGAGCTGCTTCTACTGAAGGCAGAATGAATTTAGTAATTTTTTCTATTAATATGAAAATCAAGAGAAGATCCGCAAATTTTAAACGTGGAATTTTCAGATTTTTGTTAGATTTTGGGGGGTAATAATATTTTTTTCGACAAGACTTACATTTTTGCTCTTTTTTTTAGAGCAATAGGAAATAGTTTGAAGAAAGAAACTTCTGTATTATTGCCTTTCCCATGGCCTAAAAGTTGAAAAAACTTTAACTTGTGATATTAGAAAAGTGCATGCAAGTGGAAAGCAATTTTAAATAGTTCAAATATATTAAGAATTTCATATATGCTATATGAAATGGTATTGAAACTGAATATAAAAAAAAAAAAAATGTATATATATATATATATACCAGAGAGAATGTCTGACTGTTTAACCCATAAAATATTAATTTAAAGAAGAACTGAAAAAAAAAAAAAAAAAAACTATTAAAATTCGAGCTGTCCTTATAATTGTGAACACCTGAAAAATCATTTTTTTACTATATTTGAAGTTTTTTAAGATAGAAAAACGGTAAAACTTTTTAAATATAGTCTATTAATGAAAATCAATTTAATAAAAAATATATTTGTTTAAATAATAGTGTTCAGTGTTTAGTTAATACAGAAAAACGTGAGTCCTTATAATTATGAGAAGGAGTGTATAACACATTTTTTAATCTTACCTCTTAATCTCCACTATGTCTTTATAGTATTGAATTTCAGAGTAAAAGAAATTCGTGTGAGTGCCACACCAAATTATTTTCTTTTTTAATATCGCATGCAACTTAAAATATAAAAGGAAAACGAGACGTCTGTTACATATATTTATTTTAATTCTATTTTATTAATTAATTAATTAATTTATTTTACTTTTATTAATCATGTCGATATTTTTCCTATTTATTTATTAAAACCATACTTTTGAATGATGTAATAATAAACCAAATACAATAGGGTACGAGTGACTGGCTGGACAATATGATATTGTAGGGGACGAGTGAAATAAATTTACTTCGTAATATCAGGAGAAGCTCTTTTATTTTAGAAATGAAAATTATGGTTCATCAAAAGGAGATGTATTTTTTAAAAAAAATTCCTTTCTTTATATTTATTTAGATAATAGTTTTCAAAAATTTCTTTAATAAATGTTTTAATACATTCAGTTTAAATAGAACTTTTGAGAAAAAAAAATATTTTATGTCCGTTTGTAAAAATTTTAAAATTATTTCAGTGTACGTGTTAAAAGCGGATGTTAATAAAGACATGACACAAATTCACGTTAAAAATAAGTATAAAAAGAATCAATAGATAAATAAAAAAAATAAACATTCATTCATGCTTGAATAAATAATTGAACATATTAACATGCATTTATGACAAGAAAATGTATTTGTATGTAATAGTATTATTCTTAATGTTATTTATGATAAATATTTTTCAATAATTTTCTCTTTTACGCATTTACACTCAATAATATTAGTAATAACAAAAATAATAAATGTGTAAATAGATAAACTAACAAACATTTTATACTACCATTTATTGTTCAGTTTTAAACATGTATGGGCATATTTAAAAGTTTGACTAAAAGTTAAATTACGCTGACGAATAAAATATTAACTGAAAAAAAAAAAAAATAGTAAAACCTTTTTTTTTTTTTTTTTTTTTTTTCCCCAATATATACAAGCTGGCGACATATGTAATTATCTCCCTTGTAATTATCTTCCTTTTCATTCTTTTCTGAGATAAGAATAATTATAGGAAAATCAGTGGATGTCAAAAAACAATCTTAAAAAAAAAAAAAAAAATTAAATATATATATATAAATTTAGTAAAATTTGGCATTTAGCATGGCATTTCTACAGAAAAAAGTAATTTAATTTTCTCTTTTTCTTTTCAAGATCGTACTTTGAAATTTGAATTGTAAAATAAGGAGTATAAAGAAGAAAATTGTAAAGATGAAATAATATGGAAATTTTTAAATCATAAATGAAAGAAAATATTTTGCGGAATATATATATATATATATATATATATATATGTGTGTGTATATTGTAACGTGAATTTTGATCTATTGCTTTACCACGTATCAAAACAGTTACACATAACTTTTAAAAATTACTTTTTTAGGAGTGTAATATTATTAATATTATAAAAATAAAAATTTTATAGACATAAATTGATTTTTTTTTCTTGTAATTGCTAAACTTATAGCTCGTATTTCGATATAAATATAATAAATAAAAATAATAATCGTATAAATATATCGTATAAATACATCGTATAAATATAATAAATAAAAATAAATAAATATTCTCGAGCCCTTGTTTAAATGTATTTAAATATTTGTTATAGTTGTATATGCAAATAAAATGAAGTATGCTATATGAATAACAGAAATATATATATATATATATATTTCTGTTGTTCATATAACTGTTATTCATATATATATAGCATGTTATTCATATATTCATATAGTTGTTATTCATATATTTCTGTTATTCATATATATATATGTGTGTGTGTGTATACGTAATGCTGAATAATATTAACTTATCACGCACTGTACGTTAATTTATATTTTAAAAATTCACTAACATTTTACCTTTGTGATAAAATTTACTTCCTATTTACAGGAATATAATCTACGGTCAATAATTTTTTTTTCCTTCACCGAGATCAAGTTCTCTACAAACAAAATAACATGAATTGCTAACTATCCAATACCTTTGCGTTGAGGGATTTCGCTTCCTACAAAACAGATACTCCTGAGAACATATTATTTCTCAGTTCATAACAATTTATGCTTTAAACTAAAAAGAGTCTAATTATACTCTATCCAATATCGAATTACACTCTAATTTGCACTGCTGAATAAATACATAGAATTTTTATAATAATCCTTATTATTATTTTTATATTTTAAATATATATCTAACATATAAAATACCATATTATGTATTTGAAAACCAGTTTAAAATTTGTGAAATGAACAGTTATTGGAAGTATTTAGATATAAATTTCTTGAAAATATGTATGATGATAAAATTCCGATTTGTAACAAGTTAAGAAAAAAAAAGGCCTCTTAAGTGACAATGACTTTTTTATTTTATAAAATAATCTGGTCTAAGTTTGCAACATCTTTTTTTTTTTTTTTTCTGTAATGATATTATTTTTTTCCTCAGTTAAAAGAAAAAATATTTATTATACTGCAATATTTCTATAACTAATAATTAGTTATCTGTATGCTCGTCATACTAAACTGAAGAATATTATTGACATAAGAATATTTTAAAATGATTAATTATTTTACTTATCGTTCGTTAAAAGAGTACACTGGATGCAAAATAATAATAATAATATCCAGAAATAAATGCTTACTAGACAGATTTCGTACGTCTAGACAGTGCAATTCCTTAATACAACAAATGAAGAAATGGGATTCTGATAATCATAAATATTTTTAATTAAATAAATATTTTTTGTCTTCGTAAAGAAGACAACTCGGCCTTTGTTAATGTAAAATAAATAAATAAATAATATGTGTCATTTAAAAATGGCGTATCACAATAATAAAAATTTAGTAACAAAAATAATTCGAATTTTTTTAGAAATATCAAAATATGGTTTAAAAAATGATGTAATAATCTAAAATATCTGTTTGATAAAATGACGCGATGCCATAAGTTTTACTCAGAAATAAATAATTAAATAAACCAATGAATGAACAAAATGAAATGAAAACCTCTCACACTTTTTACATTGTCTTCCTTGCTCCAGTTGTTTATTTCTTGAGTTAAACATTCATTTAAAAATTTTAATGTTATTTACCTTATCTAATTTACTTTGTAATATTTATTAAAGTTCGAAATATTTATTTATTTATTTATTTAACCTATGTTTCATGTTGCTTGTGATGAAGATAATTACATATATGTTCTTACGTCAGAACTAGTTAAAAAAAAAGTGATTGGAAAAATAAAAACTTTTTACATGTGTATATATGAGACAGCATTTAATTGAGGTGTATGAACAATTTCAAGATCATACATTCTTCTATCTCGAATTTGTTGATCAACTCTCTAATGATAGAAAAATCCTATAAAATGAGCATATTTTATTAGCTAAAATATTTCTCCGCATGCTCAAACATCTCCATTTTGTTATTAAAAAACAGCCTTGTGTTTTAATATATAGAATATTTCTTTTTTAAGCATATAAAGCCAGGAAGGTTAAAAGGCATATTTAAAAACGTATCAGACTTTTACGTCTGTAGGCAAAATGAATATTTGGAAGGGATTAATAATATTTTTTTGTTACAATTTTGCTTTGGATTACAGACAAGTTTATCTTATAGACATTGTTTAGCCACGTTACTCGGCAAATCTCAATCTGTGTGTTTTATTGTCAGGTTAAGAAAGAAAAAATGTGTATCTAAATATTCTAAGAATTCGCACTGATCTTATTGTAGCTTTTGAAGAGAAAATGCAGACAATATTTATAGACGTTTTTTTAATCTGCCGCTGTCAATTTCATCTTACCCTCCATCAAAGGGTAAATAATAGCGGTTTGCACGTGTAAACGTTGTATATTTTATGGATTGTAATCTACAATATTGATTTAACAGATATATTATCTATAATAACTTAATAGAGATAAATGTTGATATTTATTTATTTTTATTTATTTATTTATTTATTTTTTTTACACCATGAATATTTTTGCATTTATTAAATTCTCTCACTCTGTAAAAGATAAAGATTTATCCCAATATCATTCTGAAATTAAAACATCTTTTAGAACATTTTTTTTTTTTTCTGTCAGAAAATTCACCCCAAAACGATTAACATGCATATCTGTAAGTTTATTCCCCATCATGGTAGCAGTATGGGAAATATAAGTAAACATGTAAATTTTAGACTTTTTTTTTTTTTTTTTTTTTTTTAAAGGTTTGAGGAAAATAAAAATGATTTTTTTTTTTCTTTTCGTGTGAAAGTTAGTTAATTGATTTGTTTGTGTGTAATGACTTTATCTCAATAGCGAATAATCGTAAAGAATTCGGACAAGCTTTAAAATATCCTTTATATTATCCAGGAACCTATTTAACATCCTACTTGGAAAGTTACAAATTGAAATTTGAATTTTTTCTTGACATGTCAAAATAGAGTAAAATTTTGCATAAATGTTATTTATGATAATTATTTTTATAATAAAGTTATCAATTAGATTTTTAAATACTTTTAGAACACTGGTGTAAACAATATTTATTAATGACGCATATTAGCAACATTTTACTTTAAAAGCTTCTTAAATTATACATAATTACTGATATTCCTAACGTGATATGATAGGGCAATATTTTACACTAGTTAAAGCCCCGGTTCGGGAACGAACCGAATTCCGAATACGGGAAATTTCCAAAATCAAACTCGAAATGTACAAAACTCGGGCCTGATGCTGCCTGCGTACCAATAGATCAAAGTTTGTCAACGAAACAATTTTTTAATTCATGAAATCAATGAAGGTAGTGAATCAACGAAGGCTTTTCTCGCTTCGCTGGTCACTCTATTTAAAGGAAACTCTTTTCTATATCGCTTTACAAACAAAAATAAAATTTAAAGAAATCATGAAATTGCGTTAAAGTCCGCTTTAGTTCCCCGCTGCCTTCGGCACCGACCCACTCATTCGCAGAATCTCGGGTGTCTGTCCCTATTGCTTGCGACAATAGCTTACCAGTGGGCTTTCATTTGCGTGCTTATCAGATGACAGTTTCGAAACGGACAGTATCGAAAAAATAGGAGTAGCCATTTTATGTTTGAATCCCAGCCACATATGAACAATACTATATGTGGTGTACATAATATTTTCTTTCACGTTATTTTCTATATTTATTTGATTTATTCAATCAACCAAAAAATGACAACAATTTCACACCAAATATAATATTACAATGTGCTATGATTGACTACGTCTACCGCATGAGCCAATTAATTTTTGTGGTTATAATAGTAGTTGAGTTAGTTAATAGTAGTTGGTATATAAAAAAATAAATAATGAAATATGTAAATCTGATCATCGTACAGCCTTAATGTAGCTCCCCTTGGCGATTTTTTAATTTTTATCGTCACTTTAGATAAAAATACATAACTTATGTTATTATTTTTTTTCTATTTATTTTTCTTTTCGTTTTCCTTTCCTTTCTTTTCTGTTTTTCAATATTTTCAATATTTTTTACATTTTTTATGCGCTACATGGCTTAAAGTGGCTTTCACGAAAGTGGAGTCCTTGGCGAAAAATGTCCGATCTATTTCAGCATCAAAATTTTAAAAATTACCCAGGATTATCAATAAGTAAAGCTCTTTAACCTAATTCTGAATTAGTTTTCATGCCAAGCGCGATTCATCCGTTCCAAAAAACATACTATTTAAACAAAAGGGGGGGGGGGGGATCTAAAATTGAGGTATATTATTATTTTTATTATTTTTTATTTTTTTACTCCATTTTCATATTTTGACTTTTTTATGTGCAGGAGCAAATGTTATATTTAATATATATATATATATTCGAGTGAAAGCATATTTCATTTTATGTTGAAAAAAAAAAAAAAAAAGTATTTATATTTCGCAATAATTAAATATTTAAATGTCTTTTTTTAAAGCTTTTACCAGGTTATTATTTTCACATTTAATTAATTTTTAAAAATCTAATAAAAATTTCGTTACAAATGAGGTACCAAATGATAGGGACATTTTTTTTAAATCCGTCTTTTTAATTAACTTATTGATCGGACAATTAGATTTTTTTAAAATTAACTAAAGTATGAAAAGCTGGTGGCAACTTGCGTCAACACACAGACAAACAGACTCAAAAATCTCTTAGCCATTTATATATGTAGAGATAAACTTTTATTATGCAAATAAATGCATCGGAAATAATATGAAGCTACATGAAAACTAAACTACAAAACTGAAACTATAATATGATTCACCATATTAAGATTGACTAAAAGTATCGAAGGGGAGTGTACTTTGAGTCAGTGTTGGGCATAACTGATTTAAAAGTAATTAAATTACTTTCTAATTACAATTAAATTTTAATTATTTTACTGTCAATCGATTAACAAGTAATTAATTACTAACAAACTGAAGAAGTAATTCAATTTATTTGTAATCAATTACTTGTTAATCGATTAACAGTAAAATAATTGTAATTTAATTGCAATTCAATTACTTTTTAATCAATTATTCCCAACACTGCTTTGAGTATTGTATTGGTTTGTGACAAGAAATATTTGATAATGACCTAAGAATAAGAATAAGGGCTAAGCTATGCGAAAATTTTTTGTCTTAATGTTGTGTAGGAAATAAAATGTCAAATAAATTAAAATAGGATACAAATCATATACTAATATTGTTACGAAATTGTAAATAATTGTGTTTGATTTTATATAAATTCTTTCAAAGAGGCTTAGTAAGTTGATAAAGTGCTAAATTTGTGCATTTCTAGTCGTTTTAGCGTTGAAATAGCCTTATTTCCCCTTAAAAACGCATTAGAAAGCCCCAGTAATGCAGGTAATGCACGTGGCGCCAAATTTGGCGACTTTTTCCCACCTTGGCCATTTTTTTGGCGACCTTGGCGAGAAAATCCTTATATGGGATACACCAAATATGGAAGCTGTAAGTTGATTGGTTGACCACTTTCAAGAGTTTTCTCGAAAAATCTGGGTTCCATGGAACAGCATATAAGGAGCGCTTCCTCGCCAAGGAAGTCAGTTCAGTTCCGATCTCAGCCAGCTTCGCTAGTGCTTGCATTGCTCTTAAGCCTCTTTGAGAGAGACTTGCTTCAAGTGTTATTGTTATACAGTTTGTACTGTGGATTTGCTATTGACAGCTGTTGTTTAAGCTGTGTTTACTGTTTGAAGCTGATACTTGGTTTATAGACCTGCATTTTTCTGGAACTTTCTGTGATTAAATTACTGAATTTTTGTACGTTTGGCCTTTCATTCCCAGACAACTCACGAACCCCCAAGTACGCAACAATATGTAATCCATTGGACTTTGTATTTTAAAGAGCAAAACCGCTTGTAAGGTAATCACCAGACACAAAACCTATATTTTGCTGGACCAAAACGACTATAAGACAAAATCTTTACAGTTGAATTTAGGTTGCTTAGTTTTCCTTACGTAAAATATTTTTTAGAAGTTTAATTATAGTCACAGTTACTTTAAACACCTCATAAATGGACTTTCATCATAGATTAGAGTACATATCGTTGAAAGTTGTGAATTACACAAATAAAGTGTACGTATTGAAGGGGAAATAAAAAAGACTGATTGAAATGGGAGGTGGGGTTGCTGTATGTGTATATATAGATATTAGAATAGGTATGTAAATGTTCTGAATTCACAACTTGAAAACTTAAGTTAATTGAATGAAGTTCTCCCATGGCATAAAGTTTTATCATAACTTTCGTAGGAAAATGCAATTTCAAATAAATTAATAAATGACAAAAATTTATTATTAATAGACAATTGGATATTTTTTGTATTTTAAAGAGGAAAATGTTTCTAGCACTATAATGCACAGATCTTAGTTTTCTAAACATATTTATTAACTAACATAAAACAAAACACTATAAAACAAAACACCAAGAATTTCTTTTAACAAAGATGTTGAATAATTTTCTTGTAACTATTGGGAATACTTTTTTCTTTAAAAATATTTCATAAACGTTTTGTCATTTATCGATATACAATTAAGATTTTTTTTTTTTTTGTGTTGTTAAAAATCTTTATTTAAAAAAAAAAAATCTTTAGTTTTTTAAATAATCATAATTAAATTTTTAAATGACAGTAAACGAAAAGTTCGTCTTAAAACGTTCTAAATGGGGGAAAAAAAAGAAGTCTTGAGAAGATTATTTTTTAGAAACTTTAATTGGGAAATGTAGAATTTCATTAAATACATCAAAATAATTATTTTGATTGTTATTCGTTTTTATTGCGGTTAATTAGTAAAAAAATCAATTAAGTTACGTAATTACTTCGGCAATATTAAACGGAAAGCAATTGATTAAAATAAGCTTTTTTGTGCTTCTTCTTCATTTTTTTTTTTTTTTTTTAATTGAACATAAAATACAATTTTTAAAGCGTGATGTTGAATAATACTTTGCTTAATCTACCTAAAATATTAAAATTACAAATAAAAATAAGAGAAAAAAAAAACTATGAAAAATATCAGTTAAATAACATTCCCATTATTTTTATTAATAGTTTTTATTAGTTTACTTAATGATTTATTTAATAATTAATGCAAGAAATAATCTGAATTATCCACTCTGTTTATAAAAATTTTTAATTATTATCTTACCAATATCTCTTAAAAATATATTGTTAGCTGGAAAACTAGTTTCTGTATATACTAAAATAATTTAATATGTAGGAGAATGTCTCCGGTTGTGGGCACAGTTTTGATTTTGGCGAACTTTTGATATAGCAGATATTATATAAATATATGAGTACCAATGGAAAACTAGAACCCTTCGCTAACGTTTGATGAATTTACTGTACTAATTCCGGCTACTAGAAAAAAATTATTACTAATTTTGATAAGTGGTCATTTTTGGCCAAAACAAATTGTACCCGGTTGTGGGCACACTTGAAAAAGCCGCTAAAAATTGAAAAATAATAATAAAAAATAAAATAAAATAAAATAAAATAAAATAAATTCAGACACCAACAAAATTCGTTCATTTTGTAATGATTCAGTGGCCGAAATAATGACAGAAAATGGCATTTTTCCAATTTTATTCGTCATTTTCTTTGTCCTCCAAATCAATGCTTGCAAGTAAAATAATTTGTATGTATATTGGCCCACTTCAAATGCAACAGACAATCACATGCGTTGCATCTGATTAAGATGGCTCTTACTAGACATAGTGGCAGATACTTAGAGCAGATGACACAGAACTGGACATCATCAGATTGTTGAGACTTCAATTTTTAGCGCGTTTGGAAGGCACTTTGAAAGGTGGAGTTGCCTTACTTTCTCCAGGCTTCTTTTGGAGGGACTCAGATGCTGCAAATAAGTCATGTTCTCGGGAAGTCTATTTTATGGATTTATTATCTACTAAGCAATCCTAAATGGCTTTAACCAGCGCATTTCTTTTGAATCGGTTGTCTTTTCGGAGTTGACAGGGCTAAAAATGCCTAAAAATACATAAAAACTCTAATAAAATATATTATTTTAACGTAAACGACCATATTTAGCAGTTTGTATGTCACACACACGTTCGTTTTAAATGAAAAAAAAAAAAAAAAAACAAAAAAAAAAAACAAGTGTACCCACAACCGGGAATGACAGCCATTTTTTTAATGGCACAAAAAGTAATTTTCGATCCACATTTTGAATTCGATATTGAATCACAAAATATGCCTTGCATTTACAATTTTAAATTAATTCACTTCGATTTATCGTATTCTGAAAAAATTCACAAATCACATTTGTGTTGCTTTTTCTCAGATTTTTTTTTTTCGATTTACTAAGAAAATGCATCTATTCACTTCAGTGTTAACACAAAAAACTGTGTACTGTCACAATACATGTTTGACACTACAGTCGGTAACAAAAGTGTCCGAACACTAGCAAAGATTCCTACGTAAAAAAATTACACTTCATACAGTTTTGTTAAATAAATCCTTATCGAATCATGTTCTTACACTGACTAAGATCAGGATTCGACAGGGATTTATTTAACAAAACCGAAATAAGTGTAATTTTTTTACATAGGAATTTTTGCTAGTGTTCGGACACTTTTGTTACCGACTGTACTCAAATCCAACATACTTGCTTTTGGTTAACCCTTTCATGGTCATGAACGTGTATACACGGTCAGACTTTTTTACTTCTGAATCATTTATTCATTGCTATGAATTTGCTAAATAGAAAACAATCAGTTTCTCAGTATTCCTGATAAATTTGTAATATTATTAGTACTTAATGATTTTAAAATATATAAAACACATCCCACTAAAATGGCTTCGAAACGAAAAAATTAAAAATGGCGTGACCATGAATGGGTTAAAAGATATGATGAGGTGCCCATAACCCGAGAATGCCCGTAACAAGAGACATTCTCCTATTTTTTTCTTTAGCTTACAACTTTTCAATTCATTGATTTTGTTTTTCAATAAAAGAACTTTTTAAAGTTTTATAAAAGACTAATTACTATGCATGTTGATCCTTTTTTTTTTTTTTTTAAGTTGAAGTTATTTCCTATTTTAAAATGTGCTTTTTCACATAATTAATTAAATTTTTCATCAATAACTGCTACTCTGTATAAAAATACCAGACTATAAACTTATAACATATTTTCTATATTTATGTAGATAATAAGAAGTGCACAATAATGCCAGTATTTTATGTCTAATATAGCCAATTATAATAATTGAAAACATATTTCGTATTAAATTCTGTATATGCTTAAACATCTTCCATATTTGTCTTGCATATCTCTTAACACAACTAATATAAACCAAATAATTTGAATTTAACATGCATTATATTAATAAAAAATAAAAAAAAGATTAAAAAGCAATGCATGAGATTTTGTGTCACATTTTAACTAATTACTGATAGATTTAAAAAAAAAATTCTTATGACAGGATATTGATAATATTGATATGAATAATGATGCGATTGAATAATTAGTATGATACCATCAATTCGTGTGTACTATTAATGTTTACTGAAAATATTATTATCTTATTTAATAATTAACTTTTTATACATACAAGAAAATGTCTGTCTGTGTGTGTATCTGTGTATTCGTGGACAGCGTAACGCTAAGACGATATCTCGACTAATCACATCATTCGACACGTAGATGCGCCCCGAGGTCCCCGAGTGCACGTCGAAGTCCGACTTAATGTCCGACTCATTAATGAAAATGAGATAATAATAACCTAATATTAGCTTTAAAATCAGCCATTTAAAAGATTACTTTAAATTTAGCTGTTGCGAAAGAAAGAGTACGAGTTCATTTTTCTTTCTTTCTTTCTTTCTTTTTTTTTCCCCCTAACATAAAAAGAAATGTTTTTCACACGAATAATAAAACGTTATCAAATATTAAATTTGCTTATGCATATTACAACAATGTTATCATAACTATAAAATTAAACAATAAAAATAACTAAATAAAATAATAATAATAATAATAATATCAAAATCTCAGCATGTATATTCCGAATTTTCTTTCATAAGTTATTTTAACATACTTCAATTTAAAATTTTCTTAAATAGTATGTTTTTGGCACAAATAGTAATACTTGGCATGAAAGCTAATTATTTCCTTACCTGCTGATGAAAAATTACGAGATTCGCTTCTCAGTACAACCATTTTTCACACATGCGCACGTAGTTATGCGTTCACTGTACTAGAAACATTCCCTTTCCATTTCTTCTCACATGCCATCGTTTCTAAAATGAGTAAATCCTTCGAAAATACCCTCGCAGTCATGTAATTGCATTCCAAAGGCGTGGGACTAGTTTTTACTGGTAGCACAAAGAATCGTACTTCCGAAAAGCGTCTCTTTACGCCAGGGACAACTAACGCATCGACTGAGCGAGACGAATATATACGCCCGGGGTAGTTAAGGGGTTAATGCATCATACTAAGATGTGCCTTACTGATAAATCTTCCTGGGTAATTTTTAAAGTATTTGTGCTGATGTAGACCGGACGTCTTTCGCGACAGCTATTTCAAGCTAAACGCGGCAAAAATATGCATAAGTTATAAAATATTGAGAAAAAGAAGAAGTAATCAAATAAAGAAATAGAAACATTAATCACATAAATTATATGGTTTTGTTAAAGTAAATCCGTTTCAAACAAAAAAGTACTGTTAATAATAACAGTAATATTAATAATAATAACCAAGCATGATTTTTTGTTTCGAAACTCCTTTCGTAAGCTTTTATATATATATTCTTTTTTTTTTTTTTTTTCCTTTATTGAGATAAATTATGTACCTTAATTTTGGACTTTTTGAAAATGTTTTTAGCGCGAATAGTATATAGGAATAGCTTTTTCTGTAGATCCTCAGGGGTGAATATTAAATTTTGGCGCTGAAGTACTACGGACATTTTACGCCACGAAATTTAATTTCGCAATAGCCATTTTAGGCCATGTAGAGCATCAAAAATATAAATAAATTACGAAGCATTGTAAAAGAAAAAAAAAATAATAAAAATAAATAAATTAATTAATTAATAGAAATAGAAATAGAAAAATATATATAACGAAACAGAAACAATAGTCACATAAAGTATTTATTTTTGTCTGAGCTGATCATTTTATAGGTAATGCACTTTTAAAAATAGCAAATTTAGTGCTAGAAGCAATATTTTAAATCTAGCAGTACATTAAAATATAAATTAAATTATTATTATAAATAAACAAAAAGGTGTAACCGATAAAAGTATTGGGAAAATAGGTACAAAAAAAAAAAAAAAAAAAAAAAAAATCCTTTTTTATACAAGAAATTGCATAAAATAATAATAATAATAATAATAAATAAAAATTTCATCTCCAAAATGAATTTTTTTTTTCAAAAATCGCTGCCAGAAGAAAGCTATAATAAAGCTGAAAAATAATCAGATTTACTTATTAGCTTATTTTTATGTGTACTAACCATTACGTTATTTTAGCATGCAGATAAATGGGCTGCTATATGTAACTCCGAGATATCAGTGTACTTGCATGCTAGCGGCCGAAAATATTTCCCTAACAAAAATTATTATTCAAATAAATAAATAAAAATAAAATATTTAAAATGGGGTCATAGCTTTAGTATAGGAACCTCCACCCCTTGACGACTTGAACACTTTTTGCTATTTTTGGATGGACTATAATGGCTATCTCAGTTGTGTAAATAATTATAATTGCGATTTAAATAGAAAAGCGCTACTTCGTTTTTTTTTTTTTTTCCGATATTGTCCATTTCAAAATTGTCATCCGATAAGCACCCTAATTGAAGTCCAGGACTAGAACTTTCTTGCTGTCAACAGAGACACGAACTCGAGACTTCGACGGCAAGGAAAATGTTCCCAGGTGTTGAGGATTTTTTTTTTTTTCTTTTTTACTAAATTATTTATTTATGAAGCGAAAAAAAAATTGTAATTCTTTTTTATTATTATTATTTATTTATTTAAATATAGTGATCAGCAAAATAGACAAAGCCTGCTAGTCTAACATAAAATGCATGCTTGATTTTTTTAATGCAATTTATGAGCATTCATATAAATGAACTACACTTTAAAAAAAAAAAAAAAAAAAAATGTGTTTATCGGAAGCTTGCACATGGTTTTTTAAGAAAAAATTTATTCTTCAACAAAACATGGGCCTTTTTTCATTTGCATATAAAACGGAACTCGTGACGTTTGTATTTGGTTTCCATCTGGCTTTCACTTCAGATAAGAATGATTAGAAAAAAAAATTATCTTTCCTAAAATAGCAAATTTGTGATTTTTTTTGCCTTTGATGTGACAGTTCTTCAAAAAGGTAATTTTATTTTCTACTCACCAAATATTTTTAAATATATCTTTTAATTTTAAATGTAAAATGTATTGAATCAAGAATATAATTCTAAAAAATTTAATATTAGGTTAAAAAATATATTCTTCTTATTCTTCTTATTAATATTAAAATTGTTTTTAAACTCCTATGCTAAGCATTTTTTTTTCTATTTTTCAAATCCAAGAGACAATTTTAAAGTTTGAAACTTTTTCATATACCATAAAAAAAAGAAGCATTACCAGTTTCGAAAGGATGTGGCCTTTCTTCTTCAGGTGCAAAAAAGTCTGGTGCTCCTTTAGATTGCTTTTGCTTTCAATATGGTAGCACATGTGAAAGAAAAAAGGCCCTCAGAAGAAAGGTCACGTCCTTTCGAAATAGGTCGTGCTTCCCTTTATTTCATGGTGTGGGAAGAAACTTTAAAGTATAAATATTTATTATACACCAGTTCTTTAAATTTATAATTGATATAGAGATACATAGATGGAAATTGAAATTATTATTATACATCCAATTGAAAAGCAAATGAAAAAAAATATATATATGATCTTGTATACAAGAAATTCCAATTAGTTATATGAAATCTTATCTTTCAAACGTCTTGATATTTTTTAACATGATATTTAGTGAAACATTAAAGACTCAAATGAGAACAATATTTGCTAATAATTGCTCTTTTGGCGTCTAAAATTTCAATTAAAAATCTTTAGCTGAAAGGTAGAACACAAGCTGAATAAAGTTTACAGATTGTTTTTTCTATTTTTAAACTGGCTTTAGTACTTAATACTTTTAAAAATTTTAATATTTTTATGTATACATGTGTTACGTAGATGAACACTACTAAAATTTACCAGAAATATTGAAAATATATTAATAAGTAAAATGTAGGATAAAATGCTGTTACCAGAAATAATATTCCAGTTTCTAATACAGTATTAATATTGCTCCATACCCGATTTTCACATTTTTAGATCAGATTTACTTCTCAATGCCAAGAATTTCTAAGAGTTTAGTAATTTCGAAATGAAAGATTTTGTCTAATTAGTATCTGATGTTTCAAAGGAACTTCAAATCATTTTCACGCTCAAGCAATTTCGATGTGAAAATAAAAGAAAAGTAATTATGTTAAGTTAATGCTGAATTATTTTCAAACGTCATCTTTAAATTCGGATTATTTTTGTTTTTTACTTTATTTACTTGATTTCATTTATTTATGTAGATTCCTATTGGTATCTACATATATACGATTATACGGATGTATAGTGTTTCATAAGATGAAGTGTTACATTTTATCATAAATATACCACATTAACTAAAAAAAAAAAAGAAAAGAAGAAAAAAAAAGAAAGAAAGAAAATCTTTTTGTAAAAAAATAAAACCGACTCCAAAAAACAACTACTATTCAAACAACTAAAAAAAAAAAAAAATGGTATGAAATGAATCTGTAAATTGCGCCTAAAAGTATCAAATAATTTCCTTCGCAAAACAACCTATAACACTACAGTTAATCATAACCTTTGAAGTCGGCGCATAATTAAATAAAATTTAATTAGTTTTTAAAGGTTTGTTTTTAGATCGGTAGCAACAAATGCTATTGTCTCGAATGATCCATTTTCATGTCTCCTTTATTATTTTATCACTGTATACAATTGGTGCATTAGTAGCATCTACATAGAACAGCGAACATTCTTCACAGTGTAGTATTTATGTTTCTACGAAGTTAGAGTTTTCTTTGCAAATTTGGTATAACTTTGATAACTATCGTCCTTGGTGGCTTTTGGATTTGGCGATAAAACGTAATGCAAAAATATACACGCAAGATGTATATTATCATAATATATATTGTACGAAATATTGTTTCATATTCTTGATTTCTCTCTTAATATACCTTATGAAAATAGTCATGATATCCCAACGAAATTAAATACGTTTGCCAGATAATTTTGCGATTTTATTTTCACCAAGTCGTCAGGCGCATCTTCGCCTACTTTTGCTGATTACGAAATCTTATTTGTTTTCTTGAATCAAAGTAGTTTTTGGCTGCGTTTTGCAGGTGACAATGTGAGATGTGTATTTTGAATAGGATTTGATTTTGTATTGAATAAAGGTATTAAATTTTATTTAATTTTGCGCCGAATTCAAAAGTTATGATAAATTGTAGAGTTATAGGTTGTTTGGCGAAGGAAATTATTTTATACTTTTAGGCGCAATTTACAGATTCATTTCATACATTTTTTTTTTTTTTTAGTTATTTGAATAGTAGTTGTTTTATGGAGTCATTTCTATATTTTTACAAAAAGATTTTGTTTTTCTTTTTTCAGTGAAACCTTATTCATATAGCAGAACATCAGAAGACGTTCGACGGAAGTTTCACAAATCACAACTTCCAAGAAATGTGACATAACTCAAAAAGTGGTTTGTGTCACTGAAAAATACATGAAATGCACCAAATGTTAACAAAATAGTTACGTCCACATCTAGAAAGTTATCCACTCGAGAGACAGTTGTGCCAGTTTTATTCTAGTCAAGTTATTTTTAAGCTGGTGTTTCTCAAATGCTGCATTTATAAGCTGTGTCACTTTTCTTGCCTTTATCGGATATTAGCAAAAAACTATCTATTGAATAAACATAAGTTAAATTAAAAAGAAATGTAAAGAACGGATATGCTGTATTCGTAACCAAAAGTTCTGTTAGGCATATATATTGAACTTTACAGTGAATAGGTGTCACCCGCTGCGCTGGAAATTGCGCAGCGTAAAGTTCAAACAAAGAGCAAAATATGCATTGACGCTGACGGACAAAAGTTTCAACATCGATACTTACATACTGCTTTTACCAGTGTAGCTGCATGCATTCAGCAGTTAGAGTGAGAACAGACTTTTGTGAGTATCTTGTAATTTGTTTATATCTTATTGAAATCATAATGAAACCTATTTCAGGCCACGATCATCACGACAACAAAAAAAGTATTAAAATTAAATAATCTCTTACGCAGTTATAAGCAAACAAATTTCAACAAGAACAACAATGAGATACATGGTTTCTATTGAGAACCTCTTCCTTTATGAAGTCGGTTTAAAACATCTATGAGTTAATCGATGTGACCGCTTACAATAACCATACTTTGAATTTTACATAGCATAAATGTCACCCGCTACGCTACAACATATCTAATGTCGTTCAAGTGTGCACAAAATAGGAAATTGTGAACAAAGAAATGCACGTTTAAGCGTTCTGTTTTTAGCATTAATGTCTAAACCATCTTTTCGTACTAAATCGATGATGCTCTGCAATTTTATAATTCACCTTTTTCCCCTCTCTTGAACCGTTTCCGAGATAGGAACGCCAAATCCACTGTTTTCCGCCAGATAGCGCTGCAGGCGGTTGAATCGCGTAGCATATGTCCCATTTAATATACCTACATACCACTTTTATGACTATAGCTGCAGCTGTTCAGAAGCTAAGAGAGTCGGGACTGACATTTTTGGGTACCCTGTTTTTTCTTTTGATCGTAAAGATATTACAATGGGACCTATTTCAGACAAAGACCTTTACAATAAAACAAAAAGTATCAAAATCGGATAATACGTTTAGAAGTTATGAGCTAACAAACCAAAACAAAAACAAAAAAACATACGCTTTGAATTGAGAACCTCCTCCTTTTTTGAAGTCGGTTAATTAGAGCATCTTTTACGAAGTTATGAGTTTACAAACACTAACAACAACACATAGCTCGAATTAAGAACACCCTCCTTTCTTAAGTTTGTTGAAAACCACTTTGTGCTAATCTGTGTAACCGCTTACAGGAACATTAATTTGAATCAGAAAGTATACGTGTCATCCGCTACGCTGCAAAGTATGCAACGTAGTTCAAGTTTGCACAGTGTAGGAAATTGCGAACAAACAACTGCGCGTTTTAAGCGTTCTATTTTTAGTAATAATGTCTAAAAACTGTCTTTTCGTAGTAAATGGATGATGCTCTACAACTTCGTAATTATTTTTTCTCCCACCTTGAACCGTTTTTGAGATAAGAAATTTAATTCCGCTGTTTTTCACCAAATGGCGCTTTATTTATTTTTTAGATTGTAAAAATATAACAATGGGACCTACTTCAGACCAAGATCTATAGAACAAAACGAAAAGTATCCAGTAACCATGTTTTGAACTATAAAGCGTACTACACCAGCTACACTACAACGTGTGCAATGTAGCTCAATTGTGCATAGTGTAAGAAATTGCGAACAAATAAATGCACGTTTTTATCATTGTATTTTTAGCCTCAATGTATAAACTATCTTTTCGTAAATAGATGATGCTCTGCAATTTTTAAAATTCACTTTTTCCCCCTGTCTTGAACCGTTTCCAAGATCGGAACCCTAGCATGAATGTCTAAACTATCTTTTTGTTCTAAATCAGTGATATTCCTCAACTTTGTAATTCACTTTCTTTTAAACCGTTTTCGAGATAGGAACACTAACTCCGCCGCGGCAAGCGGTTTAACCTTGTACTGCATGTTTAATAAAGAAGCATCACAAAACTGGCGTTGTAAAAATTATTACTTACAAACTTTGAATAAACACCATAAAATGCAATAAACTCGCAACAATTGTTTCGGGTCGAAAAAACACACGACCCTTCATCAGGCGAACAAAGTAAACACGAGTACTGCAGTCAAAGCGGCAACGCACCAAAGTAAGCACGAGTGCTGCAGTCAAAGCGGCAACTGACTGCAGCACTCGTGCTTACTTTGTTCGCCTGATGAAGGACCGTGTGTTTTTTCGACCCGAAACAATTGTTGCGAGTTTATTGCATTTTATGGTGTTTATTCAAAGTTTGTAAGTAATAACTTGTACTGCATGGCTACTTTGCTATACTTACATACCATTTTTATCACTATAGCTGCAGCCGTTTAGCAGTTAAATGAGTTGGGACTGATTGTTTTTTGGGCACCCTCTATTTTCTTTAGATCGTAAAGATATTGCAATGGGACCTATTTCAGACCAAGACCTTTTCACCAAAACAAAAAGCATCAAAATCGGATTATCCGTTCAGAAGTTATAAGCTAACAAAAAAAAAAAAAAAACATACGGTTTGAATTGAGAACCTTCCTTCTTTTTTGAAGTCGGTTAAAAAAGAAAACACTGGTCCGTAAGACGAAAAGAACAATAATATTTTACTGGTACTATAAAAGGAATAATCATATCTAAATTATTTATGAAGTTCTGTTAGGACACAGATCGAAGTTTTGAAAATAATTATAATCATTAATAGTGCAATTTAGCAATGCAATTTAATTTCAATATATACACTGATGTTTGTGAAAATTGCAACTCCATGAAGGGATTATGCAAATTGAACCAAACTTACAGGAAATGTAAAGTGAGGTAAGGCATGCAAATGATTCAAAGACTCAAAGACTCAATGACGGAACGAGGCCGTTCATCACTATGCAGCGGTTTTGAGCGATTTCAACCTCCAAAGAGGGGCTCTGGAGCCTCCAGGGGCCCCAGGGAGCCACTGGGGATACTTCATGTGATAGATTATTTAAATCCCTGAAACTTTTGAAATCAATGTTTTCAGCGAATTTGCTTTCCTATCGAGATATTTTTGGGCACCCAGACTTATGAAACACCCTATATATGTGTGTACATGGCCATATATACATACATGATATATGTAAATGTATGTCTGTGTATATACACAGAATTTCTATTCCTGTATTAACATTAGTTTCGTATCAAAATACTTTTTATTGCAATATAATTTCGAGTTTTTTAAAGGTCAATCTTCAATGATGTCTGTAGACAGAAGAAAAAAACATTTTGTAATTTAAAAATATAGTTATATAATTTTATTTTATTTCGATGATAAGAATTAACCTTACGATAAGAATGTATATTCCATTTGAAAACGATTCCACTAAATATCTTTTGATTACTTTTTGATTTATGTATGCATAATTATTACATAATTGCTTGATAAACTAATCTAAAATGTCATTTTATGTTTCTCTTATCTTGTAAATTGAGATTTTATGTGGTAATTAGTTTCATGACCTATAATTACGCTCACGTTTTCAAAAACATGATGAAGAGTAAATTAACTATAACAAATTTTCTGACAAGTATAATAATATTATCAAAAAGAGTGAAATTGTAAAACAGTAAAAAATTGAGTAGGTTAATTTAATGTAATATTTAAAAGATGAAAGATGATAAATTATAAAATACATTTTACAATTTATTAAATATTATGATGAAAGTGTTCTTCTTACTTTTCTTTTTATGTGATAATACTAATTTGAAAAATCATCAATTGTTAAAAGATTTAGTTAAGAATCTATACCTTAATAATCAAACAGGAAATGTGTCGTACACTTTTAAAATATTGAATATGGGAGTAGAAGGTTGAAAGTAGTATCATTCGAAAGGTATGATTAGCCAAATTTGCAGAATACAAAAATTATGTCCTTATGATGTCAAGAAAGTAATTTAAAATACTTTTATTTTTTATGTACTTTTTAATTTTATACGCATAGTCTTTTTTATTAACAAATCCTAAAAAGAAAGTTGTTAAATCTGGTAATTACGTAAATTCAAATAAAACCACAGACAGAGTAATTTGTATAGATATAGCGTTGTTAAACTCTAGTCTACAGATTTTTCATTCTATGAGGCAACGGCCATTAGAGTGGTGAAAATGGTTATAAGTGAATGAGCGGTAGATCGAAGATGAGTGGTAGATGAGTGATAGATCGATTATTAAGTATCTAAGCAAATTAAAAAAGGATTTAATTTATGAAAGTTTCATTTTTTTTTTTTTTTTTTCATTTACGGTATAATTTATTTTATTTTATTCATCTTCCTTTTTTTTTTTTTTTTTTTTTTTTTGGTTTGTGCGTGTCATTTACGTCAGTTTTAATCTGAAGACACATTTTTAGCTAAAACAAAATGCATTTTAATTAACTGAAATTGACTACATATTTTTAAATAAGTCGATTTATACACGAAGAAAGTATACGATTTGCATTTTTTTTTTTTTTTAATTTTCTGTTTTCATTGAATTTACACGTTTTGAGATTTCTTGAACACGATTGAATATTGATTATGTTGATTAAATTGATTAAACTTTCGTTCATGTTAATCGATAGGTGGCAATGTCGTATAAAATTATATATAAAGAAGTATTGGATTCGTGAGTATTATTGATTTCTGGTTTTCGATTAATTTACGCATTTTGATATGCCCTAAACATGATTCGCTCATTTTAAAAAAATGACTACTTGTCTGTGTGTGTGTGACGTGTTAAGGAAATTTTGTAGTATTAAATTCATAAAGCAATGGGCAGAATTTAAGTACGATTTACAATTGGTTAGACCTTGATTTAAACAGGTGATGATTAGCTGTTGGATTATATCACCCATTATGTAGTGCTTCTATGTTTCGTGGTGCTTCTATGTCTATATCTTAACTTCTGTAATGTATAAACGAAACATGACATATGATATGGATATTATGTAAAACTATGTTGTTTTAATTTCGATGCATATCAGCCGACAAGTGGCGCTGCTGTGCTGTTTTTTGATTCCATTTGGGAGAAGGCAATTACTTTATTTAGAAAAAAACTGGTTGAGTTTCAATCACTGGACAATACCAGTTTAATTGAAAACACATTTTGATTTTTCTCTACATATATATTTTTTTAAATGCAACATTTTCAAATGTGACTTATATATAAATATTTGTTTTTATTCATTTATATATTCGTTTACTTATTTATTTATTTTGAAAGAGAGTAATTATTTTCTTTCTCATTTTTCAATTATTTTAAAATTTCGATTAAATGTGTGATTATACATTTCTTTTGAAGGTCCTTTTGTAATTTTTTATTTAAATAATTACACGTACTATTTAAGTTTTAGTAATGCGATAGTCGTTGAATTTTTTATGATTCAGAAAAAATTATACAAAATTTCGCACCTCATATCATGAAATATATACATATTGAAATGTGTTTTAATGACATAAAAGAGTAAAATTATAACATAAATTCTACATTTAATACATACATTTTGTAATATCACAAAAGCATGGATTTGTATAACCAAAGGGGTATTACGGCAAGCGAAAAATTATTCCAATAATAATTTTCATGGGTATGAATAAAAAGCTTTTATTTTTTTTTACATATTTCAATATTTATGAATCACATAAGTATCTAATATCATCAGAACGCAGAATGATACGGTTAATATATTGAGATAGGCAGTAAAATATTGATTTTGTTAACATATATAGCAGAAAAATTTATGAAAAACAGAAATATATGCGCTCCATTTTATAATTAAATAAATAAAAAGAAAAAAATGATTAATTTTATTTACCAGAACAGTTTTTCCATATGTATTTCATGACAGCGCCTTCTAACGTTTAACATATATAATCATTGCAGCAAAGATTTTACGCATGCAACTTAGTGTAATTTAACGAGCAGGAGCTGAGAGGAAGTCACATTAAAATTGCAGAAAGTAAGTAGTAATAAAGCCGCATGTTGTAAGATATAGAACTATATTTAGTTATTTTTATTATTATTTTTATTATTCATTTCACATTCAAATTTAGTGCATTTTTAGGCTGTCGAAACTGAGATATAGTTTTTCCATGCATGTGCAAAGTTACAGCATAGCAGCGCCACATATAGGTAAATATGGTCATCAATAAGTCTTTTATAATGCTCTCTTAATATATCATATTTTACGCAGTTATGTGCAATAGATTTTAAGATGTTACTCCCTCTTAAATAGTAGAAGTCTCAGCAAAGCATTGCAAATTTTTGGATGATTGACACAATATCTAGATAGGCATTCATTTATATCGAAATTTAAAAGAATAATAGTTTATATGAAATTTTGTACAGTATTTCTTCTGTGGCAGCTAGAGCTACCACAAAACTTTTGTCATACACACAGATAAACTGACTGACGAGTATTTTTTAAAAATAATCAAACCTATTTCAGTTTAGAGCATCTCAAAACAAGTACAGATATCAAAAACCAGATGTCGAAAATTTTTACAAATCCAGTACTTTCTTCTTTGAATGTAGAAGAAATAATAATTTTTTTTTTGTGTTATTTCTCTGTATTTATGCATGTTTTTCAAATACCAGTATTTTTCAAAGATAAAACAAACTGTTCCGTGTCATATAAGATTATCCTAATTTTATAGGAGTATTTACTGGAATGTTTATTTAGTATACATCACATTAAGCCACTTTTTAACATTTTGATACTAAAAAAAAAAAGGTTAGGTGTAGGCAAATGTACTTTTGATTTTTTTCTTTTTTTAATAATACTTTCTAGCGGATATTGAAAAAACAGATTCTATAGCGTGTTTTCCATCATTATTAAGACGATTGCAATTTAAAAAAAATAGTACTACAAAAAAATAGATTTAACTTTGAGCATTAATATATACATATATATATATATATATATATATTAAGGAACCATAATTTACTGTATGAAATTCGGTTTATATTATACGTAGGAAATAACGGTATATTTCATTATTATTATTATTTATTTATTTTTATTTCTTCAGTCCTTTTATTGGCTAGTACGTTAAAAATTATTTATTTTTCTGCTCTTTTAGTTGAAAAATTCTCAATAATAACTCTCTTTATACTGTTTCTTCTGAACGCAGATTTTTTTTTTTTTTTTTTTAATTAACGATTCGCTTTCTTTTGCAAATATTTATTTTTATAAAACAAAATGAGTTTTTTTATAAGTTAATATTTCAGAATTTTTTAGGTTATTATAATATACACACATAACAAGAAAAATACTACGACTTCTTACTTTTGCTAATACGATGTAAAACTTCTTTACATTTAAAATATTATATATATATATATATATATATATATATCAAGAAAAAAAAATACGATTTCTTGTTTTGCAAATAAGGTACCTATACCCAATATGGACACCCTAAGGAAAATGTATTTTTTTCACCCCGTGTACACGTCATAGGACTCTAAAAATGTATGACCACTATCCCTGGACTGTTGACTATCATTATTAAAATTAGCGACCTTGTAATTATTCCGGTTTAATTTAAATGATAAAAACAAAAAATGTTTACAAGTGTCCATATAAGGAACCACCTGTCCCTATTATGGACATGCGTGTCCATATTAGGGACATGTGTTCCTTATTGACCTACTACACAGGGTGTATGAAAGAGTCACTCTTCCAAGGGATTTTAGGGGAAAGGGGATTAAAAAAAAATATCTTAAAGTATTGCGGGGGAGGGGGGTACAGTAAATATCTTCAGAACACGCATTTTAGAAGGGAGGGGGGACATTTTCGGTTGTGGCTCTTCGAAGATCCATGCAAAGCACCTCAGTTACTACAAAATAATATGAAATAATATAGTTGCTTTTGCTTAGCTTTATTGCATCTTTGCATCTGTCTGCAGAATTTACATCTGTTATTAATCAGTCCTCACAAAATGGACAAATAAAAACTTCTTCATCATAGGCGCTAAGTCCCACACAGTCCTCATGAACATATCTGCAGCGTTTGATGCATGGCCGTATGCCTGCAATAGCATCAATGCTGAATAAGAAGCAGTACCAGCTCTCCTTTGTTCAGCAAGTGATACCGCTGGTACCTGCGATTTCGCCAACAGATACCCTACTGAGGGGAGGCTTCTTTTGATTTTTTTGCAAGGGCTTTTTGGAGGATTTTTTTCTTGGAGGAGGTTTCTTGAAGGATTGTTCAGATGGCATCTTGTTGAACAAGGATTTTACTACTTTGATGCCTTTTGAGTTTATCGCCTGGCGACGTTGTATCTTCTTCCTTCTCACAGTTGGAGTCGATAACGCGCTGGTGAAAGAATTTTCGATGGAAAATGATCTCGCAGGTGATAAAGGTGGGTCAATAACAGGAGACGGTATGTTGTTAACAACAGCTTCAACATCTGTACTTCGACTCTTAATTCGTAATGTAATGTACGGATACTATAATTAAGATTAAAAATACTTATAAACATTAATTTATTATGAATTAGCTAAATAAAATAACATTAAACAGATATTTTGTGAAAAATTTGTGAATCTGAAGATTCACTTGCTGTACTTCCAATGTAGACATAAGGTGTCCATATTGGGAATCGGACGCAGTTTTACTAAATCTTGTAACAAATAAACAAAGAAAACATTTTTAAGTAATATATGCAATAGCAATCGAAAATATGTTTTATCAGCTTTCTAAAACACTCGACTTTTCAATATTTAAAGTAATTTTACCATATCTAATAAGAATTTAAACTTACCTATAATTACGATCAGCATACCACGAAAAAACAAGTTTCCTTCGAAATGGCGAACAGCACGTTTTTTTGCACTTTCCAGGCTAAATTATCTTTTCAACTGCTTTTCTTCACGGACATGTAGCGCCATTTCTCGATCAAATTTGTTACTTTTAAAGATATTAGGGGTGTCCATATTGAGAGCACTGTCCATATTGGGTACAAGTACCTTATATCGGATTAAAAAAAAAAATGCTGAACTGTGGCATTTTTTATTAATACATTTTCACAATCAAACTTAAAATTGTTTATTTGAAATTGATTTTAAGAGATTTGTTGTATTAACAATTTTCTCTCTTTACAATTGTCACTGAATATATATATATATATATATATATATCTCATTTTTCTTCTATAACATAAATGTAAAATACTGAAAAAAAAAAAATTAAAAATAAAAACTCTTAGTAAAGAAACAATAACTATTTTTCTCTAAAAATTCGAGTTTCGATGATCAATAAATACTTATACTTAATCGCAAAATACATAAAGGTTTCCTCTGAAAAGAATTATTATGGAAATGAAATATAAGTTCCCCTTCTTTATAAGATAATATTACCTGCATAAAGACTCTTTCGAGAATATAAGCATTATTTCGATGAGTTGGGTTAAGTTGTATTTTGACTAAGAAAATTGCCTCGAGAAAGCTTGTTAAATAAGACCTTTTTATTGGTAGGAATAATGTTTAAAGAATATTAATACAGTTCTCTAGAGAAATATTTCTGAAACAGACAAGACACATTCCTGTATTATATGAACCCAATTTAGGATTTATCTGTTATGCGCTTCGTATTTTTCCACAAAAATTGAAATTTTATTTAAATATAAATAGCCTTGTGTTTTGGGATTGCTACTTATAAGTAATATGGGAACGATATTTAATACTTTTATATACTTAGTCCCTTTCTCTTTAAATATATATATATACTAAAAAAATATAAATTATTTCATCTCTAAATTCAAAATTTCTGGTCCGTTCTAACGAATAAATATATGCAGTCATAATTATATAATCATGCAATAAAACATGTAATATAGATATGTATTTTATTTTATTTTATTTTTTTTTTAATAATAAGAGAAATAAGATAAAATTGTGCTTGAATAAACATTTGTTCTTATAGAGTTTAACCACTAGATAAGTTCTTATACAGTCACCTTTTATAAGTGAATTTCACAAAATAAATAAATAAATGAATAAAATAAATAAATCTCTAATACACTGCATACATATCCGTATTGTTTGTTTAATTTTATTGATAAATATAAGCGTTAAAGGTGCAAGCATATGTGCTTATAATTCCACATTCTTTCCTCAAATACACAAATCCTTTACTAGTAAAGCTTTGTTACAATGAACCAGAAAATTCTTCTCTAAAAACTTTTAAAATGCTTGACGATTTAGTTATACACTAATCCACGGACATTATATATATATATATATATATATATATATATATATAATTAATAATCCTCCTTCTAGCTATAGCTAACATCAACTTTGAAACAATTTCCACATTTGCAGTGGAACCTGTAATTTCTATGTATATAATAGTGTTAATATCCCAGCATCGTTTATCCAAATGAACCGCACAAAAAATAGTGCAAAATACTTTACCAATTTACTTGTCGAAAAATATGTTTGTACAAAAGTTATATGAAGGAAACCGATAAATTCGCATAACATTTATACTGCATTCCATTGAAGGGAGCCCACCAGCGGCCGAGCGGTTCTGCGTTCAAAGCTGGTAGACATAAGGTGCCGGGTTCGATCCCAGGTCGCGCTCGTCGGCCTAGCCGTTCGGAGTTTTCCGTGGTTTTTTTCGAAACTTGAGTAAATACGGGCTAGGATCCTTTAGGAAGACACCCACGGAGGCCACTCCCCCTCTGGCCTAGGACCTATAACAGTCAATCGGCCTTATTCCCAAAATCCAAATCCTTTGAATGAAGAAAGGACTGAAGTATTTCGAGAGCAGAACCTGCTATATATGATGTGATGTATGTATCTGATGGTCATATTCAGATAAAACAGCATTGCTTTTTAGCGTGAAGATCATACATAATAATAATAAGACTTACCTTCAAATGGTTAATTACATATTCATTTTATATTGAAATAAACTTTATTTTAGCATATTGTAAAAAATGCTTTGGGGAAACAACAATAAAATTTTCCGTTTTCTAAGGCTTAACTAAAGGGTTAAGAGCAATTTGAATACTGTATGCTTAAAAAAAAAAAAAAAAAAAAAATAGAAAAAATAAAATTAAAAAAATGCGTTTAGTGGATAAAACAATTATTAGTTTGTAGTTTGTGTTTTAGAAACCTGTCTTCAAATCAAGAAACCATTTTAGCTTTCTTTTTTAATGTTTTCGTGTTAATAGACAAAGAAAATTAATTTCATCAATATGAATTACTCAGTTTCAGTTAGATGGAAATTTTGTGAATTAAATTACGAAAACAATAGCTTATTAAAACCAATGGATGTTTCTATGCGTCATGCGCGCATAATTAAACACATTCAATTAGTATAAATAACAATCATAGTTTCAGTTTGAAAATGGAAGAAAATTAAATTCTCTCTTGATGTCACTGAAATGATAGCATTTGAAGAGATTTTCTCATAAGAAAATGGTTTGATGAAAGATAAGTGCAATTTGTGTAGATTAACTGCTTTTTCTTGTAAAAATAAAAAAAAAATTATACTTTCGAAACATCAATTTACGGGCTACGACCGTTTAGCTAGCGAAACGGTCATTTCCCGTAAAATTATACTGTTATTTCCCAAATTATGCTTCCAAAACATTAATTTACGGATCATCAAAACGGTCATTTCCCTTAAAATTATACGGTCAAATACCGTGATTTTACATTTTTTTTTTCAGTGTATATTAAATAGACAAACGAAATATAGAAAACACCCGATTATCCGCAAAAGGATTATGCAAGTTGAACATATATTCTGGCTCAGGGAAAAGGAGGGATCAAGAGATGGTTTTATTTATTTATTTATTTTTAACTAGAAACAAAAACAAATGATATATATAGGTAAAAAAGTAAATATAATGAATTATATTACATTTGTTTTATTTTTTGTACAGAGAGTATGCTACTACATATTACAACATGTAAGTAAAAAAAAAAAAAAATCGGAGCGTTATTAGTACCTACTTTTTTTTATTCACTTTTCTTTCTTACCATTTTTCTTGTAGGACATTTTTCTTTTTCTTTAATTATAATTAAGTATTGGAGAAAATTTCTCTACAAATTAAATGGTGTGCAAAAAAATATGGTTATTTGCAATGCTCCATAAGAAATTAAAATGTTGTCATGTTTGCGGTACAGTTTACTTTAATACATTAATTAGCTTACAGATTATATCTTGGCTTCATGATGCGTATACATTTTCATTTATTATTTTTCATTCTATAGTATATAAAGTGAAAATATTTTTACCAATTGTGAATATTTTCATTGTTTGCATTATGCTTATACATAATATAAGCGTGCTGCTTTTGAGCTAGAATTTTATTTTATATATCATTTACCTCACCTTTCAAGCCTTTTAGCGGTTTATCCGCAATTTTATGTATCCACATAATCAAAGCCACTTTATTCCACAGATAATCGGGAGAATTTTGTACTTTAAAGAGAATTTATAATGCTATTATTTCTGAAATATAAATCCCTTCTGAATGCAACGTCTCTGAAAAATTGTGCATTTGCTGATTGTGAAATATTAAGCTTTTATTTTTAACAATTGATCCTTTATTTAACATGTGTTATCAAAATTTTATTTTTATTATTGTTAATTCAAATAAATAAATAAATAAATAAACTCGTATCCTATGACAATGCAAGCTCTGAATGGAACCTTTTGTTATGTTTTTATTTGATCAATATCGATTTAGTATTACCTAGTAGGTTACTACCAATGGTCCGGTTTTCATCTCAGGTGTAAAGACATTTTTCAAACAATAGAAAACGGCAATCGCTGGACAAATTTCAATGCAAATATCCGCGTGAGGTTAAGCAATATCAGAGATTTGGGATTTTAAGTTAGGGTACGCTATGTTGCTAATCTTTTTCTGTTTGTGCCACACATATTTAGGTGATCAGGGTTGTCCAGAATTTTATCAGTTTTATATCAGAAATTGGAATAAACAACATAATATACGAGGGTTGATCCAAAAAAAAGTTTACAAGCAGAAGCATTTGAAACGTAATAATTGTGGAGCGAATATTTCCACCCAGGGTGGTTGACAGATGGCGCTAGTTGTCCTACAGCGGTTCTTCGAGTAAGTAGCGTCAGTACGCAGACACTTAAGAGCGACAGTAATGGCACGACGTCTAGAAAAGTGGTCTCGCATAGAGGTGCGAGCCGTAATTCGATTCTTATGGGCCATCGTTGCGTGAAGCCATCCGACGCAAACGGCCTGGATTACTGAGCAAAGGCGTCATTCTTCTGCATGACAATGCCAGGCCCCATACAGCTCGCCAGACTCAGGAATTACTGCAAAGGTTCAAGTAGGAGGTCTGGAATCACCCCCCATTCAGCCTCGATTTGGCTCCAAGTGACTATTTCCTTTTTCCGGCGTTGAAGCGAAACTTATCCGGAACACGGTTCACCTCAGACGATACAGTGAAAACAGCTGCCGAGAAATGGCTCAATGAGCAGGGCCCTGATTACTACCAAGACGGGATAAACAAGTTGGTCGAACGTTCTGACAAATGCCTAAACAGGTTTGGTGACTATGCGGAAAAGTGAAGGGCCAGATGTGTCTCTTGATTGCCATTTGTATCTTGTTTCTATTGTTAATAAATACTTTTTCATTTGCCTTGTAAACTTTTTTTTGGATCACCCCTCGTATTTTGACATATCCCTTTAATTAAAGATCGTCAATAATTTAAATATGTGTAACTTCTCAACTTTTCTCTCGATCATATATTTGCAGCTACCTCTTAGTTGACACTTTTGGGTTCTAGCCTGAATTTCTTGGATAGGTCGGGCATATGTGCCAAGCGATTAAAAGCAACATATTTAGGTTTATATATTATTTAAATAACCCCAACTTAATTATTCAATAATGCATGATAATAAAAGTACTACATGTCCAAAATCCACATTTTGTATAAATAAATTAATTATTAATATTTTTAAAATTCACACACTGTAATGTTTTCTAGTGAAATAAAAAAAGGGAAATTTTTTGCACAATTATTAATGATTCGATTTAGAACTTGTAATTACAAAAGATCACTTAAACTTATTATACCAAATATAAAATATGCAGTTTGTACAAATTTATTAACTTAAGTAATTTTTGCAATTCATCTTTTCCCCTCCAGCTTTCATTAAGTTCTTTTCTATGTATAAATGAGAAATATTATTAATTTATGCTTTATATAAGTTTTAACTTAAAATAAAATTAATATCTGAATTTTTGAAAGTCATTTATATATATATATATATATATATGTTTAATCTTTTTATATATTTTTATTAGTAATTTTTTAATAGACAGCATTGCATATAATCAAATTTTTTCTTGTATATCAAGACAAACGTTACCTTTGATTTACCAGAAGTATTTATATTATACAAAGGAAAATCAAATAAGTAGCTGTGTAAACTAGTGGATCTGCAGATCAGGAGCCTCCATGTCCTATTTGCATCACGCATTATCCAACAAATCATTTGTATTTATTCCTTATTATATATATTATATGTATATATATATATTGATTGGATTGACTTTTACATAAACAAAACGTTTCTGACGGGGGCTTCTACCCCCTCAACGTCACCCCCACCCCCACACCGTATCTGTATTTATATATGTATTCCTAATAATTGATAGTCTTGTATTAATTACCTGTAATTCATAAATACCTGTACCTGATTTCATGCAAAATGGTTACACGGCAAACCGAAATTATTTTGTGCAATCTTGAAAACTAATTACCAATTCTATGTCCACACTTTTCCACTGAAAACCATGCTTTTAAAATTCTAATAAAATGTTGTTATATGTAATGGGTGTAACCATGTTAAAATACACTTTTGAGAAATACTGACTATAGACCGTTATAGTACAAAATACTTTTACGTATCCCGGAAAAGAAGCCACAGTAATTATATATACTAATATATATATATACATATATACACCTATTTGATTAATTAAGACTCATTAATAATTCAATTTAATTCGATATGATTTGGATGGTTACATAATGTCACCCGAGTTCTTTTGTGTGGTTCCATAAATAAATCATTTAGTCTATACATATCCCTTTTTTTAGAGTACACTTGCTTTTATACATCTTTATAATGTATGTGAGTCCCATTATATTGAATGCAGCATGGACGCGTTAAAATAAGCTTAAATAAACATTTGTCTATTGACAATAATGTCCTGAAATTCTTTTGTGTATCTCTTAAAACCAATCATAAACATTGCATGCATCGGTAAGAACTATTCAACTTATTCTACGTTTTTATTGAATAATTGTTCGAAATTTGACATAATTTGGATGATTACGTGATATTATCAGAACACTTTTGTAAAGTCCTGTATATTAATTAGGAAGTTGCAGAAAACATCAGTTTTCGTATATCAGAAACGTACGCTAATTTCATTTTGTTGAATGCAGAGTAACGATGTAAAAATTCGTTTAAACGTAATTCACTTCATAGGCCGTAATGATAAGAAAAACTTTGGAGTGTCCCTGTACACAGTCCATAAACAATACAGATATAAAATTTATACAGCTATTTCTATACAGAGTCTGAACGTGTGTACTAATTTTCAAGTTAGTTGGAGGATTTTGCAGCCATTATTGCGGTACATACAAATTCTGTCCATAGGTCGTAATGATAAGGAAAAATTTGGTGTTTCCCTGTACACGAACTACAAATGGAATACACACCAAAATTTATACCGTTAATGACATGTGACTCACGGACATGTGTACAAATTGCAAGTCAATAACTTGATTTTTGCAGCCGCTGTCGCAGACAAAAAAAAAAATAGCAAACAGATAGACGCACAGACGGCACGCCAAACCTCTTTGAGTCTCCACGTGGAGCACTTCACTGACGGTTCAGCAATAAACTAGTATGTTGTGGCCACCACAAGACTTTCTTCTATATTTTCCTATACATATTCAATCAGTAACAATATTAAAAAAAAAAAAAAATACGATTTTTTTTTCTAAGGTTTTTTTTTTTTTTTTTTTTTTTTGGGGGGGGGGGGGGGTACTTGTTTTTTTTAAGGGTACTTCCCCCCCCCAGAGGGGAAGCGATGCCCCCCCATGCACAAAAATTTTTTCCTAGTTACGTACTACTATTATCAATAATTCATATTAATTTTACAATCACAAGTGTAAAATAACTCTTATTATGCACATTTATACGAATTTTTGTCTTATTCTGCCATGTTAAAAATTTAGATATGACAGCGCCTCCTGTTGAGCTATTGATCCGCAAATATAATCAGCACAAGTTTATGTCGGGGACCAACTAAATACCAAGTTTGGTAAAATTTCGTTTAAAAAAAAAAAAAAAAATACGATTTTTTTTCGAAGTTTTTTTTTTGTTAAAAGTAAAAAAAATCGATAACTTTGTTTTAAATTATCACAGATTTATGGTTCAACCATTCGTTTTAAAGGTATTGACGAGATCTTTCGAATGATACCCATCTTCAAAATTTAACCCCCCCGGGGGGGTACTTCCCCCCCAGGGGGGAACCAATGCCCCCCATGCACAATTTTTTTTTCCTAGTTAACTACTACTATTATCAATAATTCATATTAATTTTACAATCACAAGTTTAAAATAACTCTCATTATGCCCATTTATACGGAATTTTGTACTATAAAATGCGATCACAGCGCCACCTGTTGAGCTATTGATCCCCAAATCTAATGGGCACCAGTTCATGTCAGGGTGCAACTAAATACCAAGTTTGGTTAAATTTCATTCATTGGTTCGTGAGATACAGCGTCCACAAAAAAATGATACAGACACACAGACAGACAGACAGACAGACAGACAGACAGACAGACAGACAGACATTTTTTAAAAACTATCAATTCGTGTTCAGGACATCCCAAAACGTGTAGATCCGTCAAAAAATGGAGGTCGAAAATTTTCGCGAATCCAATACTTTCTCTATATTACATATAGAAGAAAGTAAAAAATGATCTTATGTGCTACAGTGTTACAGTTTCAGTTAGAATTCCATTGAAGTCAATGAATTAAATTCAATAACATGACGTGAAATCATATCTAAAAACATCATATAGTAACATTAAATACGTATGTTAAGCCCACAGGACATACTCTGTTGCATAATAATAATAATAATAAAATATGTGTATGTATTAAAGTCTTCAATTAAATGCATATATATATACTAGATTTTTGTGAAAAATTAAAAAGTTTATATTTTTAAAAATGGTAAATTTTGTATTTGTAGTTTTAAACTTTTATTTAATATTAGCAGTCTTTGCCCGCTTCGCTGGTCACTTTATTTAAAGGAATTAAAAACTGAATCACCCTGTTTTTATACAGCTCTATAAAAATAAATAAATGAAAATTACATTGAAATTTTCCAAAAGTTCTTTTGGCGTCCCTACTGCCTTCGACAGTGTTTTCCTCACCCGAAAAATCTCAGATTGCTGTCTCTAATGCCTGAGACAATGTCTTATCCGAGGGCTTCAGTTTGGGTGCTTATCGAATGACAGTTTTGAAATGGATAGTATAAAAAAAAAAAAAAAGTATGCCTTTTACATTTAAATCTCAATTGCGTGTGAATAACACTATACACAAAATTTACTTTCACTTTATTTCCTAAGGTTTATTTGATTTATCAGGTCGACCATAAAGCAACAACAATTTTACGTCAAATATAATACTGTATTATAATATACTATGATCGCTACGTCTGCAGTATGAGGCAACTAACTTTTTCATGGTTATGTATGTTTTCAATTTTTAATATTTTATCGTCAATAGTGCTTGTTATATAGAAAAATAAATAAATAAGTATGCAAACCTGATCATTTTACAGATTTACTAGGGTTCCCCTTGACGACTTTTAAATTTTTGTCACCATTTTGGCTTTTATCTATAAAATAATATAGTGAGAAAAAAGTAGATAATTTATGCAATTATTGCTTCTCTTTCTTTCTTTTTTTCAATATTTTATAATTTTGTTTTTACTTTTGATGCGCTACTTGTTTTAAAATGTTTGTTACGAAAGTAGACTCCTTGACGAAAAGTGTCCGGTGTACTTCAGTGTCAAAATTTTAAAAATATTCCCCAGGATTTTCTAGTAGTATTCGCATGCATAAGCAAATTTAATTTTTGATAATATTCATATTATTTGCGTAAGACTAAATTTCTTTTTATGCAGAAAAAAAAAAAAAAAAAAAAAAAAACATGAATTTGCAAACATTTTCTGCTACAATGAAATTTTTAGCTAATAATTAAATGGCTAATTTCGAAGCTAATATAATGTTAAGATTTTCATTTATTACTTAATTTAAAAAAATACAAATAAAAATTCGGAAATCTGGCATCGAGTGCATTAGAAGAGGTCATTACGAACTTCCATGCAAATTTGTGTAGCTCTGCGATCTGCCGTTTTCCTAAAAAGTGCCGGACACTCTCACACACTCACAACTTCTTGTATTAGTTCCCCATCATACTATAGGTATGGGGAACTTAGATAATCGTATAAATTTTCGAGCTCGGTTTTTTGACTTTTTTATACGTTTTCAGGTGTGAGGAATCTGAAAATGACAAAATTTGTATGGTGTCTGACTGTAGGGTGCCTGTTAGTGTGTCAGTCCGTTATTGTGTCAGTCCGTTAGTGTGTCAGTCCGTTAGTGTGTTAGTCCGTTAGTCCGTTAGTTTGTTAGTCTGTTTACACGATATCTCACGAACAAATGATCGCAGAGAGGTCAGATCAGTTTTAAAATATTACTTTCGATACCGACATAAACCCTATTCATTTGCAACATTCGAATAAAAAACTTCGTAAGTTATGAGAAATTTACGATTCTCTTAACATGGGAGAATAGGACAAAAATTCACTTAACCCTTTAACGTTCACTACTTTAAAAATTACTAAACGAATTTTAAAAATGGCTTTTAGACACATAGCTGATCATAAATATTTAAAAAATAAAAAATTAGCATTGTTCCTTGTCGAAAAATTTTCGGTTTGAAACATCTGTAAGTAAACCTTATTAAATTCAAATAATATTTAATTTAATAAATAAATCACTTTATAAGTAAACATTATAGACAACAAAAAAAAACGTAAAAGTTGCATAGATCCCAACACTTCAATTTATTTCGGAGTATTTTAACCCTTTGGGGGCGAAAGGTAATTCGGATTATTAAAATTACACTGCCATCGGATTTTACGAACATAATTAAAATACAAGAAATTTTAAATTTTCACGTTGAAAAAAGAGCCTTTGCTGCTATTTTATAAATGTAAATTTTTGCTAAAAAATTTCTGGGATGAGTTTTTGCACTTGAGAATTAAAATTAGGTGTTCCATCAGCGGGAACACTGCGACTGAAAGGGTTAAACGTGCATTAAATGGAAACTTTTTACTGTAAAAATATCGGATCAGTTTTGATGCCGGAATGAACATCATTTACTATAAATATGCTACTTTGAAAATTTCGCAAGTTATTGGAAATTTACGAATTTCTTACCATGGCAGTATAGGGCAAAATTTCACATAAACGTCAATTTTGAGAGATATTTTCATCGTAAAGATGTCAGACTACTTTTGAATTATTATTTGGAACACTGGCATGAATATCATAGACTATGATTTTTCCAATTTAAAAAATTCGTAAGTTATTTGGAATTTTCGATTTACTTAACATGTCAGAATAAGGCAAAACTGAGCATAAACTTTCATTTTGAGGATCATAAATACATTAGACAACTTCAAAATTAAATTTATGATATTTCTTTGAACATGATTGAATACAAATATTCTAATAGGAAATTTTCGTAAATTATTCGTAATTTACGATTTTATCAACATAGCGAATTGCGAGAAAGTTGTTTCCTCGTGAAAAGAGGTTTTTTTTTTTAAATAAAAATATATATAAACAACACGTGTTTTTTTTTTTTTTTTTTTTTTTTTTTTTTTGAGTGGGGGGAGGGGAATAGGCAAGTCAAATAGATAAATTGAATGGCGTATTCAAATATTGGGGAAAAAATAGTTCCAAATTCGAACACCAATACCTGTGTTCTGAAGTAATGTTTGCAGATATAAATTGGTAGGTGTGTGTTTACCATTTAATTACATGTAAAACTTTGTTACGATCGGTGTGTCACAGTTCGCGAATATTCCTTGTTAGATAATTGTTTGTGGAGAAGCTGTAAAGCGAAGTGACACTCTGCTCACATCTCAGCTCGAGACTTTATTTTTCAACTCAAATAAATTTTTCATCGGTTTATGTACATATGAGGAATTTTCCAGAATTCCAAAACTTTAGAAATTACGTAAAATTAACCGAATAATTAGTTCAAACAGAATTAACATAATAGCATAATGAAATGAATGAATGAGAAATAAAAAGCGTAGATTTAAAAAAAAAAAAAAAAAAAAAAAACTTTTTTCTAAAGAATGAAATTTTCCAAACTCACAATATCTGGATGGACCCTATCCATCACCTCGCAACGGCGGCGTTCGAGGTAAAACATCTTTCATTACAATATTTCTTTCTTTCTTTCTTTTTTTTAATGGATTTTATGGGGATTTTAATTGAAATATTGAAATTTTGAATTCAATATATATATATATTTTTTTAAATTAATTATAGCCTGTAGCACTCTGGGATAGTGTAGCTTTTAATTAGTGAAAAATAAAATAAAATAAATTAAATTAAAATAAATAAAGGGCTCAGTAGTTTCAGAGATTACCCTTCACATTCGAATAAGCCTTTTCCCTGTATATATTAGTAAAGATTTATCTTGTTCATGGCACATACTTTTATGTTGATTTTATGTTTATCATGCATCGAAATTATTAATTTAATCCAATATGAACAAAAAAGATTCCTCTATTATATTTCATATTATCATCCAGATATTCAAATTTCAAACTATCTTTAAGAAGTTAAAAAATAATAAAAAACAGGAATAAGTATATATAAACAGAAATAAAATAAAAATTCGACATTTTTGTAATATTACGGCTTGATTAATTTTTGTATAATTTTAAGTATTTTTTCAATAGTAGATATGTATATTTTATTTAGATAACATTAAATATCTACTTGAAATGTTTTTTTTTTTTTTTTTTTTTTAAATCTAAAAGTATAAATAAAGTACAATCGAACACACCTACTACGGAACTAACTTCACTACGAAATACTTAGAAATACATGGTATCCAATAACTTTGAGAGGAGGGAATTCTATTCCTAAGAAACAAATTCTCCTGAAGAGCTTTATAATATATCCCTGTTCGAAACATTGTATGAGGAAAGGTTGAAGCAAACTTTAATTATATAATATCGTGTAACGAGTTCTTATCTAATTTGTAGTAGTGGTCTAGTAAGGAATATTTCTGATAATTTTATTATACACAAACACAGATATATACATATAAGTTAAACAAAATTAGCTTTGAAAATTTAAGGAAAAAAAAATATATATATATGAATATGACAGCTACACAAAACGGCGAAGATATTAAACATATAAATGAAAATATTTAGAAACACATACATACATACATCTATATATATAAAAATGAATGTTTGTCTGTATGTTATTTATAAAATCGTAAACGGCTTGACCGATTTCGATCATTCTTTTTTTGTTTTTTTCCTTATAGGTCAGGGATGGTTTAGGAAAAAAAAAAAAATTGAAAAAAACTTTTAAAATTAATTAAAATATGAAAATAACAATCTTATTGACTTATATTGACTTAATATAAGCCATTTAAATTTTTAATTGTTGCCAAAAAAAGTTTACGAGATATATTTATTTATTGTTTTCAGCATAAAATGAAATATGCTTTCATGCGAAAAATAAGAAATTACTAAATGTTAAATTGGTTGATGAGAAAATGACACATTATAATTTTAAAATAAACTAGTAATATTACAAATCCAACATATTTCTTCTGAATTTTATTTCACAGCATTTTTTTTTTTATATACCTCAACTTCAGATTTTTTTTTTTAGTATGGCGGATGAAACACGCTTGGCATAAAAGTTAATTCAGCATTATGGTAAAGGTATTTTCTTATTGATAATTCTTGACAATTTTTTATAATTTTGATGCTGAAGTAGATCGGACATTTTTCGCCAAGGAAAAGATAGAAAGAAATACGCAAGCGAAGTGATGACGTCACTGGCCGTTCGTGGATGCAAGAAAAATATTACCTATGTTAAACGCCCATTGGATTTTTTGTAAAAAATTATTAAAAATCGAGGAAAAATGTTTCCCGATTTTAATCCGCATATTTAGGTATAGATATGTATTAGTTATCACGTCCATGCATTAGATTAAGTTATTTTTGTTGTAAAATTGACAAAATTTGAATTTTTAATTTCAAAACTCACTCTAGAAAAAAAAAATGGCAAACTTCCATATTCGATTGAAAACACAAACATTTAATTTCAAAGGATGATATTAACATAATAAATATCCAACTAATATACTGATTAAAAGGAAAATGATAAATATTCTATCATAATTTGAAGTCAAATTTGTTTTCAAATGTCTAAATAAAGTATCTGATATAAGATACTAATATGTTGTAGCGGAATAGATTTGATATCGGTCATCCTTGGTAGAAAAATAAAATATCGCCAAATTATTTGGCGAACATAATTTAATTCCTTTCAAAAATCATGGTTATTTTAACAACTTTCTTTAAGACAGTAATGAATAATATGAAACAATATTTCGTACAATGCATATTACGAAAATATACATCTGGCATGTATATTTTCGTATTACGTTTTTGATCACCAAATACAATAAGCGCCAAGAACGACAGAGTTTTGAAATTTAAAATTAAAATTTTGTCAGTTTGACAGCAAAATAACTCAATCTAACACATGTGCATGATAACTAATACATATGTGTACCCAAATATGGGGATTAAAATCGAGAAATAATTTTCTTCGATTTTTAATCATTTTTTACAAAAAATACAATGGGCGATTGACATAGGAAATCATTTTCTTGCATCCACGGACAGTCAGTGACGTCACACTTCGCCTGCGTATAGGAACAATAATCGCATAAATTATATTTTGATCTAAAACGGCAACAAAAATTTAAAAGTCGTCAAGGGCATTAAGGCTGTACCATGATCAAGTTTACATACTAATTTATTTAATTTTCTATATACCAACTACTATTAACTAAGCATGAAGTATATATAACCACAAAATAATAATTGTCTCATGCGATAGAAGTTGCCGATCATAGCATATTGTAACATTATATGTGGCTTGAAATTGCTGTCATTCTACGGTTGATTGATTAAATCAAATAAATATAGGAAATAACTTGAGAGCAAATATTATGTACATCACATATAATGTTGTTCATATGTAACTGGGATTCAGATATAAAAGAGTTACTTAAAATTTTTCGATACTGTCCATATCGAAACTGTTATGTATGATAAGCAACCAAATGGAAGCCCAGGGGTAAGCCATTGTCGCAGGCAATAGGGACAGGCACCGGAGATTGCAAGGACGAACAAGGCGCTGCCTAAGGCAGCGGGAACCCAAAGCAAGCTTTTGACCGATTTCAGTTTTTTTTTTTTTTTTTTTTTTTTTTTTTTTTTCATAGAGCATATAGAAAAGAGTTTGCCAGCGAAGCGGGCAAAGCCGCCCAAAATTGTTTAAGAACTAAAATATTATTCAACAATTCGCCGGGAAATGAAAAAAAAAAAAATCATTTATTTGTAAAAAAAAAAAAAAAAAAAATTAAAAATTTGAAACTCATAAATATTATATGAATTTCACCACATAGTTAAAATTGTAATTAACCAGTCACCAAATTATTATTAGAGCCAGATTAATATTGTGCAATAGTGAACTAAAATCATACAAAGAAAGGTTTCGAAATAAAATTCATAATTGACGACCCAGTTTTTATACTTCCACAACGCAGTACTGTTTAAGTACAGAATCCCTATGGACGAATTTTAAATTTTTATCGCCATGTTGGCGATAACTTTTTATTTATTTATTTTGGCATTTTATTTTGGCTTTCAATGAGTTACAAATTTTTTTGAGTGTACTTAATCAGACTCTGTTTTGCACAGCACCTCAATGGTAAGATTTCATTTCATTACATATTATGATCAAACCGTCAGTTCCCACACATACACATCAAAATTTCCACGTGAACGAAGTCGCGGGTAACAGCTAGTATATATATATATATATATATATATATATAGAGAGAGAGAGAGAGAGAGAGAGAGAGATATGTTTATACATTAGGGTAACCATGTGTTCTCGAATTATCAGGTTAGTCCCTATTTTGAAATCGTTTTTCTAAATTTTGAAAAACATGTAACAGGGAAATTGTGCGCCGTAATTGAAAAATTTTGAATACTCATTTTTTAAACATAAATTATGTCTCGGTAATTGTTTATTAGTAAAAATTTTTAATGACCTACTCAAATTTTTGAGGACCTTTCTGGTCACTATATAATACATTGCGTATAAATATATTTTTTGAAAAGAAAATTTCTATTTGTAAAATTCTTAATATTACATGAATATACATTTAAAAAAATGCTTTAAGTCAGTTACACTTTTACACAAGGAAAATAAATAAATAAACTGTGATATAAGGAAATGTTTAAATTGAATATATATATATGGGAATCTTTAAAAATTTAACTGACAGTTAAATTACCTTTGCAAGTAAAATATTACATGAAACAAAACTCAGTAAAAATATGCTTTCATTTCGTAACAACATGGACAAGTGACATTCGTAATTATCTTTCTTTTGATTTTTTTTTTTTTTTTCATATGAGAATGATTAGAGGAAAATAAGCAGAAACTAAACACAGTCTTCCGTAAAAATCTAAATTTTAGAAACATTTTGCATATGGCATAAAAGTTCTAGGAAAAATAATTTAATTCACTCTTTTTCTTATCTGGATTGTATTTTGAAATCTGAATTGTAAAATAAGGAGAATCGGGAAGAAAATTGAAAAGATGAAACAATATGGAAATTTTGAAATCCTGAATGTAAGGGAATATTTGAAGGGAAAAAATGTTTCTTATTATTGTAACGGGAATTTTGATCAATTGTTATAACCTATATGAAAACCGTTATAAATAGCGTTTAAAAATTATCTTTCAGGGGTATATCAGTATATTAATCAATTTTTGAGAGGATTTTTTTTTTTTTATATATATATATTCTTTATTTGATTTTTTATTAGTATTATAGCTCATCCAAGTACTCTTTAAAAATTTAATTGTAAATGCAAAGTGATATCTTAAAAATGTTATATCTGAATAAAGTATTTAATAATAATTAAGTGAAAATATACACTAATATATATTGTTACAAATGTATGTAGTGCATAATTACATCAGTATATAAACTAGTAAATTTAATCAGGATATTGTTAAAAAAAAAAGAAAAAAGGAAAAGGCAAGAAAACAAAAATAAAAAGGTAGGACATTGCGTAAAATAAAAATATTAAGAATGATAAAATTCTAATCATGCAAAGTCCTATTCATTTCCTTAGAAAGTACTTTATTTTTTAACGATATACAGGGTGGCCATAATTAAACTGCAAGTGTTCAAGGGGTGCTGGAGAAAAAACTACTAGGAATATTCCATTGGAATTTGGTATCTAGACGTTTCAGGACATGCGCAAATCAAATATGAAAAAAAAATCGCCATTTTCACGCGATAGATGGCGCTGTACCGTATTTCAACGGTCACCGGTGGCATATACACGGAGGCATATACTACTTCCAAAACCGATAGACAGAGCATAATGTCATTCTAAGAGGCATATAAACAAAAAAAAAAAACATCACTTACAGTTTATTAAAATTTATGGATTGTTTAAATTGTGATCTTTATTTACGTTAATTTTTGATTCCAGGATACTGTAAAAAATTAATTACTGAAGCGAATTGTATGGAATTTTGATAGACTGTAAGTGATGTTTTATACTGTTTATATGCCTCTTAGAATGTCATTATGCTCTGTCTATCAGTTTTGGAAGTAATATATGCCACCGGTGAGCGTTGAAATACGGTACAACGCCATCTATCGCGTGAAAATGGCGATTTTTTTTTTTTTTTTCATATTTGATTTGCGCATGTTCTGAAACGTGTAGATACTAAATTTCACTGGAATATTCTCACTAGTTTTTTCTCCAGCACAACTTGAACACTTGCAGTTTAATTATGACCACCCTGTATATGTTTATATATATATATATTTATTTATTTAAAAGGGGATAAATTAAATAAAATACTTTAAAAAAAATTTCTTCTATATATATTATTAAGTTTTTGTTTTGTATTTTTTTTTTTTTAAGTATATTTTAATGAAATAAATAAATAAAAAACTTTGGTGCAATTTCTTTTATTTCATTCGGAAGCGAGGAATCGAAATGTTAATCCATAATAATAATTCGTTTCTAAAAGAAAAAGAAGAAAACTGTGTGCCATAATCCTGAACAGTAGTAATTATTGATTTTGTCATTGTCGTACAGTTTCACTTAACAAAAAGCATTTAACTAATACTCAATGCATATAATTTTCAAGTTTTTTAGAGTACGGCACAAACAAAACATTTTTTCTTCATGAAATCCGAAAATGCCAAGCTATTACAAAATGAAATAGAACTAATTATATAACCCAAAAAATGGATGACTATTGTTTTATTCCAAAAATGCTTCAAAATGATTAAAAAAAAAAATTAAAAATTAATTACGTAAACATTTTTACACATTGATTTATTGTAAAATTCAGTTATAATCTAAAAGTTAAAAGTATATTTGTTCGATCATTAGCGGATTAGTTTATCAATTTTCGGCAAGAAGAAGAAGAAATATACATATACTCTACAAAATGTTTAGCATTATATTGTATGTTTCATGTTGATAAAGTTTCATAGAGATACATGAAAAGAAAACGCCTTAATATTGATTTTCTTTACAGATAAATTTTAATTAATTTCAATCCATATATTATGTTTTTAACCTAAAGTAAAATTAATGCACTTGGTAAACTTGTACTTTTTATAAAGTATAAACCTTTCCAATAAGAAACATATACATATGAGATAAAATATAGTATGGATATCAATTATATACGAAAAGGGTTTTAATAGAAGCGTTTCAAGCATAAAATGGATTACTATAGTTTTATTCTTAAAAGGCTTCAAAATGATTTAAAAAAATTAAAATTTAATTATGTAAACATTTTTACAGATTAATTTATTGTAAAATTCAGTTATAATCTAAAAGTTAAAAGTATATTTGTTCGATCATTAGCGGATTAGTTTATATATTTTCGGCAAGAAAAAGAAGAAATATACTTATACTCTACAGAATGTTTAGCATTATATTGTATGTTTCATGTTGATAAAGTGTCATAGAGATACATGACAAGAAAACGCCTTAATTTTGATTTTCTTTACAGATAAATTTTAATTAATTTCATTCCATATATTATGTTTTTAACCTCAAGTAAAATTAATGCACTTGGTAAACTTGTACTTTTTATAAAGTATAAACATTACAAATAAGAAGCATATATATATATCAAATAAAATATAGTATGGATATAAATCATATACGAAAAGGGTTTTTAATAAAGCAGTTTTAAACATGCTAGGTTTTATATGTATATATATATATATATATATATATATATATATATATATATATATATATATATATATATTTATTTATTTATTTATTTACCTGTGTGCCAATGCAAAACATTTTCTTACAAAACAATACATAGAATCTAATAAATAAAATATTTCTATATGTATGTGCAATATAATAAAAAAGTATAAAAGTAAATTGTAAAATAATAATAATAATAATAATAAATAATATGTAATATATAACAAAAACAGGAAAGTGCTGGGCGAATAACCTGCGTATACAAATTTTTGTATAGATATTTTGTCACGGTTTCAAGTTTTTCTGATTCGAATTTTTTTGATTATATTATGAAAACAACATAAAATTTACAGAGTATAAGTTTTACGCATTTTTATCTGCAGTTTTAATACGACGGAAAAAATTACATGCAGATCTCCTTCTCAAAAAATAATTTTATAATTATTATCACGGTAAAGAAAATAAACATTTCATTTAATATATACTTATATTTTATTTAAAAATCATTTACTATTTTCTTCCTATATCTAGAAATAAATTCGTAGGCCAATAGAATATTATACCTTCAATGAGATCAAGTTCTCTACAAAATAACAGAAATTTCTAACCATCCAATATCTTCTAGTAGATGAATTTCGTTTCCTAGGAAACAGATACTCCTGAGAAGCTTCATATTATTTTTCTGTTAAAACAATGTGTGAGGGAAAAAAAAGTATAATTATGTTCTATCGAATGTCAAATACTATTCTAATTTGCACTGTCGAAACACCATGCTGAGAACTGCAATACCAACCCTTGTTATTGTTTGTTAAATTTAAAATGTATTTTGTACTTAAAATATTATACATATCGTATAAAAACAGTCTAAAACATGTGAATTTTAATGTATTTCATATATTACCAGTTTTCATTTGATTGAGCAAAAGACAAAATAAACATACACACATTTTGCAACTCAATACTTTTTTTAATTTAAAATAAATTCTTGTATTAAAATGTTTATATTAATAAAGAAAATAATGTTACGATCTCTGCATGAAAAAGAGTAAGTGTTGATTTATCTCATATTTTGTAACCTCTTTAAAAATTATTATTATTATTATTATTTTAATGCAAGTCAATGAAGAGATATATATATTTTTTTTTTATCATTATATTTACAATGTCTAAAATATTTTTTCCGATAGCAGAAACAAGATTTATATAAAAGAAATATCTTTCTATAGCTAACAATCACTTATTTTAATGAACGTTATATTGTAATATAGTATAATACTTATGTAACAATATTATCTAAACAAAAATAATAAACAACGTCTAGAACGCCAAAGAAAATAGTAAAGTAGCAAGCAGATGTTTAAATAGCATTTAGCGTACCGCCCTAAATGCATAAATGAAACGAAATGAAAGCGCTCCTGCATATATGAGGAAAGAATCGGATTTTACAACTATTTAATCCATTAATAGAATTAGGTGGAATGTGGGCTACAAGCCAATAGTAAATTCAGAAACGGAGGACTCTTGTTTCGTTTCTTTTATGCACTGATGTCGGTACGCTATGCGCTACCGAAACAGCTCATTGCTATTTTATTATTTCTATTGGCATTGTAGACGTTGTTTATTATTAATATGTTTATTTGTATAATACCATATATCATGTGTATAACAGTACCGTCATTTTAAAAGAATTTTTTTTTTTTTTAATTTGTTGTTGAAATTTTATATATTCGTCAATTTATTCAACTTATCTCAATTTTTAAAAGATTACTTTTATATAACTCTATCTTTCTAAAATTAAAACACATTGAACATTATAATTTATAAACAATATAACATGATTAGGACGTCGAACATTCTAATCATACTATAGGAACGTGGAAATTAAATATTTTTGAAAGTAATCGAAGTCAGATTTTTGAAGTTTTTGAAGTATAAGAAATTCGCAAATCACAAAAGCAGTATTATGTGCTTCTAAAGATTAATTTGTTGTTAATTACTGATTTTGTCAGTCTGCATATACATGACTTTACGAACGAATTATTGTAAAGTGATTGCTCCAGTTTCAAAATACCAATTTTTGCCTCTGGCCAGAAAGCTATTGAATTTCAACTTCTTTTTTATTATTATTATTATTATTATTTCTTAAGATAGTTAAAATTTATTATTATTATTATTTAACATACCGAAATAGAGTATAATTTCGTATAAACAAAGATTATGATAGCTATTTACCTTGTAAGGACGTCGTAAAATTCGTTAATATCGCTTATGATACGGATATCAGCATTGAAGAATATAATTTTTTTTCAAGCTTTTTAAGTTATTCAAATTCAGACATTACCATTTCATAGCGGAATGGCGCAATATTTTACATATACTAGTATTACGGGAGTTACTGAATAATTGTATTGTACGAAGTATGGAATTACATAGTAACTAAAGCACGAAATTGATATCATAATATTTATGATCAAATTAGCTAAATGTATCGAAACAGAGTTCTGATTTTTTCAGTCTTTCATCGGGCGTAAGAAAAACCGAATTTATTCATTTTATAATTAGTATAGCACACTATTAAAAACAAAATCTTACAATTCACCAGAGAATTGATTCCAATTAGGCCCAGCCAGTATTTTGGTGCAACGTTTTCTATTTTAGTGCTGACATTTTTGTTATAAGCACCACTGAATTCGTTAAACGTAGAACCAAAATACTACTAGCAGCTAAAAATGCCTAATTTGCACCTTTTTTTTTTTTTTTTTTTTTTTTGAGTGGGTGGGTGGGGGAATAGCAGGGATGGAACACGGGCGCAGAATTCATACCACTATCAATGTAAGAAAATTTTCTACCTCTTAAATCGACGATATTATAGGTACAGAAATTTCTTAAACACATTCCGGTATGAATTCTGCGCCCGTGTTCCATCCCTGGAATAGGCAAGTCAAATAGATAAAATGAATGGCGTATTCAAATATTGGGGAAAAAATAGTTCCAAATTCGAACACCAATACCTCTGTTCTGAAGTAATGTTTGCAGATATAAATTGGTAGGTGTGTGTTTACCATTTAATTACATGTAAAACTTTGTTACGATCGGTGTGTCACAGTTCGTGAATATTCCTTGTTAGATAATTATTTGTGGAGAAGCACTAAAGCGAAGTGACACTCTGCTCACATCTCAGCTTGAGACTTTATTTTTCAACTCAAATAAATTTTTCATCGGTTTATGCACATATGAGGAATTTTCCAGAACAGAATGTTCCAGAATTCCAAAACTTTAGAAATTACGTAAAATTAACCGAATAATTAGTTCAAGCAGAATTAACATAATAGCATAATGAAATGAATGAATGAGAAATAAAAAATGTAGATTAAAAAAAACAAAAAAAAAAAAAAAACTTTTTTTTAAAGAATGAAATTTTTCGAACTCACAATATCTGGATGGACCCTATCCATCACCTCGCAACGGCGGCGTTCGAGGTAAAACATCTTTCATTACAATATTTATTTATTTATTTCTTTTTTTTAATGGATTTTATGAGGATTTTAATTGAAATATTGAAATTTTGAATTCAATATATATATATATATATATATATATATATATATATATATATATATATTAAAATTAATTATAGCCTGTAGCACTCTGGGATAGTGTAGCTTTTAATTAGTGAAAAATAAAATAAAATAAAATAAAATAAATAAAGGGCTCAGTAGTTTCAGAGATTACCCTTCACATTCGAATAAGCTTTTCCCGTGTATATATTAGTACAGATTTATCTTGTTCATGGCACATACTTTTATGTTGATTTTATGTTTATCATGCATCGAAATTATTAATTTAATTCAATGTGAACAAAAAAGATTCCTATATTATATTTCAAATTATCATCCAGATATTCAAATTTCAAACTATCTTTTAGAAGTTTAAAAAAAAAAAAAATAAGTAAATAGAAATAAAAATAAAAATAAAATAAAAAATCGACATTTTTGTAATATTACGGCTTGATTAATTTTTACATAATTTTAAATATTTTTTCAATAACAGATATGTATATTTTATTTAGATAACATTACATATCTACTTGAATTTTTTTTTTTTTTTTTTTTTTATCTAAAAGTATAAATAAAGTACAATAGAACACACCTACTACGGAACTAACTTAACTACAAAATACTTAGAAATATATGGAATCCAATAACTTTGAGAGGAGGGAATTCGTTTCCTAAGAAACAAATACTCCTGAAGACCTTTATAATATATCCCTGTTCGAAACATTGTATGAGGAAAGGTAGAAACAAACTATAATTATATAATATCGTGTAACGAATTCTTATCTAATTTGTAGTAGTGGTCTAGTAAGGAACATTTCTGATAATTTTATTATACACAAACACAGATATATACATATAAGTTAAACAAAATTAGCTTTGAAAATTTAAGAAAAAAAAAAATTATATGAATATGACAGCTACACAAAACGGCGAAGATATTAAACATATAAATGAAAATATTTAAAAATACAATATATATATATATATATATATATATATATACATATATAGATATGCTAATACATTAGGGCAACCATGTGTTCTCGAATTATCAGGTTAGTCCCTATTTTGAAATCGTTTTTCTAAATTTCGAAAAACATGTAACAGGGAAATTGTGTGCCATAATTGAAAAGTTATGAATACTCATTAAACATAAATTAAGCCTCGGTAATTGTTTATTTGTAAAAATTTTTAACGACATACTCAAATTTTCGAGGACCTTTCTGGTCACTATATAATACATTGTATATAAATATATATATTTTTTAAGAAAATTTCTATTTGTAAAATTCTTAATATTACTTGAATATACATTTAAAAAAGTGCTTTAAATCAGTTGCACTTTTACACAAGGAAAATAAATAAATAAACTGTGATATAAGGAAATGTTTAATTTGAATATATATATATATGGGAATCTTTAAAAATTTAACTGACAGTTAAATTACCTTTGCAAATAAAATATTACATGAAACAAAACTCAGTAAAAATATGCTTTCATTTCGTAACAACATGGACAAGTGACATTCGTAATTATCTTTCTTTCGATTTTTTTTTTTTTTTTTCATATGAGAATGATTAGAGGAAAATAAGCAGAAACTAAACACAGTCTTCCGTAAAAATCTAAATTTTAGAAACATTTTGCATATGGCATAAAAGTTCTAGGAAAAATAATTTAATTCTCTCTTTTTCTTATCTGGATTGTATTTTGAAATCTGAATTGTAAAATAAGGAGAATCGGGAAGAAAATTGAAAAGATGAAACAATATGGAAATTTTGAAATCCTGAATGTAAGGGAATATTTGAAGGGAAAAAATGTTTCTTATTATTGTAACGGGAATTTTGATCAATTGTTATAACCTATATGAAAACCGTTATAAATAGCGTTTAAAAATTATCTTTCAGGGGTATATCAGTATATTAATCAATTTTTGAGAGGGATTTTTTTTTTTTATATATATATTCTTTATTTGATTTTTTATTAGTATTATAGCTCATCCAAGTACTCTTTAAAAATTTAATTGTAAATGCAAAATGATATCTTTAAAATGTTATATCTGAATAAAGTATTTAATAATAATTAAGTGAAAATCTACACTAATATATATTGTTACAAATGTATGTACTGCATAATTACATCATTATATAAACTAGTAAATTTAATCAGGATATTGTTAAAAAAAAAAAAGATAAAAGGAAAAATCAAGAAAACAAAAGTAAAAAGGTAGGACATTGCGTAAAATAAAAATATTAAGAATGATAAAAATCTAATCTTGCAAAATCCTATTCATTTCCTTAGAAAGTACTTTATTTTTTAACGATATACAGGGTGGCCATAATTAAACTGCAAGTGTTCAAGGGGTGCTGGAGAAAAATTTACTAGGAATATTCCAGTGGAATTTGGTATCTACACGTTTCAGAACATGCGCAAATCAATTATAAAAAAAAAAAATCACCATTTTCACGCGATAGATGGCGCTGTACCGTATTTCAACGCTCACCGGTGGCATATACTACTTCCAAAACCGATAGACAGATCATAATGTCATTCTAAGAGGCATATAAACAAAAAAAGCATCACTTACAGTTTATTAAAATTTATGGGTTGTTTAATTTGTGATCTTAATTTACGTTAATTTTTGATTCCAGGATACTGTAAAAATTTAATTACTGAAGCGAATTGTATGGAATTTTGATAAACTGTAAGTGATGTTTTATACTGTTTATATGCCTCTTAGAATGTCATTATGCTCTGTCTATCGGTTTTGGAAGTAGTATATGCCACCGGTGAGCGTTGAAATACGTCTTGAGCGTCCTTTCCTTCTCAAAAAATAATTTTATTATTATTATTTCGGTAAAGAAAATAAATATTTCATTTAATATATACTTATATTTTATTTAAAAATCATTTCCTATTTTCTTCCTATATCTAGAAATAAATTCGTAGGCCAATAGAATATTATACCTTCAATGAGATCAAGTTCTCTACAAAATAACAGGAATTTCTAACCATCCAATATCTTCTAGTAGAGGGATTTCGTTTCCTAGGAAACAGATACTCCTGAGAAGCTTCATATTATTTCTCTGTTAAAACAATGTGTGAGGGAAAAAAAAAGTATAATTATGTTCTATCGAATATCAAATACTATTCTAATTTGCACTGTCGAAACACCATGCTGAGAACTGCAATACCAACCCTTGTTATTGTTTGTTAAATTTAAAATGTATTTTGTACATAAATAATATTATACATATCGTATAAAAACAGTCTAAAACATGTGAATTTTAATGTATTTCATATATTACCAGTTTTCATTTGATTGAGCAAAAGACAAAATAAACATACATACATTTTGCAACTCAATACTTTTTTAATTTAAAATAAATTATTGTATTAAAATGTTTATATTAATAAAGAAAATAATGTTACGATCTCTGCATGAAAAGAGTAAGTGTTCATTTATCTCATAGTTTGTAATCTCTTTAAAAATTATTATTATTATTTTTTTTTTTTTTTAAATGCTAGTCAATGAAGATATATTTTTATTTTTTTAATCATTATATTTACAATGTCTAAAATATTTTTTCCGATAGCAGAAACAAGATTTATATAAAAGAAATATCTTTCTATAGCTAACAATCACTTATTTTAATGAACGTTATATTGTAATATAGTATAATACTTATGTAACAATACTATCTAAACAAAAATAATAAACAACGTCTAGAACGCCAAAGAAAATAGTAAACTAGCAAGCAGCTGTTTAAATAGCATTTAGCGTACCGCCTTAAATGCATAAATGAAACGAAATGAAAACGCTTCTGCATACATGAGGAAAGAATCAGATTTTACGACTATTTAATCAACCAATAGAGTTAGGTGGAATGTGGGCAATCAGCCAATAGTGAATTCAGAAACGGGGGATTTTTGCTTCGTTTCTTTTATGTACTGATGTCGGTACGCTATGTGCTACCGAAACAGCTCATTCCTATTTTATTATTTCCATTGGCATTGTAGACGTTGTTTATTATTAATATGTTTATTTGTATAATACCATATATCATGTGTATAACAGTATTGTCTTTTTAAATGAATATTTTTTTTTAATTTGTTGTTGAAATTTTATATATTCGTGGATTATTCAACTTCTTTCAATTTTTGAAAGATTACTTTTATATAACTCTATCTTTCTAAAAATAAAACACATTGAACATTATAATTTATAAACAATATAACATGATTAGGACGTCGAGCATTCTAATCATACTATAGGAACGAGGAAATTAAATATTTTTTAAAGTATTCGACATCAGATTTTTGAAGTATAAGAAATTCGCAAATCACAAAATCAGTATTATGTGCTTCTAAGGATTAGTTCATTATTTAATTACTGATTTTGCCAATCTGTTATATACATTACTCTACGAACGAATTATTATAAAGAGATTGCTCCAGTTTCAAAATACCATTTTTTGCCTCTTGCCAGAAAGTTATTGAATTTCCCCTTTTTTTTTAATTATTATTTCTTAAGATAGTTGAAACTTATTATTATTTTTTTTAACATACCAAAATAGAGTATAATTTCGCTTAAACAAAGATTATGATACCTATTTCCATTGTAAGGATGTCGTAAAATTCGTTAATATAGTTTATGATACGGATATCAGTATTGAAGAATAAAAAAAATTTTAAAGCTTCTCGTTATTAAAAATCAAAGATTATCACTAAACAGCGGATTGGCGCAATATTTTACGTAAACTAGTATTACGGGAATTATTGAATTATTGTATTGTAATAAATATCGAATTACATAACTAAAACACGAAACTGATACCATAATATTTATCATCAAATTAGCTAAATGTATCGAAGTAGAGTAGTCCAAGCGCTGATCTTTCCAATCTTTCATCGGGCAAAATAAAAATAGAATTTATTCATTTTGTAATTAGTATAGCACACTATTGAAAACAAAATCTTACATTTTACCAGAGAATTAATTCCAATTAGGCGCAACCAATATTTTGATGCAACTTTTTCTATTTTAGTGGTGACATTTCAGTAACAAGCACCACTGAATTGGATAAACATAGAACCAAAATAATACTAGGAGTTAAAAATGCTTAATTTGCACCATTCTTTGGATGAAATGTTGAAATATTATTTTTAAAGTTTATAACCTCTTGTATGAGTTCAAAAGAAGAATTATGCGATAACAAAAACAACAAAAAATAAATAAATAAATAAATAAATTAGAATAGAATAGAATAGTATAAATTAAAATAAAATAAATATATAACTAAAAATATATAAATAAATGAAATGTTTAACATTGAAAAAAAAATAAAGGAGTAATAATACTCAAAAATGAGTAAAATTGTGTTTAATTCGAATATGTCACATACACTGAGGAAACAAAATATACCGCCTTACTCTAGAATGAATAACTGACCATTTTCTAAATTCCTTAACGAGAAATATAGATTTTCGAGCTATGCGAGTAAGGCATGTCAATAAACTGAATGGACGAAATTATCGAGAATTTCTAGTATACACATTTCTAGATGGTGAAACAAAATTCTGAATACTTTAAATATTCTGAATCATTTGTAATGCGAGAAATTCTCGCTTGATTTTCTAGAATTTGATAATAAACCAAGATTATAGTTGCTGAAACCCGCCTCTTGTAGTCTCATTTATTTGCAGAGATTTTTAAATAACTTTGCCCTCGAGAATATAGGCAAACGCTCTAGAATTCTAATAGGGGCTTCTAGAACTCGCTTACCAAGGGGACTAGAATTTATAAGGATGACATGGAACTATTTTTTCTAGAGCCACAAATTAGATTCTAGATGTCAGTTATAGAATTTTTCTCAGTATACCCTAAACAGCTTCAAAGCACAAATATACTCAAATTTAAAAATCCTATGTACTTATTATTGAGTATATTAACATGCACAAAAACTGGCATCGAGAAACGTGAATCTCAATATCCTAAACATAAATACTCATTGATGTGTTCTTCCAGAAACCATTATGAAACCGCCACGAAATATAGTTATGGAGATTTGAGAGAATAACTTTTGTGTTTGAACTCTTTCTGTACTGAGAAAAAACTCTGTAACTGACATTTAGAATCTAGATTGGGGCTCTAGTAAAAATGGTTCCATGTCATCCTTATAAATTCTAGTCCCTTTTGCAAGCGAGTTCTCTAAACCCTCATTAGGATTCTAGAGCGTTGGATTCTCGATGTCAGTCATATTTAAAAAATCTCTGCAAATAAATGCGAACGCAAGAGACGAGTTTTAGCGACTTTAATCTTAGTTTATGACCTAATTCTAGGAAATCAAGCGAGAATTTTTCGTGATACAAAGGATTCATAATATGCAGAATGTTCACACAGAGAAAAAATTCTGTAACTGACATCTAGAATCTAAATTGTGGCTCTAGAAAAAATAGTCCCATGTCATCCTTATAAATTCTAGTCCCCTTGAAAAGCGAGTTCTAGAAGCCCCATTAGGATTCTAGAGCGTTTGCCTATATTTTCGAGGGCAAAGTTATTTAAAAACCTCTGTAAATAAATGAGACTACATGAGGCGGGTTTCTGCAACTATAATCATGGTTTATTACCCAATTCTAGAAAATCAAGCGAGAATTTCTCGCAATATAAATGATTCAGAATATTTAGAGTATTCAGAATATTGTTTCACCATCTAGAATTATGCACACTAGAAATTCTCGATAATTTCGTCTATTTAGTTTATTATGCGCATAGCTCGGAAATCTATATTTCTAGGTAAGGGATTTAGAAAATGGTCACTTATTCATTCTAGAGAAAGATGTATATTTTTTTTTTCAGTGTAGAATATTGTTTCCCCATCTAGAAATGTATATACTAGAAATTCTCGATCATTTCGTCTATTCAGCTTACTGGCGTGCCTTATATTTATAACTCGGAAATCTATATTTCTAGTTTAATGATTTAGAAAATGACCACTTATTCTTTCTAGAAAAAGGCGGTATACATATATTTTTTTTTTCTCGGTGTGTTTAAATTTGTAGAAATGCTATTAAAGAACTTCTTTTAGTTCAGCATATTTATCATAATAACATATCAAGTTAACAGATATTAAGTTTGAAACAATGCAATAATTCCTAAACGAGAAAATCATGTTCCCTTTTTTGAAACTAAATTACTGATTTCGAAATATGTACGCCCTTTACTCATATTTGAGTACTTCATTTTTTATAGTGAAATAAATCCGTATGTGAAACAAATTCATAACTAAATAGGTTACCCATTGGATTTCGTATTTTCAAATGAAAAAAAAAAAAGTTTTGTAGTGAAATCAGGAAAAAAAAAAAAAAAGTCTGAAATTTGCTGACTCACAATGCCAGTAAAATTTAATTTTCAGAGTTTAGTTCGGATTAAATTTCATACATTTTCTCCCATAAAAAAGATTTAATACATTTAATTAAACACGGAGATATTATAAAAGAAGAAGAAAGAATCTTTTTATATCATTTTCAATTTTTAAAAGTCAATTCTCTCAAAAATTATTATTTTAAAAGTTGTTTTCCATTTAATTTTATAATACAAAAATTGTTATTATTATTTTTTTTTTAAATAATTAAAATTTTTGTTATATTATTGTATGAAGATTGTTTTGTCTCGCATGATTATATATAATAAAAAAAAAATAGTAAATAATAAGTTCAATCATAAATTTGAAAGTAATGCAAATACTTTTATCTTTAAAAATATTACAAAAACATTTTGTCACTTTCCTATAAATAATAATATTTTTTTTTTTTTTTTTTTTTATATATAAACTCATTTATTTTGTCCAATTAAAAATCTTAAAAAAGAGAGTTAAGTATTTCTTTAGTATTTAGAATAATCATAATTAATTTTTTAAATGATAGTAAAAAGAAAATTCGTTTTAAAAACAACCTTTTAAATAAGCAAAAAAGGAAGTTGTAAGAAAATGTTTTTTTTCTTAATCTTTAATTAGGAAATGTAGAAATTTAATAAACACAGTAAATTATTTGTATTCATTATTGCGGTTAATTAGTATAAAAAAGCAATTAACTTATGAAATTACTATGACCATATTAAACGTAAAGCAATTAATTAAAATGAGCTTAGTTTTCTCTATTCTTTTTTTTTTTCTTTTTTTAATAAATATAAAATACAATTTTAAAGCGTGATTTATAATAATCATTTGAATACATCTATTTAAAAATTAAAAATTCAATATAAACAAGTTATAAAAAAATATATTTCTTTAAATTGCTTTGTTATTTTAATCAATAGTTTAATTAATAGTTTCTTTTACTTGATAGTTTATTTAAAAATTGACATACATCATAAAAAACAATACTACTGTAAAAGTGTCACCCCTCCCACCAAAAACTCTTACCTTTGTTAGGCATCCCATAAAAGCATAAAATTCTCCGTCGCTATTAATTCCCGGGAATTCAATGCCTTGCTTAATGAAGATCTGCCATAATAAATCTGCATGTATCTTCCTAATAAATCCTAATCGCTTTCAACATTCCTCGTTAGTTGTGTTAGTTTCTTTGTTGCATTATAAAGTTATAATTTAAAGTATTTTTATGGCGGGATGCGTAAATATTATTTTTCTGTTTACTAACTAATTTTTTACTATTTAAAACTTCTACATAGGAGACGAACCCCGCCGTAAAAATACTTTAAATTATAACTTTATAGACTATTTTAACTTAAAAGAAAAGAATAATTTTGTTGAATGTTTTTGATTACTTTATGAAAAAAAAAAAAGAAAGAAAAAAGAGTATCTGCAGTTTTTCTTTTGCTTTTAGTACATAAATTGTTCATAAATTTTATTCGCTAAATTACTCGTGTGTATTCACTCGGAGAAGGCGGCCATTAGACGGGACTTTTCTCCAAGTAAAAAGGAATCGGTTCTTTTTTCCACTCGATGATCATTCTATGTCTTATCACTTTATCTATTGTTTTATTTATATTCAAGTCTAGTCTTCTTATGTACAATTTCTTCACCTTGAAGTAATATGGGACCGAGATATGCTTACAAAATTATTTTTATGCCTGCACCCCAGGGGGAAAGAGGAGTTTCAATAAATCCTATTACTTTAGGTGTCAGATACATATAAAGGATCCAAGCACCAAACTTCGTCACCGCAGCTCTCAAAATTTCCCAGGGCAAATTTAGCAATAAAAGGGGGTATTTCGAATTTGACATACCCCTTCTCCCCCCCCTCCAAAAAAAAAAAAAAAAAAAAAAGTGGAAGATCACAAAAATCAAAAATATGTTTTGGAAATATCCTAAATCTCCGTGGCTGGTTTCAACATATTTGATCCATTTTTGGTGTAGAGTTCTACTCAAAAAGCCGGAAATTGCAAAATTTCCCGCCAAAAATCGTTTTTCCATTCCCTCCCTTTAAAAATCGGAATTTCCTAAATCGAAGATATTTTTTTATTTGTACTCATGTGTAGTCTGTCCAATCTAAATTTCTTCGCCATGAAGTAATTTGGAGCCGAGTTATACTTTCAAAAATGTTTTTCCTTCTGTCCCCACAAGGGGGGAATGTAGGTAATTTCGATAAATCCCATTACTTTAGATGTCGGATACATATAAACAATCCAAGCACCAGAATTCGACAGCGTAGTTCCCATAGATTTTTCAAGACAAATTTAGCCCTGAAAGATATGTTACGATTTCGCCCCTTCTTAACCCCCTCCCCCCCCCCCAAAAAAAAAAAAAAAAAAAAAATCGCAAATCCCCAAAAAACTAAAATGTGTTTTTGGAAATATCCGAAGGAAGTCGCATAGCTTTTTTCAACATACTTGTTACACTTTTTGTAGAGTTCTACTCAAAAATCCGGAATCTGTGCAATTTCCCCCATAAATCTATTTTCCCCCTCCTCCCCTTAAAAATAAAAAATTCCTAAATCGCAGATAATGTTTTATTTGTATTCATGTCTAGTCTCCCCATGTTCAATTTCTTTAGTGTGAAGTAACTCGGAGCCGAATTATGCTTACAAACTTTTTTTGACTTTTGCCCCCCCCCCCCTCAGGGTGGAAAAAGGAGGAATTTTTTTTAAGTTGATGAATATAATTTTAAGTTGGAGAAAGTCCTAAATTCCTGCCAAGCGCCGTTGAATTCCGACCAGCCGTTCTCTCGTGATACCCGGACAAATGTAGCGTTACAGACATACAGACAGAACGGTACACACACAGAAAACATTTTCTAAAGTCATTTTTGGCTTTCGTGGTGTATGAAACGCGAAGATACCGCAATTTTTTTTTCTTTTTTTTATATTCTAACAAATTTACAGAACGTAATAAGTCTGATTTTATTAATATAGATAAATTCCTTTTTAAAAATGCTGTTAATAAATTCCATTTGAAAATTGTAAATGTTTGTAGCAATGGGATATAAGTGAGGGCTTAGTTTCGATTTTTTTTTTTTTTTTTTTTTTTTCCGAATACCTAAATTTTTTATAGATTCTCTTGAAACTTCAGATGTAGTAAGAAATTTTTGTACTTACAGTCGGGAGCAAAATTATTCGAGCGCTAGCAATAATTTTGCTAGTATTATTATAATATTCCTGTGTAAATATATTTAATACTGTTTTGTTAAATAAATCCTTATCAGAGTATGTTCTTAGATTGACTAAGAACATGAATTGATAAGAATTTATTTAACAAAGCAGCATTTTTTACATAGGAATTATTGCTAGCGCTCGAATAATTTTGCTACCGACTGTATAGAAAAAGTGTTGTCCCGAAAAGAAAAAACGGTAATCAGCTATAAATTAAACAAAAAAATGTAATGTTTAGATTTACCCTGTTAAAAATAATGCATGAAACGCCTTATAGCTGAAGCCTATGATAATGGTGCTTATTTTACTTATTTATTTATAAAGCATACACATGATAGCTTCATAGGGAATAGTGCGTATGTTCTTTGAAATATAAAAATTCCTTGAACAATAATAGACAGTTTTTAATGTACTTTTTATTTTCATTTATTTTTTAATTACATACACAATTTTTACACGCCATTAAAAAAAAAAAAAGAAATCTATGACTACGTCTAGAAAATAAATTGTGGCTCTGGTAGAAATAGTTCCAAGACATCTTAGTAAATTCTAGCTTTCGTTGATAGGGAGTTCTTAAATTCTTTATCAAAATTCTAAAGCGTTTTTCTATATTATCATGCGCTCAAACTTTTTAAAAATCTTCTTAATGCGAAGACAAGAGGCAAATTTTATTATTTATAATTTTTGTTTATGACCCAATGCTAAAAAATCAAACGAGAATTTTTCGTAATAAAAATGATTCATAATATTCATAATATTTTTTGATCAACTGGAAAATTACAAACTCTCGATCATTTCGCCTATTGTCTATTTAGGTTGTCTGTTTACCATATACGCATAACTTATAAATATATATTTCTATTTCAGAGATTAAATTAAATGACTACTTTTTCGTTCTAGATGAAAGAGGAGGAAAGGGGTATATTGTTTTTTCTTCACAGTGCGATGCAATGTATCTTTTAAAGATACAAAATACTGAACAAAGTATGAAAAATACTAGGATATTGCATGAAATATGCGAATTTTTATTAAATTTTTTTCTAATGCGCATGCGAAAGTGTTAACTTTTGTTTTTCTTAATTTATTACTCAAATGTGAAGACTTACTTTTAAAAGTAAAGGGAGAAGAAAATTAAAACATATTAAAACATCCTTAATTTTCTGGAAGACGTTGTCGATAGACGAATTGAAATTTAATAGTATTATCAAAATGAGAAGAATAAAGTTTTATTCATACTTGGTTATTATAGTGTTGTGCTTTTTTTTTTTTTGAAAGCTTTTTGAATCCACTAATTATAATTAGGATATTTTGAAATTTCAGACTAGTTGTTGTGAGTTTCATATAAGCAGCTTAATGTATCATACTACTAAATTAAGCAAAATAAATTTCTTTAAGGCTTGTGCTTGCGAAATAAAAATTATTTATTAAAAATGCTCATATTTCGTTAGATGCTCAATATTTCTATATTCTGATATCAGCAAGTTCTGTCTAACATAGTAAATAAAGTATATTTTAAAATGACACCACGTTGCTTTAACACTAAACTTACCACGACGGGTCAAATAACCCATTTTAAACTTTTTGTCAGAATTTCTTGAAAATAACATTATCACATCGTCCATGTTTCATGTACCAACGTGTGCTAACATCCTTAACGCTTTGTGCTAACGCTAAAACATCCTTAATTTTCGGGAAGACGTTGTCGATACACGAATTGAAATTTAATAGCATTATCAAAATGAGAAGAATAAAGTTTTATTCATACTTGGTTATAGTGTTGTGCTTTTTTTTTTTTTTTTTTTTTAAAAAAAAAAAAAGCTTTTAGAATCCACCAATTATAATTAGGATATCTTTTTGAAATTCCACACTAGTTGTTGTGAGTTTCATATAAGCAGCTTAATGTATCATACTACTGAATTAAGCAAAAGAAATTTCTTTAAGGTTTGTGCTTGCGAAATAAAATTATTTATTAAAAATGATCATATTTCATTAGATGCTCAATATTTCTAGATTCTGATATCAGCAAGTCTGTCTAACATAGTAAATAAAGTATATTTTAAAATGACACCACGTTGCTTTAACACCAAACCTACCACGACGTGTCAAATAACCCATTTTAAACTTTTTGTCAGAATTTCTTGCAAATAACATTATCACCATTGTCCATGTTTCATGTACCAACGTGTGCTAAATAATATATTTTTGCTATACATAGTGAATTAGTGATATATATAACATTTTAAAGACGGGTCACTTGACCCGCTGTGGTAGGAATAGGTATACATCGGTAAGTTTAATGTTAAAAGTCTACAAGTAATTAAAAAAAAAAGTATAAAAAATTGTCGAAGCTGTTACAGAAACTTTTATGTACTAATATGTATACGCGCTATTTTCCTACAAGTTATTATGTAGAATTATAAGAAGCATAATAACCAAATGTATTTGAAGAAATATTTGTTATAGGGTTAACCTAAACATTATATGTTTGTTTAAATTGTAGCTTATCCCCCTTTTTTTTTATCCTCGGAACAAAACTTTCACTGGAATATATGAGAATACTCGAATATACATGATATTTCTCCCCCTGATATTCCAAGAAATTTCACAAAGAATTTATTTAGATACTTAAAATAATGTCTAAATTCGAAGATGGGCCTTTCATCCATCTCCCTAATGACACTTTATTCAAATTATGTAAAAACTAGTTATGGTTATCGAAGAGACCTATTACATAATACATTTTAGTTTTCATTCATAATTTTAGGATTTTTTCTAAGATTCCACAGTGTAAAGTATTAAGATTTTTATATAGAAATATATGTTAATGAGCTATTGATGCTCTAACCAAGTTTTCGTTTTTAATACAGAAAAAAAACTAAAATTTAAAAGGTTTAGATATATCGTAATTTATTATATACTAGAAAAGACCCGGTTCGGGAACCAACCGAATTCTGAATGCGGGAATTTTTTTTTAATTGAACTCGAAATATACAAAACTCAGTCAGATGCTGCATGCGTACAATACGCAAGCTAAGTCTGACGTCACTGACCGTCTTTGGATGCAATAAAAAGATATCCTATGTTAATCGTCCATTGGAATTTTTGCAAAAAATTATTAAAAACCAAGGAAAATTATTCTCCGATTTTAATCCTCGTATTTGGGTATAAATATGCATTAGTTATCGTAAGCATGTGTTAGATTTAATTATTTTGCTGTCAAATTGACAAAACTTTGATTTTAAATTTCAAAACTCTGTCATCCTTGGCGTTTTTTTGTATTTGGCGACCAAAAACGTAATACGAAACTACACATGCCAGATATATATTTTCGTAATATGTATTGTACGAAATATTTTTTCATATTATTCATTACTCTCTTAATATAAGTTGATGAAATGACCATGATTTTTGGAAGGAATTAAGTAAATTCGCCAGATTATTTAGCGATATTTTTTTTTCCGCCAAGTATGACAGACATGAAATCTATTCCGCTGCAACATATGAGTATCTTATATCAGACACTTTATTTAGACATTTAAAAATAAATTTGACTTCAAATTATGATAGAATATCTATCATTTTCCTTTTAATTAGTATATTAGTTGGATATTTATAGTGTAAATATTATCCTTTGAAATGAAATGTTTATGTTTTCAATCGAATATGGAAGTTTGCTATTTCTTTTCTAGAGTTTTGAAATTTAAATTCAAATTTTATCAATTTTACAACAAAAACAACTTAATCTAACGCATGAATACGATAACTAATACATATCTACACCCAAATATGGAGATTAAAATCGGGAAATAAATTTCCTCCATTTTTAATATTTTTTTACAAAAATTCCAATGGGCGATTAACATAGAAAATATTTTTCTTGCATCCACAGACGGCCATTGACGTCACATTTTCGCTTGCGTATAGGCCAAAGTTTGTTAATGAAATCATTTTTAAATTTATGAAATCAAGAGACTGAGACTGACGCGCTGCCTACTGCGCTACCGAGGTCTTTGAAAACAATAAATATAGTGAATCAACTATTTATTGCTAAATCAGTTAATGTAACAGTTACACTACAATTTAAAAAAATCAATTCTTACTTGTGAAAATAAATAAATATATAAAGTATTCTTAAAAATTATTAAACTCACAAATACAATATTCTACTGTTTACAAATGCACAATATTACTTTTATTTTATTTTATATTGAATGTTAATATTTTTGCTTTTAAGAACAATATTTACTGAAAACGATTCTTTATTTTTCAATGTCACGTGACTGAGCAGACGACTATTTTATTTATTTAACGATCATTTATATTTCCATTAATTTTTGGAACTCTCGTATAACTTTATCTAATTTTTTTTTTTTTTTTTTTTTTTTTTTTACTCCGTTTTCATACTTTAAGTTTTAATGTGCATGAGCAAATTTAAAATGTTACCTATATTTTTTATTTCTCGCGTGAAAGCATATATTTCATTTAAATCTAATCAAAATTTCATTACAAATAAGGTACCGAATGAAAGGGGAAAATTTTTTGAATCCGTCGGTTTAATTAACTTATCGATCGGACAATTAGATTTTTTTTTTAAATAAACTAAAGTATGAAAATTTGATGGCAACCTTCGTCAACACACAGACAAACAGAATCCAAGAAAATCTCTTAGCCGTTTACGCATATAGAGATAAGATTATATGTATATTAGAAACTTGGGCTTAAGAAAACTAGTCACAAATTTTTTCTTGGTTAAATTAAATAAGGTGAATTTTACATTTAATATTAAGATTAAAAAATATAGAGTTGAAATTCAAGTTTTTATTTTAACGTCTAATGAAAAAAAAAATTAATAATTTTGTTAGCAGTTAATATTTCAAGATTTTGCAATCACGCTTAATGTATGTTTCTTGTTATCTTTAGTTTGTCACATTTATTTAAGACGGAAATATAAAATATAATTTCTAAATATGATAAGTGTGTAAATTTAGATAAGTAAACGGAAATGGAGAAACCTTATTATGCAAATATCGGTATTTCCTCTAGTTAAAAATACGTTTTTATAAGTTAAAACAATGATTAATATTTTGCGACACAATTTTACTTCATTGTTAATTATTAATAGAGCTTTGTTTCTTATAAAATGAACTGAATGAAATTGCATATTAATTATTCAAATATGCTTTTAAGTTTGTAAAACTTTTGTAATATTTATCTATATAAAATGTATGTTTGTAAGGTTTTTACACGAAAACTTATCAGCGTTTATATATATAAACATATATATAAATATATGTAATAAGATGCATTTAACAATGAGTAACAAAAAAAAAGAAAAAAAAAAAAATGAAAATGAAAATGTTTATCTGAAACATGCACATGGGTTTTTTAAGCAATATTTTTTTCTCTAACAAAACTCAGGTCTCTTTTTCATTTGCATTTAAAACGGAAAATGGTGCCCACATTTACATTTCGTCTGACATTCAATTCTGATAAGAATGATTAGAGAAAATGCCCTCTTCTTTGAAATAGTAATGTTTTTAATTTTTTTTGATTTTGCGAGATTTTTTTATTTTTTTTTATTTTTTTTTTCTATTTGTAGGCCATTCTGCAAAAAATAATTAAATTTCAAATGTAAAAATAGTATAATTAAAAATAACATTTCTAAAAATAAAAATTTGGTCAAATAACATATATTTTATTTTACTGGGTGCATTTTTTTTTTTTTTCAATCAGAAGGATACATTGTAAAATATTGGCATTTTTATGATACTTCTTAATCTATCTATCTATAAATCGATCGATCGATCGACTTATATGTATATACACTCATACACACACACACACACACACACACACATATATATATATATTTAAGAAGATCTAAGAGCTGCATATAATCTAATATAGGATGCATTTTTTCTTGTATTAACCTTTTTATATACTTTTCAACATTTTTTAAGAGTGATTATGAATTTAGTTAGTCTATATGTATGTCAGTCCTTCTGTCTCTGTCCGTTGTGTGAAAACGTAGGCAAAAAACATTGAATGGATACAAGTACATAAAGGTGAAAAGTGTTAATAATCAATGCATTCCGCATGTTTTTCCGTTCTTGTTTTAATATTAACACTTTCCAACAAGATTGAAAAGTGTTAATGACTTCGATTTGTCTGCCTGTCCGCCCTCTAAATTCCGTAAATATTCATAAAATTTCTAGAAACTGATATATATATATTTTGAGTTTATTATCGGATATTTTCTAGGGAAAATAGAGTAAATACCACCACTATTTTGTGTATAGGGACACCCGAAAGTATTCCAAAGCATTGCGTTTTATGAAATGTATTTCTCTAAATCATACTTTAACACTTTGAAGCAGATTTCTCATCAAACATAATTTTTACACTTTTTTGATAGTTTTAAGTTATTTTAGATCAAAATAAGTGGAAAATGTTATATTTAAAATTTTAATTAATTTTGGTTCTAAAATATAGAGTGGAGCACCGGTGTCCCTTTCTGCGTTAAAGGTAAATTCATCATGGGACACGGGCGTCCCATGAATAAATATTTTTACAAATTACACTTATTTACAATTACTTAGATATAGGAGTAGCAATAATTCATTATTACTGATCTTTTTTAAATAATCAAATTTAATTAGAAATAAATTTTAAAAATTGGTTGATAAAATTTTTTCAAACTACTTTTATTTAACATTTTTATTTTAGTAAAACATTTACTCTGATAATCTAATAGATTTTTTATAGTAACTATTAGACTCTCTTTTATAATAAAAAACTATCATATAATAATAATATTTGTAATAAGATCGTCAAAAAATAAATAAGCAAAAAGGACACCAGTGTCCCATCTGCGTTAAAGAGTTAAAAAATTTACATTACACAAAACTTTATGGAATTGAAGTATGTTATTCCTATGGAAAAAAAAAGATTTCTATAGAATCTAGTGTGATTGGCATGAGGATTTACAGTGCCACACAAAACTATTCTGTTAGAATAAGCGCTATTATTGGAAATTTGCTAGAATTACATTTTCGTTTTCATTAAGCGTTTGTAACACTTTCCATTAAAATATATCTGTAAATATGATTTGATTTCGTGTATCTGCCTGCCCGATTTTCTGACTGTGTGTATGTCCGTCTGTAGCATATATTTTCAAATTTTCTCAAAAATGATATATGTTATTAGAGTTCATTATGGAATGTTCCCTGTTTAAAATGGCATTAACAGGAGATACATCTAAAAGTATTCACATTTAAGTAAGTTTCTACTGCAAAAATTATAAAGAAATTCACATTTATTGTTAACATGCTAAATTAATGTTTTGTATCGAATATGATATACGTAATCCTAAGATTTACAGGGCAACACTATGATATTCAGAAACATTAAGAGCTGCAATTGAAAATTAAGTGTTGAATTCTGGTTGTGTTGCACATTTTTAACACTTTCTAATGAAGTTTAAGATTAATTATGAATACATTTAGTCTATATGCCTACCTTTCTGTCCTTATGTTATATCCGTCATAAGATAAGGCAAAGAATGTTGAAGTTATGTAATACGTTGCATGCTATACGTCACGTTGTACATTATAAGTAGTGTTACTAATTAATGCGTACCACATGATTAGTAACACTCGTTCTTTTTTTTATGATTTTTGTTTAACAATCATTAGTTTCATCCCACACTTGACTTCTTTTGAATTAAGGTTTAGTTGAAACTAGGGAGGTTTGACCCATAGGGAGACTTGACCCATGAGGGTTTTTCCCAAAAAAGGAAATTTTCAGGAAAATGTCAGTGACTGTACTGATTGACGAATCATACAACAGCATTTTGCAGGTAACAGCCGTTCCAGAATAATCCGTAGTTTTCTTGCAATTTAGTGTTGATTGATACTGTTTCTTTCAAGTAAATTTTGAAGATCTTGGAGTCGGTTAAATTTGAACTATTTTTGAGGTAAGTCAATTTCATAAGTGTACTTGTTTTAGTCACTCTTTTCGCTGCAGATTGATATATGGTAGTTTTATATAACTGTAATGTAAGTTGTTAAAAAGTTAGGATTAACAAAGCAAAGCTACTTAAGGAGACTTGACCCAAGCTAACTAGGGAGACTTGACCCAGTGATTAATTTAATGTTCTTTGTTTTATTTAATGGATTTTTATTTTATGAATAACTAAAATAGTGTAATTTAAGGGTGCACACGGATAACGTAGGCTCACTTTGTGTTTCGCGAAATTCTATAGCAAGAAACTAGCAATTCTTGTAAACATAATTAACCCTTTTCTAAGATGACGCAATATGGAGACATTTAAAAGAGATTTTCTTGGTACAGTCAGTCAAATAATTAACTGTTTAACTGTACACAAAACTTTTCTCAGAATGCGAAAGAATGAGTCAATATTAAAAAAAAAAAAAAAAAAAAAAAAACCTTAAAAAAATCTTTTTTTTTACTTTAACTCATTTTATTAAAATAATTTTGTTAAAATTTTAAAATTTGAAATGTAATTTTCTTTTTTAAAATACATCAGATATAATTTCAAAAATTATCATGATCTATATTTATAAAATCACACAGAGTTGAAATTCAAAACTTATCAGTTTTTATTTTTTAATTAATTGTATATAAATTATCGTCTTTTAAAATAAATTGATCTCTAAATATAAGTATTTAAATACAAATTTTGTTTTTTCAAACAATTTAAAGTTTGAAATACAATTTCAATTGACATTTCATAATTTTTAGATTTTATAAATTTCCTAATTTTTGAAAATTAATAATTAATTCATTAATTAATAATTAATCTGTCACTGAACGCCTTTTTGAAGAGGAAGATGATAGTAATTATATTCATGACACATCAAGACCATCGTCATCCAGTGTTACTGGTTTAAATTTTGTTAAAGCCAGCTCTTCAGTATTTACTGTAAGCAGCCAGAAAAACATAATACCCTACCCTAAAATAAGAAAAAGAACACAAAAAAAAATGCACGCAGAAATAAGAAGGGTAAAATTATGGTAGCCACTGACACACCAAATAGAAGAGAAATAGAAGAAATAAAGAGGCAGAAAGAAAAAAAGAAAAATATGTTGGCAAAGAAAAGGCAAAAAAGGCTCGTAATGTGAAATGCATACAAAGCTTAAGACAAACAAAAGAAAAAAATAAGCAATTTTTTGTATTCATTAAAATCTTCTGCTAAATAAAACTAGAAAACGTTTAAATCACAAAACCTGTGTTTTTTTCAATACCTATGCGTTTTCTCACTTTTATGAGGGGGATCATGTCTCCCTAAGTAGGGGGTCAAGTCTCCCTAGGCTTAGGGAAACTTGACCCATATGCTGACTTAAGTTTTTTTTTTTTTTTTTTTTTTGCACTATTTCTAAAAAGAATTGTGCTATTACCTTTAGCCACAGTATGTACAAAATAACAGACTATTTGCTCATATTTTTTATTCAGCTCCAACTGTTATACAAAAAATATGAAAAATTAAAAATCAAAAACTGGGTCAAGTCTCCCTAGTTTCCCCTATATTTGGTGGAGCGATTGTTATAGATTTAAGAGTTCTGAATTTTGAATGTTAATAAGAAAATAAATAAAGTGCGAAATTCCCCGCGGGTTCACTAACTACAAAAGATTCCTGATGACATTCATCTAATACGTATGCTCTGCATAGATGCTATAGAAAACAGAAAAATCAAGCATTTGCTTGGCAACAATGTAAGAAAATTAAAATTAAATAAAGAATGTATGATCATTCAAAAATCAATTTAAAAAAATGTTTTATATTTTTAAACTTAATATTTAGTGAAGATTTAAATATGGTAATTTTTGGTTAATTATTGATATTTCAGTGTGTAAAAATTTAATTAAAAATCTCTAATTGAGAAAGTATACAAACTTAGAATAAAATTTACACGCACACATACACTTAGTTTCTTAGACGTTTTAAAGTCTGTATTATAATTTTTTTTTTTTTTTTTAACCTTGAAAATATTTTGCTCTTTCACCTTAGTTATCACTCTCACATGGCTCAAAATTATAAATTCCTATTTAAAATTTTTCATACCTTAAAATTAATCCTTGAAAAACAACGAATATATTTCGGCTGTTGTCACAGCCATCTTCAACGTTGCGAGTGACGAAACATTGGATTGCCGGTCTTCATGGTAAACAAAATTCTCCCGTTGATGTTTCCTCTTCACTTCATTTCGCGGTAGACAGGAGCTGTTGCCATTCTTCGGGGATAATACTGTGTTCGCGTTCGTTAATGGAGGAAGGAGTGGTTAGAATTTCTATAGCTTCGCGTTTCAGGGCATATTTGTGATTATTGTAATGGGCTATTTTTTGAGTTTTAATAGTGTTAATGTTAATCGGGTTATTGTTATGGGCGGTAGATAGAGCGGTAGAAAATTTATTATGTCTAAGGTCGGATAGATGTTCTTTTTCGCGTTCCACAATAGTCCTCTTGGTCATACCCACATAGCTAGCCTGAGTTTGATCTTCGAAATTAAAATCTATTTTATAAATTCCGGAGGTGTCTTTAGGAGGAATAGTATCTTTTTCATTTCGGAGGTGTTGGAATATATTTTTATTTGGTTTGATTGGAATGTTAATATTAAGTTTAGCAGCTTCGTTTTTGATTTTATTGGCGGCCCCATTACAGAACGGAATGGCGGTGGTAAATTTCATTTTGGTTTTTTGAGCATTAGGAATTATATTATTGTTTTTTAGGCGTTTTTTATAGAGTTTCTGTACTAGATTTTTGCTGTAGTTCGCTTTACTAGCGATATCTTTTATGTGGTTGATTTCGTTTTTTAGGAGGATATGGTTTGAGCAAATTAGGATGGCGCGGTCAATGTAGGAACGGATGGCAGCGAGTTTGTACGCGGTGGGAGTATTGCATTTATTATTGATTATTTCATTACTGGATGTGGGTTTTCTATATACAGTAGTTTCAAAAGTGTTTTTCGGGTTTTTAGTTATGAGAACGTCTAAGAAAGGTAAGGAGTTATTAATTTCGGTTTCATTGGTGAATTTTAAGTTGGGATCGAGTTTATTAAGATCATCGAGGAGGGAGGTTGGGTTAATGTGAGCGGGAATAATTGTGAAAATGTCGTCGACGTAACGTGACCATAGCTTACAGTGATTGATAATATTTGAGGCTTGATTTTCAATTAAACGCATTTTTAATTCGGCGATGGGCCCCGATATGGGAGACCCCATGGAGACACCTTGGGTTTGTTTATAGATGGTATTATTAAAAGCAAAGTAGGATTCGTTAAGAAGGAGGTTATTTGCACGGATGAGAGTTTCGCTAATTTTGTTGTCACCATAAGTAGTAATTAATTTGGAGTTAATGATTTGGGTTATTTCAGGGATATTAATTGAAGGGTAAAGGTCTTTGACGTCGTAGCTGTTGAGAGTGTCATTAAAATTGTAGTTGGTGTTGCGTAAAGTTTGAATGAAATCCGCGGTGGAGGTTATGGAATAGGTTGTAGGAGGAAGGATTGATCGGTAAATATCTTTCATATATAATTCTAAGCTATATGTTGGTCCTTCGGATTTATTAACAATCGGTCTAAGGGATGGGGGATTTTTATGGTCTTTATATTTGCCAAACATGCGAGGTATTATGGGGGCATGGTTAAGGTAAAGGGGGGGGTTGTTATTGGGCCAACTGCCAGTTTTTATGAGTGTTTTAGTTTTTTCTACAAGTTTTTTAAGAGGGGAGTGGGTAATTTTTTCGGCTTTTAATTTCTCTATAGCTTCTAACATCATGATATTATATTGGGTGCGATCCATAATAGTGATTGTGTTGGTTTTATCGGTCATTAGGTAGGTTAGGTTACGATTTTTCTTTAAGATTTTAAGGCAGTTTATATCGGCGAGATCGGGGCTATTTTTTAAAAAGGGATTTAATAGATTTAACAGCAGTGTTTCGAATTGTGTTATGTTTACGAGTAGGGAGGTTATCAATGGCACTTTCTATGTGGGCGATCCCATCTTTGATGTTAAGTTTATCATTAAGTATGAATTTTGAACCAAGTTTTAAAACAGTCCATATAAAAGCTAAAAAACCCAAAAAAAGGAGTAAAAATATAGTAGAGCATTAAAAGAGAAAGTTGAAACATCAATAAAATGATTAAAAATTAATAGTGAGTTAATAAGAGACCGCGAAACATCAGTATAAAAATGAAGGAGGTGTGAAGTCCAGCTCATCGAAGTTCAACGTCATTATCAAGTTCCATTACGGAAAAAACCCGGTATCGGTTAATAAATATTCATTACAAGACAAAAGGATTACAATTACTATTTAAAATTTTTCATACCTTAAAATTAATCCTTGAAAAACAACGAATATATTTCGGCTGTTGTCACAGCCATCTTCAACGTTGCGAGTGACGAAACATTGGATTGCCGGTCTTCATGGTAAACAACATGTTTCGTCACTCGCAACGTTGAAGATGGCTGTGACAACAGCCGAAATATATTCGTTGTTTTTCAAGGATTAATTTTAAGGTATGAAAAATTTTAAATAGTAATTGTAATCCTTTTGTCTTGTAATGAATATTTATTAACCGATACCGGGTTTTTTCCGTAATGGAACTTGATAATGACGTTGAACTTCGATGAGCTGGACTTCACACCTCCTTCATTTTTATACTGATGTTTCGCGGTCTCTTATTAACTCACTATTAATTTTTAATCATTTTATTGATGTTTCAACTTTCTCTTTTAATGCTCTACTATATTTTTACTCCTTTTTTTGGGTTTTTTAGCTTTTATATGGAAACATCAACGGGAGAATTTTCTTCACCATGAAGACCGGCAATCCAATGTTTCGTCACTCGCAACGTTGAAGATGGCTGTGACAACAGCCGAAATATATTCGTTGTTTTTCAAGGATTAATTTTAAGGTATGAAAAATTTTAAATAGTAATTGTAATCCTTTTGTCTTGTAATGAATAATTATAAATTCCTTTTTAAAGCAATGCGTGAAAACTGGGATGCCATGTATTAATTAAATCATACAAAACGTCATAATGAATACAATATTAGCTTTATTTTAAGAATAAAAAGTTTTAATACATAAAAAAAAACCGTATAAGAAGAGAAAATTTCAATTTTTATGACAAGCAAAACAAAGACGCATTTTCAAGCGGATATAAACTTGCAGAACGAAGATAAAAGAATATATTTTTCAGCATATTCTTTTGTTTTCTTTATATACACTACTGGCCATTAAAATTGCTACAGCAAGAAGGAATAATAATAACGGAATGAAATTTGTTGGACACATACATCATAGTAGGAAGAACAATTCATTAAAATTTCAGGAAATGTGGAGTAATATGTACTGAGAAAACAGTACATAAAGCAGCGATCTCTGTGAGCAATAACAGCACTTATCTGCCTAGGCATTGAATCGAACAGCGATTGAATAACATGTACGGGTAGAGTACTTCATGAAGTTTTAACACGATGCCACAATTCATCGATCGAAAGTACTGGTGAGTGGTGGGGGCCAGTCGTATTTCAACGATTAAACAGTCATTTTCATTGGTGCGAGATCAGGAGAATCCGCTGACCAGATAAACAGTCGAACACATTCTGTACCAAAGAAGGTCCGGATAATACAAACAACTTGCGGTCGTGCATTATCTTGTTTAAATTTTGCGCTTCGGAGGCTTCTAATAGAGGGCAGAGGGGTGGGCCTTAACTCATCAGAAATTTAATGGCCGCTGTTCAGAGTGCCAGGAATACGAACATGAAGTAATCGAGGCATGCATCCAATGGGAACCCATAACATCATTGCGAATGATGGACAGTGTGATGATGTCGAATCCTAGTTGGCAATGTGCATTATTCATTATGCCGTTAAATACGGATAAAGCAATATTGATGCTGTAAACAGGATTGTGATTTGTCTGAAAAGTGATTTCACGTCATTCCTGCGTCCAGGTTCATCGTTGATCACACATTAATGGCGCCCATATCAGTGACGAAGTTTTGAGGGTAATCAGAATTTTGGTAGCCGCATACTGAGTCACCACCTGGATTGATGGTATGTGGTACCATTAGATACACGTCCCGGTCACCTCTTGCTTTCATTCCCGCCACTCTGAATACCAGACATTACATTTCTGACGAGTTAAGGCCCATCGCTCTGCCTTATGTTCAAGGCATCCGAAGAGCAACATTTAAGCAGCACGGTGCACGACCGCAAGTTGTCCATATTGTCTGGACCTTCATTGATGCCGAATGTGTTCGACCGTTGCTCTGGCCAGCGCGTTCTCCTGATCTCGCACCAATGAAAATGACTGTTTAATCGTTGAAAAGCGACTGATCTCCTACCACTCACCAGTAACTTCGATCGATGAATTGTGGCTTCGTGTTAAAACTTCATGAAGTGCTCTACCCGTACATGTCATCCAATCGCTGTTCGATTCAATGCATAGGCAGATAAGTGCTGTTATTGCTCATAGAGGTCGCTGCTTTATGTACTGTTTTTTGAGTACATATTACTCCAAATTTCCTGAAATTTTAATCAATTGTTCTTTCTACTATAATGTATGTGTCTAACAAATTTCATTCCTTTATTATTATTCCTTCTTGGTGTAGCAATTTTAATGGCCAGTAGTATATATATGTTTAAAAATCAGAAAATTGTTAGTGTAAATTAGTATTTATTATCTACTACCTAGAAAATTAAATATGTTATAGCTTACAGAATAAACTGAAATTCAATTTCTCTTTTAAAAAGAAAACGTAAGGAAGCTTTTTCTATATTCATTTATAATCAAAACAAACTGTATTAACATCGATTGATAAAAATAAAAAATTGGGTAAAACCCCTCACAGTTATAAATTATAGAATAATCAGAATGCTAATTTTTTTTAGTGATAATATATTTTACCACAGGACTATTTTAGGATTTCAAAATCGTATTTGTTTGTAAAAAGCAACTAAGATAGGTTCTAAATAATATAAAAAACATTAAATTTATTGAAACAAAATATCATTGCAGACTCAAATATTTATGTATGTGTAAGCTAAAATTTTACAGGACGTGAAATTTCAGATTTGGGAAAAGTAAATAAAATGATTAAGAACTAAGAAATGTATAACATGGTATAAGCTTTCAAATGATTTTAGAATGCTAGAAATGATAATGAAACTTACTTTTTAGTAACAGTGTTATAAATGTTAGCAGACGTGAAGTGCTGGGTACACCGTGGTATTCTCTAAAACTCGGATGAACATTGGTTAGGACTCCTTAGAAAGGATTCCACGGAGGGCAATGTACAGAGATCCAAGTACCTATAGTGCGGACAATTGCTCTTGATCCTAACACCAATATTATACAATATATTTATTTATTTATAATTCTACTTATAAATATTTTCAATATTCATTTTTTTCCTCCAAACCTATTGTTCTCTTCAGGTACGCTATGTTTTATTTATGATAAATCTTCATTTTATAAATCAATTTATTTCTTTTATAAACGTTTTCACGTACATATAAAAAAGTCTATTAAAAAAATAGTTAAAGAAATAAAAATAATTCAAAATAATTCGAAATTAGAGCTAAAGTTTGAAAACTATTCGGTATTAACTTCACATAATTACACTTCTTAGATTTTTGCACAGGAACAGTTTGGACGAGGAAATGATTTAAAGTTCCTTTGAAGTATCAGTTACCAAGGAGACACGATCCTTCCTTTAAAAATTATTAAATTCTTAGAAATTCTTGGTATTGAAAAGTAAATTTGATCTTGGAAATTGAGATAGTGGGTATAGAATAGTATCTGTATCGTATTGGAAACTCGAAATTTGATTCTAATAACAGAATTTTTATCTTACGTTTTATTTTTTTTTTCATATTTTCTCACAAATTTCATATTTTGTACATTTTAGTGGATTTCATAAATGTATGTACACATAGTCATTTACACAATCTTGTAAAATATAATTCTGTGGAAATGTATAGTAATATTTAAGTTATTATTTCATTCTATAATTCAAATTCGAACTTTATTCTGGATCTTATACACTCTGAATAATTTCTTTTGAAATTTCTTTTTCATATATTCGTCAATAATGTATATCTCAATTTAGAGAAATACATAAATTTATATAACTATTGTTGAGAAAAATATAAATATATATTTTAGAGCTAAATTTCATAAAAAATATTTAAAATTCAGAATTTTTTACGAAACCTTTAGAGAGTATCTTTTTTAACCCTCTGACTGCTGCTGACGTATATATTCGGTCACTGAGCTGTTCTTTTCCGCACAATACACTTATAATTCAAAATTATATAATTATGAAATTCCAGGTTATTTTTCAATTTTGAAGTTCTTAAATAGTATTTATAAGGATTATAATCATGTCCACAGACATATTTTTAATCTAGAATTGAAATATATATTAATTTTGTTCACTGAAAAAAAAAAAAAAAAAAAAAAAAAAAATGCAGTGAAAACAACATTACAACTTTGCCTTTTTTAAAGGCGGTCATGTGGTTAAAAATATTTATATTATCTAATATTCTTTTAACAAAATGTTTGATGTGTGTATTTTGTTCTTATATAAGTGAAATGGGATTTAGTACTACGTTTTTATTGACATAAAACTTGCTTAAAGAATGCATATATATATATTTTTTTTATTATTAAAGTAGTTTTGCAATGTTTACATAATATTAAATAGCTTTAATTGTTCTTTCATATTCCGTAATTAAATTCATTATGTCTTATAAGAGAAGTTTTAAAACTGTAAACATTGTTGAATGTTTTCTTATATATATATATATATATATATATCTACATGTATATTTAAATTTTAGAACAAGTAAATATATATACATTTTTTTCTATTATATTCAATACAAGAAAGCATTGGATTCGTATAAAAATTCGACTTTCATTTATAATAGTTTTTTTACGTTTTGAGATATCTTAAACACGTTTTCAGAATATCTGAAAAACGTTTGCTTGTTTATATGCCAAACATTTTGTGGAAGCTTTTGATCAAGAACAGAATTTCATGAAAATTTATACACAGAGTTGTAACTGGATACAAATTGGTTTCTATCAACGCTTAGTCATATTGTTTAACAGGCGACGCTTTTATCCCATTTTATCTTCATTTTCAATATGATAGTATAGGAATTTTCATATAAATGTACGCAATTAAGATTACTAACTAGGCAATTGTGTAAATGAAAATTTTATTTATAAGTAGTAGGTTCTGCATGCTTCGCAAATCACTATATTTATTCGCTATAAATAAATTTTTAAAAGCACTTATCCCTATATTCGAATCACTGTATAAATAATATTTAAAAATAATTTCTTCGAAATCGCTTAAAACATTACGTTGGCTCCCCGCTCACTTCGGCAGCGTGTTCCTCATCTGCACTATTTCGATTTCGGGTCTCTACATGCTTGCATTTGCGTCTTAACCGAACATTTCAATTTTGGTGCTAAGTGGACGATAAGAGGCGCTGTTATTATTTTGGAATGACGTTTTACGGATAGATTTTCGTCTTTACTCTATGATAACAGATTGCAGTACCAGACAATCTTCACAGCTAAAAAAAAAAAAAAAAAAAAAAAAAAAATTCTTTGCGGTTTATGACGTTCTAATGATACTGGAAAACTTTTCTTTTATCAATTACCTTATTTTCTATAAATTACATTCAAAAAGTATCACATTTGCTTTTAGAGGATTGAATCAATGACTCTAACCAAACGCTCTAACCAACTGAGCTAATAGGCTACGTGAAGATTTTTACTTTTAAGTTTGTAACTCTAGAAATTATCACTTGAGAAATGTATAGATTTTTATCAAATAAAAAAAATAAAATAAAATAAAATAAAATAAAATAAAAACTTTGCAATTAGGGCCAGAGTTGCACCAGAAGAGGTCAACAGGGTCATGCAGGAAAACTTCTGTATCTCTGCGATCAGCAATTTGCCTACAAAAGCCACATGTTATGTTATATGTAGAGAAAGTTGTGATATCAAAAATCACATATTCTAAATTACATATTGTATTTCAAAATTTAATTCATTTCCCATCTTTATAAAAACCATCTGAAAAGTCTGCGGTTCCTCAGCTAGCAAAATATCAAATTTATTATCGCTCTGTTTCTTGCAATAAATAATGTAAAAAACAGTAAGAGGTGTGGCTTGTCACACAAGGAGCTGGGAAGTTCAATCTTTTCATCTCAGTAAAATAAAAAAGAATAAAATCTTCGCTGATGTGTCACTTTTGAAGCAAAGTACAGATGCATCCGCTCTTTGAAAAGAAATTATGTACTTTGTATCGGCTAAAAGACTGATGAAATCATAAATCCTTGTGGTTAAATTCCTAACGTACATTTTTGATTCCCAAGATATATTAACGGTATTTTTAGCTGAAATTAGAGCCGCCAATACATTAAAAAAAGTGATACGGATTAAAGCATAACGGAAAAAATGGGTGTTGCTCTTGGTTACTTTCTGATATCAGTTCGGCGTGTAATTTGTGGTTTTTAATGAGAAGTAATTGAGCCAAACTTTAATCACTTTTTCGTTAACTTTCATGATGTAAGGAGTCTTTTCCTTTGCTCTGTTCTCTTCGTGTTCTTATACTCGTAAAAGAATATTTTTTATCATGCATATTTGTAAAGAATAACTTTTTTGTTAAACTCTAATTGGATGTTTATATTAGAGTATTTTTGTAAGATTTTATTGCGATATGTTGTCAAGATTTTAAAGTAAAATAAAATGGTTCAAGTCAGCGTGTAGAACCTGGATTCTTATTATATGTTGTCTCCTCAACGTAAAAACCACGGCCACTTGCTTGCAAGGATTATGCTTTCATTATGTACTCCACTTCGGTAGCAATTCTTCAGAATCAAATTGAAATTATTATTGAATAATACTTCTGCATCAAAACTAAGTATTTTAAGCAGACCAACAAAAAGTGTAACAGCAGTAACAGTCCTTCCCAATAAATTCAAGGCAGATTAACAACAGTCTTGATATTTTTTATTATTAATAAATTTAGTCATTATAATTAAACGGGGAGATTAGGGGGGCAACAGACCCTCTCACACAAAATTATAGGTCATATAAAACTATTCCTAAAACTAGTTTATATTTAGAGGAGCAGTATACCTTCTCATACAAAATTAAAACTATTCCCAAACTTATTTTATTTTCCTAAGCCTATTTTTAATTCCTAAACCTATTTTAGTAGATTTACTGTTAGATTTAATATTATTATCTTACGTTATTGATCTTACGACTTAATGTTGAACAATCTATCTTTACTCTATTGAAATGTAGGGTAAGTAAAAGTCGTGTAAGTGACACACCAGAATATTATTATTATTACTATTATTTTGGAAAGCATATGCCGTTCAGCAAAAAAATACATCATAAAAATACATTTCATGAAATCAAATTTAATTAAGCTATTTTTAAAAGGTACATGAAATGTATTTTGTTTATTAAAAAAATAAAAAATAAAATAAGAATTCATACTATTCTTCGACCACATTTCATGAAACCATGGAAGCCTCTGCGCAAGTTAGAATAGGGGTGGCAGTCATGTGAGTCAGAGAAAATAAGCGATAACGGAGCGCGGAATTACTGGATGTTTTCCAGATCCCAACCTGTTGCTCAATTTGGCAACCCTCCAACTTTTTGGATTCACCATCACTTTTAGTTTTAGGAAACGTGGCTACACTATACTTTATTTAGCAAAGTTACATTTAATACTCAATGAAATGGTTGCGATACATTAAGTTAAATTTAAAATTGTATCTACTGCAGACGTACGTTAATGGAATTTTGCAAATGCATTCAGCACATTATGCGTATTACGACATCATAAAAGATAAAGGAAAATTTTATATTTTAATGAAAACCTTCAGATGTACAATCGATAACAAAAGTATCCGAACACTAGCAAAAATTCCTATGTATAAAAAGTAGAATTAATACTGTTTTGTTTAATAAATCCTTGTCGAATCATGTTCTTAGACTAAAAACATGATTCGACAAGGATTTATTTAACAAAACAGTATCTTTTTTATATAGGAATTTTTGCTAGTGTTCGGATGCTTTTGTTACCGACTGTATGATATGGATAAAAAAAGGTAACAAGTTCTACCATATAAAGCAAAAACACCTCAATGTATAACTTAAACCATTCGTGTTTTTAAAGCGATACAAAATGTTTTACACTGAAATAAAACAATTTCATAAAAGTTTAAAACCTTAAATATGAGTAGTTCAGAAGCCAAATAATGTGAGTCAATGAAAAAAAAATGAAAAATGAACTATATGATTTGTGACCGATAGAGAATTTCAAGTTTTTTTAGAGATAAGAACAAGTAAGTAGATTTAATTATTATCAACCAGGATGCAGCACCATCAATGCTCACTGAACTGTTAGCATTGTATCTGTATTAATAAAATCAGACTTTTGTCAGTAAGTTTCTCAGAATCAAAAAAAATTCCGATATCTTCCGTTTCACGCACCATGAAAGCCGAAAATGACTTCAGAATTTTTTTGTGTGTGCCGTTGTGTTTGTATGTCTGTAACGCTATTTTTCTCTGGGTATCACGCGAGAACAGCTGGACGGAATTACACAACACTTTGCAGGAATTTAGGTATTTACCCAACTTAAAATTATATGTATCAACTTTTACAAATGCCTCCCCCCCACCTTTTTTTCCTCCTGGAGGGGGCAGGAAGAAATAACATGTTTGTAAGAAAAACTCGGCTCCAAATTACTTCACGGCGAAAAAAAATTGCATACGGAGAGACTAGACTTGAGAAAAAAAAAACTGCGATTTTGAAATTTTTGATTTTCAAGGGGGAGGGGAAAACCAATTTTTGGCAGAAATTTCACAAATTTTGGATTTTTGAGTAGAACTCGACCAAAAATGGTACACAGATGTTGAAAACAGCTATGCATCTTCTTTATCATACTTCCAAAAACCTTTTTTGTTTTGTGATTCTCGATTTTTTTTTTTTTATTATTTATTTGTTTGGTGGTGGGGAGGGCATTACGAGGGTGAAAATTCGAGACAACGCTTTAGCGCTGACAAATGTATTGGAGCTGCTCTCAAGAATTTTGGTGGGTGGATTGTTTATATGTATCCGATACCTACAGTAGCGGAATTTTAAGAAATTTCCCTCACTTTTCCCTGGGGAGGCAAGAGACCAAAACATTTTTGTAAGCATTACTCGGCTCCAAACTACTTAACGGGGCAGAAATTGCACATAAAGGAGAGTAGACTTGAATGCAAGAAAGCATTTTCTGCGATTTTGGATTTTTCGATTTTTAAGAAGGGGAGGGAAAAACATCGAAAATTCCAAATTTTTGAGTACAGCTTTACAAAAAATAGTACAAATATACTGAAATCAGCCATGTGTCTTCTTTAGAATATTTCCAAAAACCCATTTCTGTTTTTTCATGATTTTCTATTTCGGAGATTGCATTACGAGGGGAAGAATTCGAGACCCCCTCCCTTTTCAGCACAAAATGTATCCTGGGAAGTCTAGGCGAGCTGCGGTCACGTATTTTGGTACGTAAATAGTTTTTATGTATCCGATACCTATTGTAACGGGATTTTATGAAATTCCTCCCCAATTCACCCTTGTGGTCGTGGGGATGGCTATAAACACATTTCCAAGCGCAACCTTGCTTCATACTATCTCAATAAGATTAATGTTTATGTGTGTGTCTGTTATAAGTACCCAACAAGCACTACAATGGGGTTTTGTGAAATTCCCCCCTTTAAAAGTTGGAAGGAAATAAATATTCAGAACGAATTCTGCTCCAAATTATGCCAGGAAATCGATTTATTGATGTTGAGTGGTGATGCGTACCCAATACACACACCACAAAGGGATTTTGTGAAATTACTTTCTAACCCTCCAGTAGGAAGGGGGGGAAGCAAAAGAAAAAAGTTTTCAAGACTAAATCTGCTTCAAATTATCTTAGAATAGCTATTTTTGATGTATGGGTCAGTTATATGTATCCAACACGTAGTCTCGAGAGATTTTCAGAAATTCTCCCTCTTTCCATCCTTTATCATCATAACTCTGCTCCAACTTATCTGAGGAAAGCATTTTTTTTTTATGTATTGGTTGGCTATGTATATGCAACACACACTCTAAAGGGATTTTGCGAAATCTCCCCCCACCCTTTTTTTTTTGTTGTTGGGCGGGGCAAAAAACACGTTTTCAAATTTGAATATGCTTCAAATTTTCATAGAATGGCGAATTGTGGCATGTGAGTCTTGATTAAGAGTACGAAACATGCACTGTGTGGAATTTCTCGGAACTTCTAACTTACCCGCTGGGGGGGGAGGGGACTAAAAAGCGGATAAATCGCTGCCGAAGGCTGTGGGGACCCACACACTTCCTGTTGTGTGTCAAAAAACCTCTACCGTATGCAGCGGAAACTTTAAATTAAATTTCGACAGATTTTCAGGTTTTTATTTTTGAAATCTTATAATAATTATATGGAATTTTGAGAATTCTTTTACATATAGTGTCCAGCGAAGACGACAAAGCCTGCTAGTTCTATATTAAAATTCTCAGTTTCTCAGTTTCGTGATTTTTTTTTTTTTTTCGTTTGCTCTTATTAGCTTCTGAATATTTCCGCAAATGAATACTTAAACCAATTAAAAAATAAACATTTAATTAAGTTTTAAACTGTATGAAAAATTTATACATTAAAAGTTTCTGAAACTATATATATATTATTCAATATAATTATAAATGCATAGATAAATACACTGAAAGTACGTTCTTCCTTAACAAAAAATTATTTATCATTTACACGGATTAGCTTCTGAACCATCCGTATTTACACAAATTATTACTTAAACCAATCAAAAATTAATTATTTAATCGAGCTTTAAATTGTCTGAAAAATTTATACAATAAAAGTTTCATAAAACTATGATTTTTATTTTTATTTAATAATAATTATGAATGTATAAAGTCATAATGAATTAATTAATTATAAAGTCATAAAGAATATGTTTTTTTCTTAACAAAAATGTATCTATCATTTACGCTGATTAGCTTCTGAACCATCCATATTTCCACATATTATTACTTAAACCAATAAAAAATTAATCACTTAATCAAGCTTCAATTTGTCTGAAAAATTTACACATTAAAAATTTCAGAAAACATTTTTAATTTTTTTTTTTGTTTAAAACTAATTATAAATGTATAAATAAAATTATAAAAAGTATATTTTTCCTGAACAAAAATTTATTTCTTCAATCGTGAAAGCTATAACTAAATTAAGAAGAAAAATGCCAGAAAGCATTTTAAAGATTTGGGTGGAAAGCATTACATAATAGTAATAATAATAATAATGATAATAATAATAATAAATGTTCATAAAATAAATTTTTTAAGATATTACTTTTTCTTATTGAATTACACATTTTAATTATATTATGCTATTTTTTTTTTTTTTTTCATGTTGATATCATTTAAAACATATGTTTTAAAAAATATTTTTTGAACCTATCATATTATATCGGTTGTGTTTTACTTCCTTTTTTTGGCAATCAGTCTCATTCTCAATTTTAACCATTACATTTCATCGATAACAAAATTAAAGATAGAAAGAAAAAATATATATTTTTCTTATTCTTTTATTTTATTCACAATAAATCATGATAGGTGCATCTTTTTAAATATCTAGTTAAACTGCTTTAGTTAAAACTGCAAATACTACATTATTTAGTGTAAATGTATCTTATACAGAAATACTTGACACATTAATAACAAGTCATCTAATAAATAACCTTCTGTTCTATTGCCAACTATTTTGCGATAAAACTTAATCTCAAAGAAATAGGAAATGTCAACTTTCAAATAATATCATTTGGAGGAAGAATCTTTTTTTTTTTATCCAGGTAAATACCTGAAATGAAAGCAATGAAACAATAAATGGGAAAACAATGTTCAAAGTTGCGGAAATTAAGAAAAGTACAAAAGAAATATTTCTAATAATCAAGAATATAGAAAACAAAAACTCAAAGAATTTCTATAAACTGAGATTTATTTACAAATCTTTTTCTTTTCAAAGAGAAAATAATATGAAAGTATTTGCTTTTGTCAATACAGGTATGAAATTTTTTGCGGTGATTTGTTGAAATAAAATTTTTTCTTTTTTCTTTTTTCTTTCAAAAACTTGTTTTCAATTTATCTATTTTAAAAAGAAACATTTATATTTAAACATTTATTCATTAATGAAATCAGTTTTATATGTAAGTAATTTTAACCAATTCTCAGAGCCGTCAAAATTTTAATTTATTTCGTCGCACTTTTAGCCCCGCCTTTATTTCATACCACTATTATTTTAAGAGTAATATTGTCTTATATTATCGTTGTTATACATTGGAGTAAATTATTCCATAAATAAAATGGTTCGAAATAAAGGTGGGTCTGAAATTGCTCCGGAATAAATTATATTGTTGGCAACTACACATTCTAATAATTCCTTAAAAAGCTTTCGTCTAATGGAAATTGAAAAAAAAAATAATAATAATAATTTCTTAGGCTTTCTTAACAAACATTATACGTGCACACAGTGTGTGTGTGTGTGTACATAATACCTTTGTAGATTAATAAATTGGCATTTTTTTCGTCCCCTTTTGGTTTCTGGTGTCTTAATATGTCATTTCTTTCATTTTTCTGAAATTTTTGGGGCCTGTAAACTGTAAAGGGTTAAAAACACACACAATTACAATTAAATTTTTTCATTAGTGTGATCCTGATGATGAATTTGTGTGATATTTCATATTGTGTTTTGTCCACTATATGAGGTATTCACTCTAGAAGTTCGTAAAAATTTTATGTTTGAACTTGTAATTTGACAAATTATAATTATTTTAGTTATTAAGTTACAACAATGTGACATAACATGGGTCACTTTTACCTTAGTTATTTGAATACCAATATTTAAAATTAGCACTCTTAATTTTCATTCAAAGAGATATGTGCCAAAATATAAAGGTCTAATAAGGCCATTTTTAACGATGAAAATGACTTTTGATGACCTGTATAAAATCCAAAGTCAACAGTAAAGAATAAATAAAAGCTGTTTTAAACATCTCTCCTGTGTGCGTATAAGAGGCTTAAATATCAAAACAATCAAAAATAGTCAAGCAACACACTTCCATGAAATTACACCTGACAGGTATATACTTATTTATTTCCTTTTTATTATTATTATTATTATTATTATTATTTTAATGGTAGTGAGGTAAATATAAATTAAATTTTCTTGAAGTTTTACTTGAAGAGCAACTATTTTTACAGGAAAATACTTGCTTATATATAGATACACAAAGATACATATATATGTACATTAGGATGTCCCTTTATTGAGGGGGGGTTCTATTGGGTATCTATTTGACGCTAAATTTTGATTTAGGGAAATACTAATATCTTCATTAAGATATTTTCTTCAATTCGGCAAGTGTTAACATCATCCTAGAAAGCTGATATTTTGCTAAAAAAATGTTTAGAGTCAAATAGAAAAAAATTAGACTGTATGCGTATCAGATTCAAAAAAGAAAACCTTCCCCCCGGATACCCTATTATATACCCTAATTATTATAATGTTAAATGTTCTGGTATTATTTATTATTTTTTAAATTAATTTTTTTTTAGTTTTATGCACCAACTTGAATTAAATATGTTTAATTTTAATTATTTACAAAATACAATGAAAGCAAAATTTCAATCGAACATTAGTTTAGAAAACATGTTTGGAAAGAAGGAACATTTTTCAAGCTTCAATTATTTTAACGTTGTCAGTATTTAGTTTGCATTTCGAAGTTTTCTACATGTATTTTCTATACGCAAGAAAATAATTTAGATAAAGATTTCTTTTACATCCCTATTTTAAAGATCCTTATATTGGAAATTTTACGATCGTTTAATATATATATATATATATATATATATATATATATATATATATATATATATATATATATATATATATATATTAAGTGTCCAGTTTTATACTATAGCTTTTTTTAAGTTTTTATTAAACCTTAGTTTAAGAAGAAAATAACACTTATAAAAAAATATTTTCTTTTAATTAAAAAAAAGATATCTTTTAAAGATTGGATAATTATAACAGGGATGGAACACGGGCGCAGAATTCATACCGGAATCTGTTTAAGAAATTTATCTGCTTATAATATCGTTGATTTAAGAAGTAGAAAATTTTCTTACATTGATAGTGGTATGAATTTTGCGCCCGTGTTCCATCCCTGTTATAATAAATAAATAAATAAATATATAAATAAAATATTAATTATACTTTCAAAATAATTCGTATTATGAAAAATTACAAAAATAAAAACGTCTGCTTTCATGTGAATAAACAGTAACATTATAATTTGAAACCAACTTTTTTTTTTTTTTTTTTTTTCAGAAACATTCGAATTTAAATATTTAGTTTTCGATCTCATACAAATATACATTTGTTGAATATAGTGTTATACAAAATACGCTCTCTAAACACGGATTTTTATGTCTCAAAAATTTCTGTTTTTTTATTGATACACTGTAAAAAATATGTCTTATTTGCTGCCAGAAATTCTCTGTAATTTGAGAAAATACGCGTAATTTACGAAAAAATTACGTTGTCAGAACGCATTTTCTCAAATTACAGAGAATTTCTGGCAGCAGACAGGACAAATATTTTACAGTGTATTTCTACATAGCATAATTGCATAAAAAATAATTTATTTATGTGCTAGTATTCCATAAATTTGCTTAAATAATCTTATAATATCAAACATTAATGAATTTATGAACTTGAAAAATCTTTTAAGATATTTAATTTAAGATATTTAATATTTAAGATAAATTTAAGATATTTAATAAAACAAAGCATATTATTAATTTGAAATGCATTCTAGAAGTAAGATAATTGCTAACATAATTGTTAAGATAACATGATTGTAAGATAATTGCTAACATAAATCTCAAAGTATTAGAAAAAAATTTGCTAAATTATTGCATATCATTAATATTTCTTTTCTAACCAGCTTTAGCATAAAGAAAGCAAAAATCACTAGAAATAATATATCTATAGTTTATGGAATTATTGCAAGCAGTTCTCGTTTCAAATAATAAATATTAACAAAATAAGGTAGATCTTACTTACATGCAGATTAAAATTATATATATGTATATGTTATATAATGTATATGATCTTTATATTATATAAAATATACGTATTATGTGTATAATATATATAATAATACATACTAATTAATTCTATAATCTATAGTCACAAAATTTTATTTTTAATAATATACTGCAGAAAAAAAGAAAAAAAATGTTTTAAATACTAATGAATAAATTAAATTAGATTTGTTGATTAGTTAGTTGTTTTGTGTGACACAAGGTATAAAATAGAACATTCTGCGCCAATAATTAAATCAGGAAGGTCATCGTAAATATTTCCTATACTTCATTAAAAAACGTATATGATACAAACATGATGAAACGTTCCTATTGAAACATACATATAATTATATTTATGCTTTCCTAAAAACAATGTATAAGTTGCTTCCAAAAAACAATGTTTTATGTTTAGTGCATTTTTATGTATATATATTTATCTTGAAACATGAGAAAACTTAATATTTACACATATATTGTTTATTAAAAATGTTTATTCTTTTTGTACGGGCTGAAAAATAGCTTACCTTAATCGATCTTAATAATATATCAATCTTTAAGAAATGATAAAACTTATTCCTTAGACAAATTTAGAGAAATTGCCCTATATCTAACAAAAGTTAATTCTAATTTTCACTGAGAATAAATCTCATTGCCATTTTAATTATTTATGATTGTCTTTAATACTTTTTTCTCATCCATCTTATAACAGCTTGAATTAATCTTTAAACAAAAAGTTATGACGTATAGTTGTATTAGAAATATTATCCCTTAACTCTACTTCTTAATCATATAGTACGAGTAAATGTTTTGCACCAGAATTGAAATTTGTAATAGCGAGATACAACAGATAGCCTTAACACAACTCATTACATAATTCAAGAAAAACGTAACTTACAAATGTTTTGTAATATATATACTGTTTAGATTTTCTTATAAAGGTACAAATTATAAATCGTTTTCAAGTATAATATGTCAAAAAAACACCAAAAATACCTAAAAATAAAGTATATTGCAGAATTACATTGCATAAGACGATGGAAGAAAGTATTTCTAAGAATTTCAATTCGTCTAAACATTTTTTTGTTGTTGTTGTTGTTATTGTTGTCGTTGTCAATTTGCAAAGGAGAATTATTTATGGAACATTATGTAGAGTGGAACATTAAAAAAAAAATTAGAAGAAAAGCAAATGCTGTGAATATATACATTAAAGCTAAAGTTACACTTTGTGAAGAACAGTCTCATGTCATTTCTTGCAGTTATTTCTTTTCTTAATGACAAAAAATATGTCAACAAAACTTGAAAAATATGACCCAAATATAAAACGTATTGCAGAATTACATTGCATAAGACGATGGAAGAAACTATGTCTAAGAAATTCAATTTGTCTAATGTATAGTGGAATATAAAAATAAAAAAAGAAATTAGAAGAAAATCAAATGCTGTGAATATATAAATCAAAGCTAAAGTTACACTACGTAAACAGTCTCATGTAATTTCTTGCAGTTATTTCTTTTCTTGATGACGAAAATCTCCCTTTTCCTAAAAGTTATTCCGTAAACACGTGATTTCCTAATTACACTAAAACAAAGTATTAAAACTAAAATGTTCAGCAGATACTGAGGTATAAGCATCTGTTAAAACATTTTTTTTAAATAATAGCAATGCTACCTGATTTCTAATAAACACGTAAGTTGAAATGTTTAGTTAATGTGCAAATTCAGTGGGGATTTGAAGCCAGCTTTTAAACGATTTCAATGGACTTTTTTTTAATTATTATTTATAAAGGGTTATTAAATATAGTAATTAATTTTTTGGTATATTCCTTTTAATATAGTAACCAACAAGTCGGTCAAAGCCTACTAGTATTTAAATAATAATATAAAATTGTAAAAACATGAACATATTTAAATTTTTAATCCTTACTGTTTTATAATAACAAAATATTGTAATATTTTCATATAACTGCAATAAAGTTAAAAAACTTTCTATGTATTAATCTATCGTATTGGTCAGTTACTGATATTAAAAAATATTTTTTTAAGACATAAATATAGATAGATAGATCTATAAATGATTTAAATCAGAGATGTTGCAAATACAATTTAGACGACCCTAATGATGTAGAAAATAGTTAATATTTCAAATAATCGCTGAATAACGCTTTACAATTGCATATTTGAATGTTAATTATTATGGAATTTAAATTAACACACGTTATTGTGCTTCATGATTTCGGCAATGAAGTATAAGAATCGCTTTATAAATTTCCTCGAGAGTTACAATAACGCCGTTACACTTGGGAGATAAGAATATCAGTTTATACATTACAGTAAGTCCTTAAATGAGACATTATCTCATATGCTATAATGAAGTATTTCGTTATGATCCTTTAAATAATCTATTTAGGATACCCACGTGACTAGTAATTTAAGAGTATGGTATTTAAATACTAAGTATTAAATGTATATAAAAACATACATTTAAAGCACTTGTTTATCTCGTCAAGTCGAGCAATTTCCTCTGAAATAATTTCATAAAAGGTTATTATGTGCTTTTTTCAAACTTGTTGAAATCATTTGAGAATTGTTTTTGGGATTTCAAAAGCATTAATGTACTTAAGTGAAATGTAAAATGTTAAAAAATTGTTTTAAAATTAGTTACTATTAACAAGTGAATATACACCACTAATTGGCGTGTAATATATATATATATATATATATAAGTTTGATGGATATTGATTTAGGCATGGAAATCAAAATTATATAAGAAGCAGTATGAAAGACAATAGTGCAAACTTTAACTGTTTACTCAATATAGGAAATAAAAAAGTCTGTGATGCTGCACAATTCAGATAAATATTTCGGTCAAACTGTCTTGGGAATTAAAAATCATAAAGCAACGTGCGCCAGTAACAATTTACCAGTAAAGATTTCACAACTGAATTAGAAGAAATGCTTAGATTTTCATTTTTACGAATTTTTTGTTACAAGGCTTTTAGAAGAAAATTTTCAAAACATCATTGACTGCGCAAACTTAATCAAATATACAAAAAAAAAAAAAAAAAAAAAAAAAAGGAAAAAAAAAAGAAAGGAAAATTGAAAAAACTTTTTCTTCTCTTTCTTTTTTGGATTGTTGTCTTTCAACTATTGAAAATATGAAGAAAAATATTGTAGTACATTATTCGATCAAAAATGCTTTTTTTTACTTACAAAATCATTAATTAAAAGTGAAAATGAATAAAAAACAAATGAAATCTGATAAAAATTTGCTATTCTGTCTAATGAGGAATATTAACATTTGACGAAAATTTTATTTTTGGTTTATAATTAGTGTTTTCAACATTTTTAAAAATTATTTTTGGCAATTTTTTTTTCAGTCGAATGCAGAACAGTAAAATGTATTTTCTAATAAATTGTTTAATAAACGGTCTATGTTTTCAAAACTCTTTCTTTTAAATTGAGGGTTTGTTTCTTTTATTTCACTCACGGATTCTATATTTTTGTAACCATCTGACGGCCGATGACGGATATATCCGGTCACTAAGCTGTTCTTTTTCCCACAATACAATTATAATTTAAAATTATAGAATTGTAGAAATTTAGCTTTTTTTTTTTTTCAAATTTGAAGGTCATAAATAGTAGTTGTAAGGATTATAATCATGCACAAAATTATATTTGTAATCTCAATTAGAAATAAATATTTATTTAGAACATTGAAAGAACTATGCAGCGAAAGCAACTTTACAATTTTTGAAAGCACTTTACTTACTTTTCCTTAACTATTTTTCATTCAAGATAGCATTGTTATGTTTTAACAATAATATTTCTTTTGTGATTTTTTATTTCTTTTTTACTTTTACATATTAAAAATAATCGAAATTTATTAATTTTTTTAAGAGGATTATGCCTTTTCAATATAAAAATAGCTATTTATTGGCATTCATACGAAATATATATATATATATATATATATATATTATATATATATCAGCGATAGAAAATATTAGCATCAGATTATTTAATTTAACTTTGTAAATTAAAATATTCTACTATAATTATTTTAAAGACGAAACATATATTTAAGATAATAAACTGTAAATTTCGAAAAAAAAGAAAGCATCGATTTCAAAGGACGTGACCAGATTAATCATAAAAGTAAAGAAGATGGATGTTTAAAATGGATGCTATTATTTTCACTAAAGCGAGTTACAGCACTCATAAATAAAATATAATTGTATTTGTATATTTATAGAATATATTCAAAATTTAAACAAGGAGAAAAATTTTAATTTAAAGCATACTCTTAAAATCTAAAGATTATGCAAGTAACAAATATAACACAATCAAACCTAGATTTTTCAAAACCTAGGTTTGAAATCTTGAAATTTTTTATCATATCACAATTTTCAAAAATAATTATTTATTTTAAGAAAAATAAATTACTTCTTTTTAAAGACAGAATATATCAAATATCTATCGTAACTTTCATTCCACTTGTGCTATTTACAATTCTGTTTAAAAAGTGCAACCTGTAAAACATTTTGTCTAGCGTAGCACTAGGAATAAGTCATCAAGCACTTTGCATCTACTGACACAACTTTATAGTTTCGCCTATAGCTATCTGATTCGCATTAAATATTAGAAGTAACTCATAGACCTAACAGTTGACAATGTCAACCTTTTTTTGTGGTAAAGATTACTCATAAAAAAGTCACGTGGCACGAGTAACTACAGTAAGCCAAACTTACCAACATTGAATAGAAAAATCTGTTTTATCTGTTAAGGCCGCTGTTTTAGTGTTTAGTTTGTTATTTTGATTCACTGTAGAATTTTTTTTTCAATATGAATATTTTGGTTCTTCTCTTCTTTTTTATCGAAATATATTTATTAGTTTTGTTTATTACATTTCAGTCGTGTTAAATGCTTTGTATATTCAAGTTAACGACACCTTTTTCTATGGATTGCTGGCTTAATTTGAAAATCGAATTTGCTAATGACTGTAATGCATATATATTTTTCTTCAATGCAATAAGCACTTTTTAACTATAAGAATTGCTATCCTTTATAGCAAGGAGTATTTGTCTTTTGGCTTCATATATGCAAATTTATTCGACAAACAACTATCTCAGTGCGTGTTATGTTATGTTGTTTTGACAAACGAAGTCATGAAGCCGATAAAACATTAAAAACGTCTTGTTTCTAAGCATAACGATCAATCGAAAAGAAAAATTTATTCTTTTGAAATTAAAGTACAACAAATTTTGCGCATCGAGATCATAGTAAAAAAGCAGCTACCGGGTGCAACAGTAAACCTTTCATAAGAGCATTGCATTTGAAATTTCTCAATTCACTGCAAAATTATAAAATACTCATATTGTTGGTCATGAATATATAACTGCTGCAGCAAAGCGTATGGTTTTTGAGATGCTTGGTGAAACATTTGCTAAGGATCAGAGCTAAACACCCTTGTCAAATGACTCAGTAAAAAAAAAAAAAAAAAAAAAAAAAAAAAAGTTGTTAGATAAGGATTATTTATCTCCTTATTTTATAAAAGCACTGACATACTTAATTTCCAAAATTAACTGGATATTTTGATGTCGGTGGTTTTGTTAAATATCTAAAAGAATTATTCCCGAACTATCCTGAATCTTTGCGGTAAAGAATGGGGGGGGGGGGGGATTGTATCTTACGTATTTCAGCGTAAGCTTCGAACTGAAGACAAAAATAAGATCTATAAAAAATTGAAGAAAAATAAAATATTTGGGATAACTTGCAAAAACTAAAGAGTGAAGAGTTTTCTGGCTGTAGCATGTGCTTATGAGGCTTTATCAAGTTATGTGTATTTATTTGTATGAGACTTGTATATGTTTCTTTCAATTCAAAAAAAATATATATATATATTTAATTACACTGCGCTTTGCATGGAAATCGGCCCCAATGCCATTCATGCATTCTAATGTAAAATGGTCTCCTGAATCAAAATATGATGCCCATTTTATCCCATCACCCACCATTTTTAGAGGTCACCGGCCTATTTTTATCACACTTTGGTAATTTTATGGCTATGAATTTAATTTGGATATCAGGAAGATTATTTTAACTGTTAAATACCTTCTCAGGTGCAATAGAGGTAAAAAAATTCAAAATATGAACATTTGTAGCAAGGGGGAAATTGAGGGAAGGAGGGATTTGTCACTGAAAATAGAAATTACAGTTATTATATTTTATTAATCTATTATTATTATTATCTATTATACCTTATATATATTTTTCTTTTGTTTTAAGTGTTAAAATAGTCCATTTCTACCTACCAAATCAAATTCAAGGCTATAAATTACCGAACAGTGATAAAAATTGCAGGAGGGAAGAATCGTCCGCTTAAATGGTAGATTATTGGGCGAAATGGGAGTCGTATTCAGATTCAGGGGGTCATTTTACATAATAATTAGAAAAATAATATCAGTTTTTTTTTTTTTTTTTTTTTTTTTTGTTTGGTGCAGTGTTATTATAATATGCGTGGTATGCAATTTATAATAACGTGGTTCAATGCAAAGCCATTTTCTGAAAACTTAAAATATCCCGTTAGAAACAACGTGATTCAATCAGAATACAAAATGTAATGCAAAATATCTATCTATCTATCTATATGTATTAAATTTTAAAATTATTCACCAATTTTCTAATCATAATGACTTTATCATCACTTGTTGACCTATTCTTTTGTTAGTTTAAGACTATTATTACTAATAATAATTATTAAAATTTTAAAATTAAAATTATTCACCAATTTCCTATTTCATAATAATAATAATAATATTAATAACAATAATAATTTTTAAAATTATAATTATTCACCAATTTCCTATTCATAATAACTTAATTATCACTTGTTGGCCTTTTCTTATGTTAGCTTAAGACTATAAATTACACTCATATAAATAGAACATCTATCGTACACTTTTTCTTAAATCACTTAATAGTAACTTATTTTTTCCACGTTAGATGGCGCGCTCATACGTTGAGTCGAACGTATGCCCTACTGTGAAAATCGAATTAATCTTATTTATACTTAAATTTACCTCTCGAATATTATTTATTGTGACTTCAGCTTTTAAATTTTAAGAACAATATTTATCACTTCATGCCTACATTTATTTCATTTCAGAAACTTTCGATTAATCAATTCTCTACTTTTAATTATTTCTTTTCAGTTTGTTCGTTTTGGCAACCGCCCGGACTTTTATTCGATTTGGATTTGATTTACATGTGGCCAGCACCTTTCACGAATTCCAATTTTCATTATGGTTAAGTTATTTTATCAGCCAATTTCCTTTTATCTTTCTTTCTTTCTTTCTTTCTTTTTTTTTTATGCAAGATTGAAACTAGTGTTGTATATTGCTGAAAAGCTATACAATATTCGAAATCTTGCATTAATTGTTGACAGTACTGCTAGTTTCCTGATGAGATCGGTACTGGATTTCAGCATTTTTAACTCCATTTTTCCCTCATGCATTCCTTTTTATTTCAATAGTCATTTTGGTTAATTTCTTTCAATTCTTATCTTGTGTTGCATGAATTTACTGGACTAATGGATTAAGACAACTAACTCATAGTTTAGGTTTAAGTGATATACGTCATTTCTCTTCTGCGTAAGTACTTTAACATGTTTTTACTATTCAGTGAAATTTACTTAAATGGTAATTGTGACAATAAATTAATACGTAATACATCTAATTATTAAATTCCTTGTTGGTATTTTCATCTTTCTCTCATTTGCTGAGTATTGTAAAGGAATTAAATAATTTAATATATTTACATTTAAATTTAATCTGCTGCTTAAGCGCAAAAAATTTTAAATGTAATTTATTTATTTATTAAATTAATTTCATAGTTATTGTTTATTGTATATATTATTACTTATATACAAATAGCCTATTTTGGCATTAACACTATTTTAAAAATTTATACACTTTGACTATAGCTGCTAATGCGCTTAAACAAATGTGTATTATTTCAATTATTTCAATTATTTTTCCTGACATTGATTTTATGCAATTCATAAATATTTTCTTATAATATTAATATTTGCATTTTATACTTGGCATTTAATTGGTTGTTTGAAATATCAACTCTTTACCTAAAAATAGTAACTTGTTAATGACTCCATTTAGTATGATTTAATTTACATTCCTTAAGATGTCATATAATCTAACTTAAAGTAAAATTAACTGATTCTTGAACTATTCATTAAATTAGTGATAGTCATCTTTCTTGCTCATGATTTCAGACTATTAAAAATTACTGAATTCTCAAATGAATTTTGATGGGTTTCCTCATTGGTTGGTGTTTTGATAGGCCTAAGTTTTGCATTGAGCTAAGAATGTTATTCTTGGAAGTTTTTGTACATATTGTAAAAATGTGAATATGAATATACTAATATGAATTTAACCTAGAAAAATTGAAAGGATTAGGAATTTAAACAAAAAAATTTTTTGGTATTTTTCATATTGGTAATGCATCATTTAATCAAGAATTATTTTCAAAATGAATTATTGTTATTCTATTTTTTTATTTATATTAATTTTCATATTGTTAATGCATCATTTAATCAAGAATTATTATTTTCAAAATGAATTTACTGTTATTCTATTTTGTATTGTTAGGTTAATTTTATTTAACTAAAAACTCATTAATTTATGATATGAATGTTCTAAGTAAGTTTATCGTGCCTGGCAAGAAATACTTTGTTAATAAACAGTATTGTGCTCGGTACAGGAATGTTTATAGGGACATTCCTGGATCGTTATCAAGTTACCTATTGCCTCCTCCTTCCAAACTTGTTTTTAGGAAATGTGAATCGTCTCGATGCAAAACTTGCCCTAATGCGCTGAAATCCCAACTTTGTGATAATATTAAATTGATTCCTTTTTGTCAGGCATATAATGTAATTTATAAACTTAGTTGCGGCATATGTACAATGCAATATATTGGTGAAACCTCTTCTCCTTTACATTTACGAATAAATCAACACCGCTCAGACTCCAAAAAATTATCTTCTAATAGCATTCCTCTTAAATCTACTCTTGAGTTAAAACATTTTAATAAACACGATTTCTGTTCATGCACCATTGAAATTATAAAGATTCAAAAAAATAAAACTGAAAGGTTATTCTATGAATCCCATTTTATGAAATATTTTAATACTATTTATCCTTATGGTCTGAATCATGAGTATTTCAATAAAGTTGTAAAGGTTTATTCCAATATTAATCCCCTCCATGATTATTCCCCTATTTACAATGAACTTAATCATAGTATCAACCAGAAAACCACTAGATTCAAACGTGGTAAAAAATCTTCTGTTCATGCAATATCAAAAAATGCTATTAATAAACAACTTCATGAATTGCAGTCAAATTATCTTGATAATTATAATTGGCTCTCTGTAAGAAAGTCTATATTTGCTATTAAAAAAAAGTTTTTAACTAATTATCTACATGAATTTCAAAACCATAGTTATAATCAACACTTTTCTGACATTTTTTATGATATAATTTTATTTCGAATTAAACAATTCAATCTCAGAATTTCTAAAAAACCTCAAAAAATACAATCTAATTCTCAGTTAATTATTAATTTTTCAAATCAAATATTTAATAAAATCAACATCACTTCAATTATTAATGATAAATCTTGTATGTTTCCCATCAATGATTTACAAATTTCTCGTACATTTAAATATCCTATTACTCTTGGTCGATTGTTATTCAATTATAATTCAGTGTCAAAATCTACCTTTTCTACTGGTGTATCCTGTAGTTGTGATGATCCTTCTTATGAAAAATATGTAGACAAGAACCATGGACATATAATTACTGGAGATCTTGAATTTGTTAATAACCGCAATTTAAAAAAACTTATGCATTATGGCACAAAATTTAGACTTCCTTCAAAAACTAATATTCCACAGATTTTACAGCAATTAACTTTTGATATTGACTTGTTTATCTATAAAATATCTATTTCCTATAATAAACCTATTGAATATTTTAATCAATGGAAAGTTTTAGTGATTTCGAAACTGAAAAATGAATTAATAAAATATAAAACACATTTAACTTATTACAGTAAATCCGATCTATTTAATTCTATTCATGTACTCAAACAAACCTATGTTATTACTTATGTTGATAAATCTCCGAATAACTATGCCATAATATGTAAAAAATATTATCTTTCTCTACTTGAAAAAACCATTTCTTCAAGTGCTAACTTTCATCCCACCTGTAGTGACATTAAAATTAATAATAGAAAAATTCATAACTTTTATAAATTATTAAAGCTTCCATTTAATAATTTCAATTATCCTTATATTGTCCTTATTCCTAAATTTATTCCTAAATTTCATGCTATATTAAACATAAAATGGTTTTTTAACTGTGAAAATTCACCTTTATCCTTATAATAAAATTAATCCTTGTTAGAATTATATTTTTATGACAACTGGATTTATTCTATAGCAAATTGTAAACTTACCAACTTTTATTATTTTTTATTTCACATGTATTTGTCGAACTTTTATTACTAAAATAATATGATTTTTACAAGTAAAAGAGTTTGAAATTATTAATTTCATATTAATGGACAAAAGAGATTAATAAAATTAATTAAATAGCTTTTATTACAAAAAATTATGATAACTTATAACAGAATTACTGTTGAGTGAATTGCTATTATTTAGTTTTACTTATAATCCTCTACTAATGGGATTATTTGTAAATCTAGTTAAATTTAAATTCCAGTTTTAAATTCTATTTATTTTTAACATACTGTTTTAAGTATTTCTCTGTTATAATTACATTGATAATGTTAGATTACGGTCGATTTATATGCCCAGAAAAAAAAAAAAATAAATAAATAAATAAAACCCTTTTGTTTTGCTATTTATTTTTATATAGTATGAAATTTGTTCTTTACTTTGTCTAATGCGATAATAATAATAAAAGTAATAATAACTGATATTCAACACAAACAACATGCCTGTCAAATTTCTAAAATTACAACTGAGTTCTAGCAAGCAAAAAAAATTATTAGCGTAATTTTACATAAAAAACATACACTGAGAAAATATTCTGTAACTGACATCTAGAATCTAAATTATGGCTCTAGAAAAAATAGTTCCACGTCATCCTTATAAATTATAGTTCCCTTGGAAAGCGAGTTCTAGAAGCCCTTATTAGAATTCTAGAGCGTTTGCCTATATTATCGAGGGCAAAGTTATTTAAAAATCTCTGCAAATAAATGAGACTACAAGAGGCAGGTTTCAGCAACTATAATCTTGGTTTATTACTCAATTCTTGAAAATCAAGCGAGAATTTCTCGTCATACAAAAGATTCAGAACATTCGGAATATTCAGATTATTGTTTCACCATCTAGAAATATGTAAACTAGAAATTCTTGATCATTTCTTCTATTCAGTTTATTGGCGTGCCTTATGCGCATAGCTCGGGCATCTATTTTTCTAGTTAAAGGATTTAGAAAATAGCCACTTATTCATTATACAGGAAGGCGGTATATATATAATTTTTTTTCTCAGTGTATAATACGGCAAACTGGCAAATCTAGTATTGTATAATGTTATACAAGTTAACCTTACAGCGAGTGCTCGTATATGAGAGATACACTAAAGTGGAATTTCGTTGCATGTCTTTAAACCAGATAGCATTTGTAATACTTACCTTTGGCTATTCTCTCAGTATGTATTGATCTATTTCCAGTTACCTTTTGAACTTCGAGACACTAATATGGAGCTGTATAATTCCTATTTTTATCTTATCAATACGCGCGACCATTCAAGTGACTTTTTGTTATATATATATAGATATAGATAGATAGATAGATAGATAGACAGATAGATATATTTTGCTGTTAAAAAGAATCTTTGCTGTTTTTGTCAAACTTTATTATTTTAAACTTTTTTTTTTTTTTCAATTAATTAACTTAAAACTTAAAACTTTTTAATAAAAAGTTCAAAAAGTCAAGTATATGCTTTTTTTTTTTTTTTTTCAAATAATTCCGATGTTCCCTCATTTATTTTACACTGATTTTGTGCTTTAAATTTCATTGTTTCTGATTTTGCTTAATGAATAAAAGTTCCAGTTAAATGTTCTTATTACTTTTCAAATGATTTTAGTATAATTCAGATATTTTGGTGCTTGAAAATATATATTTCACAACAGTGTATGTGGAAAATACACGCGACCCTCCATCTTCGCATAAGGAGCGCGCCCGCTGGAAGGTTAGGATATAACAAGCATGTAAATTTTAACCCTCAGACAAAAAAGGCAAAATTGTCATACTGTTTGAAATGTACTATTTTTTCAATGTACTAAGTTAATGCTTATTTCATGAGATTAAAATAATAATTGTACGTCTTAATATAAAAATGAACAAGCTCACAATAAAAAGCTTACATACTATAATTATACAATTGTGAAATGCAGGTGCATTATAAAAAATAATAACAGCTCAGTGAACGAATATATTCGTCAGTGGCGGTCAGATGGTTTAAATAAATTCAGAAAAGCAGCATACCTCCCGAAAAATACACCGTTAATTAATCGATCATAATTTAATCATATTATAAAGATGCATAATAATTATGTAATAAAAAATCTTGTCATACCAAAGAACAGTTTAAAAAAAAAAAAAAAATATATATATATACACAATTTTGTGATTTGCGAAAAATTCAAAAATATTTTAGAATATTTTGCTTATTAAAGATTCTGAGTGTTTAATTACATCATTTGCATGGGAAAATAGCAATAAAAAACAACAAAACATTCACAAGGGAGCAGAAAAACCTATAACATCAATTGTTAGGATAAAAAAAAAAAAAAAAAAAAAAGAAATTAATTAAAAATAAGCACAAACTGAGCATATCAGATATTTCGTATGAGAAAAAAATGGTATTTTTACTACATTTAATATATTTTTATAATCTTATGCTGCTCTAGAATCATTAGCAATAAAAATTTAGAAGATTTGAAAGTAAACTTAATAATGAACAAAATTCAGAAACTACCTTAAATGTAGAAACCTTTATCGTCGATAATATTCTAACCATTTTCCATTTTCTTTTTTTTTTCTTTTTTTTCTTTTATTTATTTATTTTTTTTTTTCCAGTTAAAATTTCATTGCGGGCTGTCTTACATCACTACCTCAAATATATGAAATGGCAAATATCTTTTGCATTTCTGTAGTTAAAATATTCATTTATATTAAAAATAATTACATGTTATCGAATTTTCAATGTAATAATTAAAAGTTTCTTTATATTATCTACCTTTATATTAAATGTATTTATCGTGATTCATTATTTTTTCTTGTGTGAAAATTTCAAGTATATATATATATATATATATAAGTAATCAGAAAAAGAATAATAGTTTTATAAATTTCTTGCATGAATTCAGTTGTAATTATGTATGTAGATTTTAACCCTTGCATATAATCTTATTTATACAATCTTATTGTTTTCACACCTTTCAAAATATTAACTCAATTTTCGCTAAGTTAACAAAAAGAAAAGAAAACGAAAGAAAGAGATGTTTTTCATATTCTCAGAATAAACTGTTAAGCTATTTATACATATATACTAGCAGGCTTTGCCCGCTTCGCTAGTTACTACATTAAAATGATTTCTTTTTAACTAAATTATTGAAACGTTTAAATAAATATATTTCGATTGGCGACTATTATCGCCACAGCTTTAGTATGAGATCTCCTCAGTGATATTATATATATATATATATTTAGCTTCTCGAATCTATACAACAAAACTATTATTAAAACGAATATTCTCGAAAATAATCCAATAGTAAAGCTTATTCCTCGACTATTTTGGAAACAGCTGAAATTGTTACTCATGTAGCAAAAGTCACTATTAGATGAATGTTCTGGAACATTCTGAAAAACAGTCACTTGTTCCACAGGAGTAAAGCAAATAAAATCAAATACTTCGGAGCATAAATCTTCGTAAGCTCAAGAAATATGTTCATTCGCTTAGAGCTCAATCCTTAAAGTGCAATAACTCAGAATAGGTCTCTGAATAACTCTGATTCGCAGTGAATACATACTCTCTCGCATAAATCAACTCACTCCTATTTATAACATTCTGCGATGATTTCATCGAGAATTACATGTAAAGCTCGAGATCTCGGCTCCCGTGTGTCGGAGATCTTCGAAACTTAAGGAATTCTAAAGTAGCATTTTTCATCAAATTTGGTTGTCCTATCACCAAATTCGGTTGCCCACTCACCAAGTTTGTTGCCAAGGTTCACTCTACTGAAAGTCAATGAATGAATTGCCCTTTTATTTTCACTTCGCCTATAAAACTGCTTTCATTGCAACGGTGCTAATGATACGGGGCAAAGAATTAATCCCTTATAACAATATGGTATGAGCACTATTTCTGCCACATTTTAGACAACTAATATTTTATCGTTAATTATATTTCCCATTAAATGTATTCTTATTTATTTATTTAAATAGTAATTTAAATTAATCAAATATTTCTGCTGGACAGCGTAGAAGTGCAGTCACACACAGCAGCTCGTATATTTGTATTATAAATTAGTGTAGTGATTGTTATATAAAAATAAATAAATATGTAAACATTACCGTGCTACACAAGATTATTAAATCTCTCCCTTGGCGGCTTTTAATATTTTGTTACCATACTAGTGATTTTTTTTTCTTTAATATAACTTCTTGTATAAAAGGGGAAACACTATTTTGCTAATACTTTTATCGGACACTTTTTCGTTAATTTGTAAGATCATATTCTGTTTATATTTTTAACGGTTTTTAGGCTTAAAATAGTGCTTGAAATAAATTTTCTATTTTTAAAACTACATATTTATTTTTTCAATTAAAATTATCTCTTCACATAAAAATAGATCATTTATGTGACTACTATTTTGGTTTAATTTCTTTAAATGGTTATTGCGAAATTAAAATGGATTAAAATGGCTGTTGCTAAATTAAACTTCTTGGCGAAAAACATTCGGTTTATTTCAACACCAAAATTTAAAAAATCGCCCAGTAGAATCTATAAATAAAATTGATAAAATAAATTTATAGTTCATAGAGTTTATTGTAGTAAAGAAACAGTCAAATGTGACTTCATGCGCAGATTTTTTTTATTTTTTTTTATTTATTTATTTATTTTTTTTTTCAATAACAACTTGACAGTAAGAATCTACATGCATAATTTATTTTATTTTATTTATTTATTTTTATTGTTCACGTTTAAGTAAACGTATTTATTTTCACGTCAAGAAAAAAAAAAAAAAAAAAAGAAAGAAATGAACTCGTAAATTTATTTTGGCAACAATTAAATTAAGGATAAAATTTTAATGGCTATATTTACAGCTATTATGAAGTTAATATTTTCATATTTTAATTAATTAAAAGAAAACAAATCAAAAATTTGAAAATCGGGCTTCAAGGTGCACAAGGACCCCTTGGAGGGCACCTTGATGTCGAAACACGTGATTGTCCGAGCTACCGTTTTTGCGATACGCTGTCTACACACAGACATACAGACACATAAACTTTGCCTTTTATCTATATAAAGCTTTATACTTCCTTTTTAGACTAAAGAATCTTATAGTACAAAACAGTAGTTTGAAATATGAATATATTATTGATGATTATTACCAGTAAAAGGATATATTTACATATTAAAGATTGTAGTTTAAATTGGTACTGTATATATTAAGCCATTTTATTTTTATTTTAATAAATTGAAAAGAATATATATTTATTAAATATTTTATTACAATATATTAATTAAAAAATATGTGTGCGGTATTTATAGTGAAAGACCATTGATTCTTTTACCCGAAATTGGAAAATTATGGCCTTAATTTTGTAATTTTAAAAAGAAAATTAATGCTCTAATATCTGATATAGTAACACTTACAACATTAGTCCCTTGGTCTTGAGAATAAAACTTTACTAGACAGGATATTTTTCACCCCTTCACAACAAAAGAGAAGCTAAAATTATTTTTCCAAATTTTAAAATAATTTTTAAAACGTTGTCTAGTACTTGGCTTATATCCTTAAGTATTGTCGTATATTAGTGAACAGGGGAAATTACACTTTAAATGTTCAGATTAAGGCTTTTTTTCTGCACGAATAACTGAAATCCTTTTTTAAATAATATAATGTTTTATATACTGAACTGAGTTGATTATTCTTTATTTATTTGCATTTAGCACAATTTGGCATATTTCAATCCAAATTATGAAATGCAAACATTCTTCAATTATCTTTAAATATTACAAATATATATATATATATATATATATATATATATATATATCTTTAGCTTTTATTAAAATATTTAAAATACACATAAACAGAATAATTAAAATAAAAGCATATACCGATGAAATCGGAGCATTTTAAATAGGGAAAAAATATTAGAAAAAAAAACTGAATTTTATATTTTCATACTACTATTTTTAATTATTTTTTCATTTCGACGAAAGTTTAATTAAAAATGAACCCATCATTGGCGAAAGAGAGAAGATTAATTTTAATTAACTGATTGACATAATTTAATTTATATCTTGTGCACTAAACAGATTAAAGCTAAACGCTTTGATAGTTTTTATTAAGAATATTTACCGGATTCTGTTTTTTTTTTTTTTTTTTTTTTTTTTTTTTTAATAAAGCCTTTCATGTTTTTATTTATTCTTAAAATTAATATTTCACTCTCCCTATTAAAAATACAAAAGTACTATCTTCATTTGTAAAAAAAAATTTAAAGGTTGAATGCATTCATAGGAAAATGAATAAATAAAATTGTTTTTGAAAAAAATAGGCTACCACAAATTTTTCAGATAATTAATAGAATATTTACATGAAATTTAAATCTGATCTATCATTTGAAATTTAAAGTATATAAAGCACATTTAATATTTTATCTTTTAAAAATAACGATGCAAAATATGACTATCATAAGAAAAGTTTTTATTTAATGATTATCAGTCTTCAATATACAGAGATTTCAAGAACAAAATTTAAAACTTGAAATTCCTAAAAATAAAATGTATAGGTTAAAATAGTTAAAAGTAAAATTTAATACTTAAAATAAAGCAACTTAAAAAATATATATATAGTAAAAAAAAAGGTGAGTTTAAAAAATGTATGGATTTCTTTAACAGCTAATTTATTTATAATTTATATTATCTAAAGTGTTAACTTTGATTACCTATCAGAAAATATCTTATTAATGACGTTCTTATTAACAGATTTGTTCTTTTTAAGCAATTTCAAATGCACTATGCTAAAAAATTATTTTTTTATTTTTTTATTTATTTATCATTTTTAATATCTCATATACATAAATTAAAACAATTATACATGTTCTTTAAATTTTTTGCCATTTTTTACGCATCTTAAACCAGCGTAAATTTTTTATAAATAAATAAAAAAAATTTCCTATTTTGTATTATTTTTGTACAAAGTTAGAGTATTAAAGAAAAAGTCTAAATATTTAATAATGACTTAGTAGAGATCACTTAGAAGGTTTTCGACATCTGTTAAATTGTTAGGAGCCACTTTAGAAATTGTGGAACACAAGAAAAAATACACAGCATATTTGGAAAACATTTATTAAAGACAACGAACACAACTAAATTATCTACACATTATTTTAGGGGCATTCTACGGTGACAATCGTAACATTTGCAACACGTTAAATTAATTATTTTCCTCACAGTCACTCAAATATCTACCGAAATTTCTTTCCTATCTTAAAACATTATAACATGTTCAAAAATCATAAAAGAAAGATTGTGAATTTTTTATTTTTAATTAATTACTAATTGTTTTACCAAAATACTGATTTGTGACTGAGAGAATATTATGTTTTTCAACCTCATAATTTATCTGTAAAATTAAGTTTTCTGAAATTTACAGCACTGCAATTTATTCACGAAAATCTTAAGAATATAGAGATCACATATTAGGAAAATTTGTCACCTTTCATTTGACACCACTAAAGGTTTCCTATAAAAATTTATATTTTCATTTAATATTTAAAAATTGAACTATATTATGTCTGTTCAATAAAATATATATTCTGGCAACAATTCTTATGGTTTTTTATACATTTTTTACAGATTTAAAATCGTTCAATTACGTTTTTTCAGTTTGCATTTTTAGAAATTCGAGAGAAAGTTTAAGTACGAAAAGTCTTTGAAATATTTAGAATAAAATCCATAGCTGCCAATATTTTAATTTATTCCGGAGTACTTTTAGCCCCGCCTTTTTTTCGCACCACTTTATTTATAGAAAAATTTTCTTCAAAACATAACTTCGATAAAATAAGAAAAAATTACTTTTAAGAATTATGTGGTACGAATTAGAGGCGGGGCTAAAATTACTCCGGAATAAATTAAAATATTGGCAGCTATGAAAATCCATATATTTAAAAATAAACAATTTTTTGGTTTGTATAAAATAAATATAATTTCATCGTAATCATTATAACATACCTGCCAACCATCTCATAAATAATCGAAAGATTTTTAGTACCCGCATTTTTTTTTTTTTTTTTTTTAAGAGAAATTTTATACTTATTTAATCGTAACTACATTTTGAGATAATTACTCTAAACATAAAGTGGTGCGGAAAAAGGGGCGTGTACTAAAAACCTTCCGATTCATAATAACGATAATGAATGGTATTACATAGCTATCTTAAACTTATTTAATATGCTAATTATTAAAAAAATCTTTCAGAACAATATTTTTTCTTCTTCATGAAATAATCAGCAGGTATTTTCAAGTTTTTCCCATTTACAATACTTATCTGGGATTATATATAATGTCAAAAACCATTCTCTTTTAAAGCCCTTATTTAATAAGCAAGTCATGTTTTAAAAACTTTCTCTTCTAAACGCTATATTTATTTGCTGTATTTTACTCACGGATTCTATTTTCTTAAAAGCTCTTTAGGTATATTTCCTTAACAATTTTTCATTCCAGAGAAGCTACTCGATTGCTCTTTTCAAACAACAATATTTTTAAGCATATTTTTTTCTCTTTTATTTATTTGTTTACTCGCTTTTAAAAAATGCTTTTTTTTTTTTAAACATTGCTTAAAAATACATATGAACTACAAAATTCTGACCTTTATTTAAACACTTAATCTACAATATTTACTTTCGACTATAAACTTCACGTTGGTAATTTATACTAATTTGTTTTTTCTTAATAACGCTTGATTTTGTACCTTTAATTTTAAAGAATAGTATTAAAAGATAAGGATTTCATTAAAATCATATCTATTTATCTGAAATGAAAACTATTATAAATAATTACAAGATTTGCAACTTTGAAAATGTTTTATTTAACGGTATTGATTATTTTTTATAAATTCGTGGTATCCCGATGGGAACCAGCTACTCAAATGCTACGCCAACATTTTTAAGTTTGAGAGAAAATTTAGAAACATTAAGTTCTATATATTCATGACGTAATAGTGATAAACTGTGAAAATTTTGCAAAATATGCTGCTGAAATATATCTTTCCCGACCTTATCTTAAACCGTACTGACACTGATGACAACATTTCTTTCCTGAATTAAGAAAAAAAAAGATAAAAACTGGTTAATTGGTATTTATGGTATAAAGCAGGATTTTTGCTTTAAAGTTTGTAATCTGACGAATTGGTTTTCCTGAATTAGTCATAGAGTTTTAAAAAATATTATGTTAACACAAATCAACAGAATTAAAATGGTTTGCAATAACCATTGAGACCTGAATTTAACTCTTGAAAACCTAAAAACATTTTAACTGTCAACCGCTATTCTGTTTTCATACTAGATGAACATTTCAATTTTCCTGAATATAATCTAACTTAAGTTTTTTTTTTTTTTTTTTTTTTCAGGTCGGGTGACATTTAGGAACTGGTATGTGGCCCTACCAGCCAAAGAGGGTTTTCTCTTTTTGGTTAGAGGTTTATTCAGTGTTTTTCAGTCTTCTTGTCATATGAATTTGCCCTTATATATATTATATATTTATGTTAACAGATTTACTATTGTACTTTATTTATGAATTTAATTGCTTATTTTAATGTTTTATATTAATTCTGTTCTGATCTTGAATTCGCTTACTATATTTTTGCTTTCATCTATAAGAAGTCCGGAGTAGAAACGTATTTTTTTGGTTAAAAAAACACACGTTTCTTCAGAAACATCTCATTTTCCATTCTTTACGTGTGGGGAGGGGTCCCCTGAAGAAGGCCACCATGTGTTTTAGGATTACTTTTCATTTATTATCCGCTTGTTTATATATATATATATATATATATATATAGTGTAAAAATAAAAAAAAATGCAGGCAAAGACAAAGAAAGAAAAAAGAAATCGATAAAGCAAATATATATATCAAACCAAAAAACTATTGAGACTATCTTCACTTGAACCCCTCAATGCAAGGTAGAGACAATGAGATGCTTCAAGTGCTGCTAGTGAAAATCAAAAGAAGCATAGATATGCTTATAAAAATGTAGAAAGACAAACTTACATAAAAGATTAACCAGTAAGTTCCTTTATATTAAAAAGTTAAACCTGAAAGAACTTCAAGAACAAATATCTACGCGGAGTTTGAGATACAAATAAACAGTTAGGAATGAAAGTAAAAATAAAACAATAACCGTTAAATCTTCCAGTTTCAAACGAATTGAAATTTGCTTGATTATAACTATCACAATCATTGAAAATTCTTTTCATTCTAACATTTTTCGAATACGATATATTGTTAAAAAGCTTAACAAAAATAAAAACTAACCTTTTTCCATAACCTTTTTCATAAAGACTCGTAATTCAAGATTCTTTATTAAACCTAAAGTTTTAGTCCAAAATAACTTCAAGCCTTTTATCACTAGTGTTATGATTTAGAAAAAAAAAAAAAAGCAACAAAACGCCATAAGATTATTTTTATCTGAATTTGCACAAGAACTAACTAATATTTTTCACGAAAACATAAAAAAAGTATTAGGAAAAGCTCTCGAAAAACAACTACACACTGAAATGCATTTTATATGCAAAAACTAAATATTATTTTAGAAAGTACTTTAAAGGATACAATCATTTGCAAAAGACTAAGTTAAGCTGTCGAATTTCGGTATTTTAACGCATTGCACCATTAAGGCGCCTTTATAGTGGCCGTTCCGTTCCGCTGTCCACAAGCACTGAGCTAGAATATAAGGAGTGATAACTATCTATTGAATAAGAAATTGAATTGAATTGAATAGAATATGAAGTTATCACTCCTTATATTCTAACTATGTTCTTGCGTACAGCGGAGCGGAACGGAACGGCCACTATAAAGCCTGCTTTAGTGCTGATTATTGAGCAATCTTACGTGTTGATTGCATCAGATGCATTCGACTGCTATAAAGCTTCTCAGCCTAGTTTAGCCATTAAAAATGTTGTTGTGTGATTATCATAATAGGCAAAGAACTGTTACTATCAGTTGCAAAAAGGGCAGAATTGGTGGCTCTGCATAACATTGACTTATCTAAAATTAAAAAAAGCTAAAATGGTACCTATGAGCAAGGCACCTCTTCATTAAACTCTCCGGAAATTCAAAAATTTTGCAAAATACGAGCACCTGAAGAAAATCAGGTGCGAAAGAAAAGAAGTGCATGAGATGATTATGTTATCCGAAGGATGGTCACACGATTTCTAGCAGCCTCCCTGTTGAAGATTAAATATACTATGGTTGAAAAGGCACAAGCTTCAGTGGGAGTACTATTTCAAGAAGTTTCACGAAAGATTTTATTATATTATCTTACAAGTTGCAAAGGAACGTCGACATAATCCAAACATAACAAAAGAAACGGCAGAATTTCATCCTCAAACTTTAGAGTTGGACAGTACAAAAGTAGAGTACGATATTATTTTTCCGATGAATCTAGTGTCCAGTAACTTTATGCATGTGCTAGAACTGTTCGCTATCCAATGTGTTAAAGATATGCGGAAAGATACATGACTCACCTGCTGACAATTCTCCAAACCAGATAATATGAGGTACAATACCTATGTCGGGGAGGCTGCCGTCTAAAACAACTGTTAATGAAAGTAAACACCCTTATTTGTCACTAACAATTTGAAACGTTACTTGGATGTTAACAGATGTCCCAAGTTTCACGGATATTGCGGCTTCATGTCACAGGTCAAGGACTGTTAGGTACTATCAGACGGCACAGATTATTATACAGATAGGACACTCTCGTATACTCAATGGTAACCAAAATTCGACTAAAGTGACCCTGTTATCAACGGCTGTAAGTTTTTTTAGATCTCAGCTTACGCAATCACTCATCTCGTTTTTTTTTTATTGTATCTATGTTTTCGTTTGGCAGCTTTATTATTGTTTACAAACTTGATTTTCAAAAGTAATTCAAAGAACCAAGTACTAAATATTAAGCAAATAACTTTTGAAAATATATATGAATCAAAAATATTTTTACATTTTAAAGCATTTTATATTATTTAAACCAAATAATGTCAAATATTTAACGGTTTCACGCTTCTAATTCAGAAGTATAATTTATAATTTTAATTTGTACTTGAATATATGTGTTTGACAAAGTACGTTCTTAAACATTATAAAAATTAATTTTATTTCTTAGAAGAATAGCTGTGAATGTTTTGAGTATATTTCTGTGAATTTAAAAATAACAGAAAGTGAAGAAAAATAAACTTCACATACTAACCTGCTACTAACTACTCGCGAAATTTTCGATCAAAGATGCTGTTCATGTAGACCTAACACATGTGACAGTCCTTAGTTCCCCTCTGTTCACACTAGTGGTGCTACTATGCTCCGGTTTGCGTTTGTGTTTTACTGTCCTATCTATATGACAATCTGAGATCAGACGACGAAGAAAATCCAAGTGCTTGATTGGATAGCTAACAGTCTAAATTTGAATTCTATCGAGAATCTGTTATGTATTCTAAAGAATAATTTCGCGAATAAGCAACTATTCATTGCTTTACTTTAGCACAGGGTAAAGCAATATGCCTGCTGTTCATAGACTTTACAAACCTAATGCCAGTCACTGATTTATAAAGTTTCTAGTGGGATTGCAACTGTCTTTAAAAACAAAGAAGATGCTACAAAATGTTTTTTCCTAAAATGATATTAATGCGGAATTTTAAAAGATATCTTTTTTTTTTTAATAAGTGGCCTTACTGTTGATCCATTCTATAGAAAACTTAAAGAAATTAGTCCAATAGCTTCCACCGTGCCTAAAATGAAATTATAATCCTTATAAATATTAACGTACAGAATATGAGTAAGGAAAAGACACCAGTATTCGTCTCCCTTAAGATTTGCTTCAGTGTTCGTCACCCTAAAATTACCGTAAATTAACATATATGAATTTGAATCCGCTTGAGCAAGATTTTCCCGTTCTAAAGGAATCTAAATCAGGTGCATTCAATCTCGTAGATGTTCATTAACGGTTATTTGAACGTGTCTTTTGTGAGGTTGACGAGCACTGGTGCAAATCTGAGGGGGAACGAACACTGGTGTCTTTATCTTATATATAGAATGGCGTTCTTGGGTGCAACTGGTAAATATTTGAAAAGCTTTCATCATAACAGAACAGTGTTATTTTTATAAACCTATAGCTTAAGTGCCCCTGTAATGTTATAGCTGTTTTCGGAATTTTTCTTAGTTATTATTATATATTTTGTACTTTCATTACCATACAATGGTAGGTAAAGAGAGTACTGTATTCGTGCAAAAAATTCGATATCGTATTTTTACATCATTACATTTTCTGGGGTATCCTGAGTCCACAAATGTAGCTTTTTGAAATTCGGCAGAGTGTGCGTGTGTGTATGCAAGTAACCGAGTGACTACGGCAAAAACGAATAAAGGAAAGACTACAAAACTTCAGAATAAAAATGAGTTCAGTGCACAGACAATTTCGAAAATTTTTGGTGAAAATTGAAAAACCGGAAAGGGACCGTAACTTCATATCTTAAAAATTTCTCCAATGAATTTTTTTCAAAACTGCTACATAAACACCCCTTTAGATGCCCTTTCGTATGTATTAGTTGGTTAGTTCAGGAAAATTGATGGTTCAGGAAAATAGATGAATAATTAATTTTGGAAAATAGATCAATTTTATTTTTATTTTTGAAAAATAAATTTTAAAGTTTGTTTTACTCATGTAATTAAGTACACTGGTATTTTTATTTGACAAATAATTTAATTTTATATATCATTTTCATGAATCACCTTTAAACAAAAGAATATTGTATGAATGTTATTTTCATAAGTACAATGTTTCTGAATGACAGTTTTGAATTCTTCGAAAAGTACCGTTTTTCTGTTAGAATGTCAAAACATTTTTGACATTCTTTAAAACTATATGCTTTGCCTATTCTCTTTTATAGTATTTTTTATAATACGAAGCAAAGGAATGCCTTTAAAAAGAATAAAGATGCATAAATTGCTACATAAATATTTTATCAAATGCTCACACACCCAAATAATAGTAGGATTAAATATTCAACCTGTCATTTCTAATAATACACTAAACAATAAAACAGTAATCTTACAAAAATAAATGAAATGCATGTTGCAGTAATAAATTTAGTATTAAACTAAAGATATCACTGTTTTTATTATGTGTTACAGTCGGTAACAAAAGTGTCCGAACGCTAGCAAAAATTCCTATATAAAAAAATCTGGAGTGACTCCACTCGACTTTCCGAACATTGAGTAATTAACAGTTTTGTAGATAAAGTAAAGAAAGAGGAGTTCTTAGACAAACAAAAGAGAGAAAACCGTAATAGAGTGTTTGAGTATTTTTCTCCATATATTGCACGATCTTTTATTTAACGCTACTGAACTTTGAGCCCATAGATCATAATGATAAAGAATTTTTCGTTGTGTCCCTATAAAAACCTATAAATGCTAGATTCACCAAAATGCTTATAGTTAGTGCAACAGTGATTTATAAAATTCATATAAATTTTCAGCTGAATTGAATAAGGCGTTTAGACGCTATCGCACTTTTAAAAATTGGGTCCCATAGACCATAATGACAAAGAATTTTTCTTTGTGTCCCTGTAAAAAAACTGTAAGCCAAACTGTTCGCCAAAATATATACAGTTGGTGCAACTGTGACCTATAATATGTGTAGAATTTTTTTGCTCAGATTAATAAGCCGTTTAGACGCTATCACACTTTTAAAAATTTGGCCCTATAGGCCATAATGATAAAAGAATTTTCTTTGTGTCACTGTAAAAAAACTATAAGTACTAGATTCTCCAAAATCTATACAGATTGAGTATCTATGACCAATATTATGTGTATAAATTTTTTGCTCAAATGAATAAGGCGTTTAGATGCTATCGCACTTTTAAGATTTTGGTCCCATAGGCCGTAATGATAAAGAATTTTTCTTTGTGTCGCTGTAAAAAAACTATAAGTGCTAGATTCACCAAAATCTATAGGGTTTGTACTATGGTGACTTACAATATACGTACCAACTTTCAGCTTATTCGAACAAAGCGTTTAGACGCTAGTGTGTTCACTCACAGACATACACACATACATACATTTATCATCGCAAAAATAGTGAAAACGGACTCATTGGACCTCGAAACGTATAGAAACATCAAAATCTCAAATTCGGATTTTTGACATGATTACAATACTTTCCTCACTATAGTGTTCGGAAAGTAAAAAGTACACTTAATACTGTTTTGTTTAATAAATCCTTGTCGAATCCTAATCTTAGTCAGTCCAAGAACAGGATTCGACAAGGATTTATTTAGCAAAACTGTTTTAAGCGTACTTTTTTATATACGAATTTTTGCTAGTGTTCGGACACTTTTGTTACCGACTGTATATACAGATAAATAGATAAATTACTGAAAAGTGGATGGAGTTAACCACTAAAAATTAATAGTCTGTACTAGCCACCAAAGAACTTTCTTCTATTTAATTCGATATAAAAAGCATACGTTGCAGTTTAATTATCAGTCATAAATTCTGGCAATAAAAATAATAATAATAATAATAATAATTACACAGTTTGTAGCAAGTTAAATAATAGATTCTGATAACCATCAGAAAAATTGCGGAAAATAAATAACTACAACGCTACTTGTTGTCCAGTCCAATATACATACCCAATACGAAAAATTATAATTTTCGATTATATATATCTCACACATAAAATTTGGTGCAATTATATGTAATAGAAGCGCACATGCGTTCAGGTGCACTGCAGCAGCGCATACTGTCGTTTTATGTATACCCGAATTTAATCAGCATAATTTTTCATTTTATGTATGTTACATACCAAGTTTGGTGCATTTATATGACTTAGAAACAGGGATTTTGCCTTCCAGTGAATGAAGTTGAATTACACCATAGCATCGCCACCTCTCCGCTAATTTTCAGTCAAATTAAGTCAGTTTTTTCAGCCATGGATCTCATACGCACCATTTTTTTTTCTATTCTACTCTTTGGATGTTGAGATATATAGTCTTTACTTAAATGGAAAGGAAATGCAACTTTCTAGCTCCATCTGTTGGAGAATTATCCTATAATGTAATCCTCATCTATTTATGTCAAAGTAAAACAAAATATGAATTTTTATCAAATTACGTCCATTGGTTCGTAAAATACACAGTATATAATATGAAATACAGCGGTCATAGACAGACATATTTTTAAATAAAGGTTAGGTTTTGTATATAACATTACAAAATGCAGAAATTCATCGTAAACAAGAAGTCGAAAATTTGCCCGAATCGAATACTTACTTCATTTGCATATGGAGAGAGAAACTAAAAATATATAGTAAAATAAAAAGATAAATAATGGAATAAACGGAGAAAGCAAAAGTTATTTAGTAGTTTGTCAGTTCCTGCCGCTATCTATAAGGCGGTAGCTGTTAATAAGAATTTTTATAGTTCGGAAATACCGAATACTAGCAGATGTTATTTAATGCCCCAAGAATTTTCTCAGAAAATTCATATGATGTCAGTTTTATCTAATATAGTTGTGAATGGCCTTTATTTTCCTTCCTCGTTCTTCTTCTTCTTTTTTTTTTTTTTTTTAAACTTTCCAAACATATATAATTAAGGAAAGTATTGTATTCATGACAAAAATCTGATTTTACGATTTTGATATATCTATACATTTTGAGGTCCCTTGAATTCATTAATTCATTTCCGCTGTTTTTACGGTAATGTATAACAACTGTGTGTATGCGTGTGAGTGAACACGATACAGTATTAATGCTTTATTAAAATTAGCTGAAAGTATGTTAATGGTTTTGGTGAACTTGCAGTTTTTAACAGGGATACAAAGAAAAATTTTTTAGAGAACAAATATGGCTTATGGGCTCAAGAAAAATTACGGCGTGGGCTCAAATTATTTAACGTGCGATAACGTTTAAATAACTTATTCGATTGAGCTGAAAATTTATATACATATTACAGATCACTGTTTCAAGAATTGCTTAGATTTTGGTGACTCTATCTCTTTCAGTTTTCTTACATGATAAAAAAAGAAAATTTCTCTAGCATTATGGATTATGAGCTCAAATTATTTACAGTGCGATAACGCCTATACACCTTATTCGATTGAGATGAAAATTTGTATATATGTTACAAGTCACTGTCAATATAACTATAGATTTTGGTGAATATAGCACTTAGGTTTTCTTCTTTTTCCAGACTCAAAGAAAATTTATTATTATGGCCTATGGGCTCAAATTATTTAAAGTACGATAGCGTCTAAACGCCGTATTGGATTTAGCTGAAAATTTATATACATGTTATGAGTTAAAGTCGCACAAACAGTATAAATCTTGCTGCATCTGGCACTAATATGTTTTTAGAGGGACGCAACGAAAATTTATTATCATTATGATATACAGTAATCGCCGCTTAACAAAATCACTGGTTAATAAAATCAGCCGCTTAATTTGATCAAATTGCCAGGACCGGAATCAAATCAATACAAACTAATTTTTAAAGCCGGCGCTTAATAAAATCAGCATCGCCGGTTAATAAACTGAAAAATATCTCCTCAACAGCCAAAAATATCATTTATGCACACTATTTTTTTTTTTAAATACGAAAATAAATTAAAGCACAACAAACCCTCCGTTATCGCTCATAGTTGACGATTTTACACTTGCAGAATAGTTACAAATTAAACACGCCCCATAACTTATCTCTGTAACAATTTCAAGGAACATATTCTTCAAAGCGCAGTAATAAAATACAAATTTGATTTGAAAGGATTTTTTTTTCTAATTATTAAAAGGCAATTGCTAGTTCTTATTTTGAAATTACTATAATTCATGAGGTTTAAACGGAAAGATTTTAAATTTATAAGAAAAGTGTGAACTTTTGGTAAAGTAATGATGTAATGAATCCTGTAATGAAGTGCACGGGAACTTAGAATACGTTTAATTTACTTATATCAAAGAAACAACTATTTAATTATCTATCAAAAATTAATTAATATTGTTTGCTAATTCCATCATTCGTTACCTTTTGACGTTTCTTTCGGAATTCAGGGAAGTAATACCTGTTTCTTAAGGACAGGAATGTTCGCCGGATATAAAAATCAGCCGCTTAATAAAATCACTTTGGCTCAGAACAAATGTGATTTGAATAAGCGGCGGGAACTGTATTGTGTCAAATTATTTGAAACAGAATAGCGTTAAATTAAACAACGTACTATAAGAGAAAAAACTCACTCTATTATAATTTTCTCTTTTGTTTATTTAACAACTTCTTTTACTTTTATTTAATTAAACAACCGTTAATTGCTTAATGTTCAGAAAGTCGTGTGGAGTCACTCCAGATTACTGTTTATTTGCCCATGTGTGTTATAGAGAGCTACATGATTAATTAAATTATACTTCTAAAGACCTTTGTTAGATTTTTAATTCACTCCCTATTATTTGAGATAATATTTATAATATTTGGAAACAGCAAAGTTAGAGCAGAGGTTATTTTAACGCAAATCTTTTCAGTACAGAGACTTATATAAATTAAAGCTGGCGTTAATTTATATTTTCATTAAATTAATATTAAATGATTAATATTAAAAGGTATTAATATGAAAAAATATATATACCCAAACAAAAGCAAATAATGCGTTAAACAATAGTGTGACAAAAATTAATCAATACAACTTTAAGTATAATATGCTAAAATCAATTAAAAAAGAAAAGAAAAGATTAATATTCATTGAATTGTGTCTTTTTCTGCAAGATTTTGTAATACACAATTTTTTATCAATTAATTTAAAAAGAGACAGCTATAATTTAAAATACTGTGACGAAACTTTAACGTATAAGGAAACGAAATATAAAAAGAAATATTCGCGGGAGTAAGTAAATAAAATACGCGCATCGTTAGAGATGTCATATTCCTCACCAATATTAAAATGTGGAAACTTTTCTCTCATAGGAGTTTTTTTCATTCTTTATTTCAAGTGACATAGCTTTTGATAGTGTTAATCTTTAAATATTCTCTTCATAAATGAATATATTTTTAGAAAATGACAGAAATAGAGAATAAAAAATAAATGACAGAAATATCCAAAATGTAACTTTATTAAAATAACTGGATTAGTTTGTAACAGTATATTTATTTATTAAAAGAGTATAAGTATTTTTAATTTGATTTCACAAGTAAGGTTTTCAGTAATATAATGCTCAGACTTTTGACTTATTTATTTATTTGTTTTACGTTGCAGCTGCATGAACTTGTTTAAATATATAGTAACAAAATACTATTCATTAAAAAAAATTTGCTGTATCAACGATGTGCTATATCTGTGCTATATATGGACGGTTCCTTGTTAAAGTGGAGTAACTCCATTTTTTTTTTTTAAATATGTATATTTTTGCTTAATTGTGTCACATTTAGTAATATCTTTCGTAATAAAAGTTAAGAAACACCAATAATTGCATTAAATTCCCATAAATGGCATCACTTGTTTTTTTTTTTTTTTTTTTTTTTTTTAATCTAAAATATCTAAATATTCATTCGAATGAAGTTTCTAAGTTACTTTAAAGTATTTTCCTTATTCTTATGACTTTGATTCGTATTAATACTGAAAATAAACTAAACACTTAGTGAATCTTGACTTTTTTTTTCTACATATAAATTTTCAAAAAGCTCATTATTTCAAAATTCATTTATAAGGAGATAATTGACTTTTACAATGAACGACCCATATGTGCAATATATGAGGTTGCAACTATCAACATATTGTTGTACGTATGCAGATTTTGTTTTCTATAAAGGATTTGTTATGCACACAATACTATGCACGTGTAACCACGTTTCCTAAAATTAGCAGTGAGGATCAGTCCAAAAGCATGGAGAGGTGCCAAATTGACTGATAGCTTGGGATTTCGAAAACATCTAGTTATTCGACGTTTTCTTATCGCTTATTTTTTCTGAATCAGATGACTGTCTCCCCTATTTTAACACTGGACTCAGCGCTTGCGCAGAGGTTTCCAAGGTATCAAGAAAGTGGTCGAAGAATACTTATTTTGTTTACAGATATCTCTCCTGGAAAAATGAACACTTTCTTTTAAAAAAAAAATAATTTTTCTTGAGAAAATATTTATTGCTGCAAACAGCTTTGGCAGTTCCAAAATACAATGTTAGGTATTGTATATTACTTACTGTCACATTTTTGCTCTTTCTAAACGTCTTCTAACTTATTAACTTAAAAATTAATTCCATGCAAATATTAGATTATGAAGCCGAAATAATTTTAGCAAGAACGGAAATTGACAAATCTAGGAATCATACCAGCATTATTTTCATAACACCTCAATCATTTAACAACAAACTAGGCACATTTATTTGAGTAGAATTTTAAGCAACTGCCACTAAATAATTAACGCAGTAATTGTCAACGAAGTTTTTTTCTTTTTTTCTTATTAACTTTTGCATCAGTTAAGTAAGGTTTATTCAGTGAGAAACTGAATACTACTAAACTAACACTGTTTTTAAATGAATTTTTGATAAAAAAATATATTTGCTGTGATAATATAAAATTCCTGAAGGATTTATTTTACATTAACATATTCTAAGTTTTCTTCTATTCTACACTCTTTATATTCTAAGATAATCAGTCAATTTTGAACACCATGTATTATAAATCACGTGTTACATACAGTCTCTCTTTTTTTTAAATCATATATATTTAATATCTTAAGAGATTTTTACATAAGATATGTACTTAATAAATGCCCATGTTTTTTATAACTTGGATTAAAACATATTTTTTTAATATCTTATTAAATCGATATGTAACATTAACATATTTTAATCTAACGCTTTGAGGCAATTTCAATTAAAATATCACCTCAAGCGAAAGACGACAGGATTTAATTTTAATCTTGAGCACATAAAAAAAAAGAAAATTTAAATCTTAATACTCTGATGCAGTATCAGTTACTCAATTCTTATCAATCTATAAAATTATTTTAATTAGCTTTCTCTAAAGTTTTTAATTGGAAAAGAAAACTGCTATATTTCAAATTATTCCAAAAGAAAAATAATAATAATAAAATAAAATAAATAAGATAAATAAATAAATAAAATAAAGGATGAAAGATTTTTCTTCTTGAAAAGAAAAATTATATATAAAAATAATTCTTTTCGTTGATGTTTCACAGTATTTGAAAATTAAAGTAAGAAATACTAGCTTAATTGTTATTATAATCCTTATTTATTTCTTTATCGTTATATTTTTTAATAACTAGTATTTTAAAATGTACATTTATTTGCAGTTTTAATGATGGAAATAATGAATTTGAATTGGTAAGATTTGACAAATAGATCCGTGTATAATGATAATAATAATAATAATAATAATAATAATAATAAATCAATTGCATTTACTATTAAAATATGAAGAAAATTTTCGGTGCAAAAGTTATAAAAAATTACTTTTTGATATCTTTTTAGTTACGTTTTAAAACTTCATTTCACAAAAATGCTTATTTAGCTGATGAAGGGTGTGCTTTACTATTTTGAGCCAAAAAAAAAAAAAAAAAAAAAAAAATGAAATTATTTGAATGCTTCCTTTTACAGAGATATAGCTCTTCGTGGTTCAATAGTCATTTTTTGTGCTTATTGCTTACAAAATATTATGAAACAAAGCATTGTAAGCAATGTATCATAATTTTAATTTATAAATGTGTGATGAATGTATAACATCGTATGAAAATATTTTTATTTAAGAGAAATATCAGAAATACATCCGCAACTACATAACTATATTTCAAGAAGTTATATTATTGATGTTAAGCTAACGTATGATTGATGTTATAGGTAATTATACTTTGCTATCACCCAATGCTGGAGATAATATTAATAATAAATTTATTTGTAAAAATGCGTCGTAATTTGTAAAAAAGATTAACATTTTCAACTTTCACAAAAATCAAAAGGGTCACTCAAATGTGTACCAGGTATTTTTCAGTGAAAGAGCATTTGTGCTTCGCTTTTTGACTTGTCAAGGACATTTCTTAAACTAATTCGGCATTTTCCTCTAAAGCTGTAAAATATTTTCTAATAGTTTGAGTCTGTCTTTATTTTTTCCGTCTATAAAAGGTTATAAATTGTTACAGAATTATTTTTGATAATTTTTTAGTTTATAAGTGTAAATGAATAAACATAATTTTAGATTTCTCCATTTTATAGTTTATTTATTTTTGTTGAGTTAATCTCCCAGAAGTATGCTTGTAATAGAAAAATCAATAAGGTTAACTTACAATTTTCCTTTTATTTCTTTCATGGTGAAAAAATACTGTGCTTTATACCTAACCGCATCTTATATTCTACTTACACTGTATAAGAAATTTTCTTTATTTGAGGTATATTAATCACTTTATGATACATTTAAACAATGCAGAAAAATATATTTTTAAAACAAGTTAAGTTATTTATTCTAACAACTTTACAGAAAAGTTATGAAAATGTTTAAAATGTCTATCAATATATATATATATATATATATATATATATATATTAATTTTTATTTAACGTAAAAAAATTCATTACATTATCTAAAACTAGTTGTTCTTTTTTCTCTGTAAATATTGATATTTTTATACTTAATTAAAGGAGTATATCTGAATATTATTTATCAAACTAAATAAAGTAACATATATGAAATAATAATAGATACAAGCAGGATATTTTAAATCATAACTATGAAAATTCATTATAACAATACTCAGCTGTAATGACTCTAAGATTATTTGTTATTTTGATGTGAATTCAACTGCATCGTTAGTGAATGGCGAAAATTGTCTCGAAGTTCTATACATGCGTTGCCATCTAGTGTCAATGGATCAAAATAACACAGCATTTGTTGGTTGCTTTATAACTTGATGATGAAAGGCAACATTGTGAAACAACATGCACTTGAAATTGTGAAGAACTAATGAAAGCACGTGTTGCTTTTGAGTAACTGCGCCAAAGGAATCGATAACTTGATTGTGCAGCACAGTTTTACAAAAAAAAAAAAAAAAAGTCTTCCATCTCATTTGCAGGATATTAAAGCATGTAAAATATTTATATAAGTTTTTAATTCATTGGACGGTCAGTGTATAAAGAATTAGATTAAAACACTAATAAAATTGAAAGGCTTTATCGTTTTTAATTTATTTATATTAATAAAAGTGTGGCAAACAATATATCTATGAGCCAATCTTCGTGGCTATTTATGTGTACGATACTTATTTATTTATATACTAGTTACAGTTTAGCTGTGATACTTGGCACGGAGGTTTCTTTAAAGCATCTATAATGCACATAGAAACCCATTTTTCAAAAATGTATTATTGATTTCATATTTTTTTTCATGATTAATTAATCATGGAAACGTACTATATAACTTACCACATAATCATATTGGTAAAAGAGTAATGGAAGAAATTGTATAGATAGGCACCCTGTATTGACAAAAATCTGTACGTGATAGAGAAATACTAGCTTCATTTTCGGTTTCAGCACACCGAAAAACATAAAGATCAGCCAAAATTATAAAATCAAAATTTTACATGTTGACCTGTTTTATTATCACATTTAACATAACATTTTCAAAATTTTTAAAAATATATTTCATATATTTCATATATTGATAGTCACATTTAAAGATAATAAATACTTCTTATATAGTATTTGTAACTATATTTGTTGCATTAATCTTTGGAAATATTCTCTTCTTAGTAAATTTAAAATGTCAAAAACCATTCTCTTTTGCCAGGCTTATTAAGTATACAAGTCAGGTTTTTAAACCTCTTCCTTTTAAACGCTATATTTATTTCCTTTATTTCACTCACGGTTTCTATTTTCTTAAAAGCTCTTTAGTTATTTTTTCTTAACTATTTTTCTTTCGAAAAAGTACATTTATTTTCTTCTAACAATAATATTTTTCAGTGTGTTTCTTTATTTCTTTCGTTAATCTTTGTTTGGAAGTCAGAGATAAAACTTTTTTTTTTTTTTTAATCTGTCTAACAAACTGGTTAAACTTTAAAGAAGTTCATATAAATTTCACTATAAAATGTTTTTTTTTTCCCCATAATATTCAAGAGTTTAATATGAACCTGTGTCAAGTTAAATACATGCATTTGCTTATTAATTAAAACTTGGTATTCGCGCTTTTACTAATTAGAATAAATTTTAATTTTAAACTGTTGTAATATTAATGTGAATTAGACAAAATTCATAATTTAGCTTTTTATATCATGTTTAACAATAACAGTATTTTTAGAATCAGTGTATAACGTTTTTTTTTATTATTAAATATAAAAAATATGAAAGAATGCTGTAATGAAAGATAATTTATGTTGAGGAAACACTTATAAGTTATTTTGCACTTTATTTTATTTTATATACCATTCTATGCTCTACATTCTTATACATTGAACACTTTTTATACATGAATAGATTAAGAGAAGAAATAATTAGAGAAAAAGGCGCTGAAAAAGAACAATATAAAAAATATTGTGTGGTTTTAGCACTAATAATCTGTAAAAAACACAGGATTATATTAACCCGTTAGCTCCCAGTGTCCTCATTTGAGGACAGCTAATAAAATAGCACGTATATTTTTTTTGTGGTTCCTTGGAATGAGTTCTGCTTTTGAGTGGCAGTTTATAGCGTCGCTCTAAATGATCCCTGAAAGTTTTAAGTGCCTACTATTAAATATTACTTCATAATTTGGATAGTCATTTTATGATTTTTTATTCGTCGCACATATATTTAATTTTTGTGCAGGTATACTAACTTAAATCCTGTTGAATAATAATATATATTATAATACTTTACATTCGAGAACTTTGTCAGCATATAATAGGAAATTAATCTGTTATCTCAAAGTTTTTCTATCTGAAATTTTTCTCGCTAGAACACTAAACGTCAATAAATGAGGATAGGCTTTAAATTTAAAACTATCAGAAGAATTGTTTAAGTTAATATATTTTACTGTCAGTTGTCTATATTAATTTAGAAGTGAAATAATCAGCTAATAATATTTTGCAGAATTAATTCGGGCGTTAATGGGTTAATTTCGGATATTTTTCAATGAAAGGAGATTTATTTTATAACACTCTAGTTTTCATAATTTATTAGCTTTCATTTTAGCTTCATTAATGTAGAATTTGATTACAAAAGATTACCCCTATTTCTAGCATCAAACGTGCTTATTTACCGTCAAAGTTTGTAAGTCTGATTTACAGATTTACAGTCATAGTGAAAACAAATGCTCTATTCCCTTTTATGAAGGTCGTCCTTGTCGGCAAGTGTGGCGACTTGGTGACCGAATTTGGCGAAAAGTGGTAGTTTGGGATTCCTGAAAATAAAAAAAATATCTTTAATTCTTATAACAAACAAATCCATAATATTTATCATTAGTTTTTTTTAAATTAAATTTAAAAAATATGAAAGAGTGCTGTAATGAAAGGTAATTTATATTGAGGAAAAACCTTTAAGTTATTTTGAACTTTATCTTATTTTATGTACCATTATATATTCTACATTCATATACATTGAACAATTTTTATACATGAATAAATTAAGAGAAGAAATAATTAGAGAAAAAGAAGCTTAAAAAGAACAATATAAAACATACTGTGTAGTTTTAGTACTAACGCTCTGTAAAAAACACGGGATTACATTAATTTCGGACACTTTTCAGTGAAAAGAGATTTATTGTGCAACACTCTAGTTTTCATACTTTATTAGTTTTTATTTTAGTTTCATTAATGAAGAATTTGATTGCAAAAGATTATACCTGTTTCTAGCATCAAATGTGCTTATTTACCGTCAAAGACAGTAAGTCTGATTTATAGATTTGCAGTCAAAGTGGAAACAAATATTCTATTTACTTTTATGGAGGTCGTCCTTGTCGACAGGTTTGGCGACTTGGTGACCGAATTTGGTGAAAAGTGATAGTTTGGGATTCCTGAAGTTTAGAAAATTTATCTTTTAAACAAATCAATAATATTAGCTACAGTTGGCCGCAAAAGTATCCGAGCATTAGCAAAAATTCCTATATATATATATTTTTAAAAATTCTCTTAATATTGTTTTGTTAAATAAATCATTGTCGAATTATGTTCTTAGTGCTGCCGACTGTATAGTTTGAAAATTTATGAAGTGAGGTATGGAGCAGTTTTCGTAAGAAGCTCGCAAAGAAAGAGTTGCGAAGTTGTTGAGTCGGATCAGTGGATTTTTACTCTACTTCAGTACTCTACTACTCCGATTCAAAAAATTAGAATAATGAAAAGAAATATGGTCAAGGGAAATGAAAATCGAATTTATCAAATAAATAATCAACAATATCAAATATAAAGTACTATAATATGAATCTGCATATTTTGCAGATTATAAAAATGTAAACACATTACAATGAAATAGAAAATATATTTAAATCAGCTAACAACAAAAAATTCAAAATATTAGAATACTTTCTAACATGGTTCAAAAAATTAGAATAATGAAAATATATTGAACATAATTTAAACTCTAAGTATTTTTACTTGCTAATCAGTACTTTGTTGCATCACCCTTAGCTTTAATGACAGCTCTTAAACGTTTTGGCATGTTTTTAACTAAAGGTTCACAATCTTTTTTATCCAAATTCGCCCATATGCTCTTTATACTAGAAATAAGTTCTTTTTTGTCTCTAGGCGCAACTTCTTGAAGTCGTTTCTTCATAATTCCCCACAAATTCTCGATAGGATTTAGATCGAGTGAGTTTGCAGGCCAAGGGAGTACAGGTATGTCCTTCTCTTTGAGCCATTTAGTTGTTGATTTGGAAGTGTGGGGAGAAGCTGAATCTTGCTGAAACAAGAAATCGTCATCACATAAATCCTCAGCTGAAGGAATCATGAAATGTTCAAGAATTTCTTGATAGACTTCTGAATTGACTGTTGTGGAAACAATACACAACCTGCCTGGGCCTTCAGCAGTCATGCAGCCCCATACCATAACAGAAGTCGCAAATTTAAACGAACGTTTTAAACATTCTTTCTTATAAGCTTCATGTTTGATTCTCCAGACACGTATACCTTGATTTCCGTGAGACACACAAAACACACTTTCATCGCTGAAAAGTATCTTTTTCCAATCGTCGTGATCCCAAAATAGCCTTTGTTTACACCATTTAACTCTAGCAGCCCTTTGCTTAGATGATAAGAATGGCTTTATCTTAGGCACACGTGATCTAAAACCTAATTTGCGAAGTCGTCGTAGTGTTGTAGATTTGGAGACATTTAAACCCATTTCTTTCCATTTTCTATGCACATATCTCACACTCCGAAAACGATGTTTCTTCACAATCTTTTTCAATTGCCTTTCATCTCTTCTTGAAGTTACTGGCTTTCGACCACTTTTAAAGTGTTTATTTTGAAAACACTTATTATTAGAATATTCTCTCAAAACTCTACTCACACTTGCTTGAGAGCATTTCACTTCTTTTGCTATAAAAAGTTGTGTTTTTCCTATTTCGTGCAAGTACACAATACGATATTTCACAGCCTCAGATAAATCGCTCTTTCGTCCCATATTAAGCAAATACTACGCTACAATCAAATGCCAAACGACTTTTCATTTTCAACGGAGCACATTTTATAGTCCCACAGATGTTAATCCCGCAGCCGTTCTCTCAACTTATAAGAAAAATTTGAATATTCTAATTTTTTGAACCATGCTATCGAGGTATTCTATTTCTTTGAATTATTCTAATATTTTTTAAATAGTTAATTATTAATATATCAGATAAAAATAAATATTTATGTTATATTTATAAATGCTCTGAAGATAATTAGATACTTTTAATATATTTTTTCCTGGACGCAGTATGCAAATTGACGCGTTAGCAACATCAAACTCATTCTTTTTTACATTATTCTAATTTTTTGAATCGGAGTAGTACGAAAATGATAAGTGTTGCGAATTTAAAAGGGAAGTTTCAGACTTCACGAAAATTGACAAATAAATTAGTTTCAATTTAGGTTTTCTTAAAGCGGCGTTGAATGTAAAATGGAAATTATTTAAGGTATAAAAGGAATTTTAAAATCGTGCTCGTAGGTGTTCATATATGGTTCAGCCTTAGTGCTGAGTTAGTCCAACTCTAGCTTTGATAGTATGGTGGTTGAAGTTTAGGGGGGGGGGGGTCTGTCATAAAAGTCAGTGAAGTTAAAGCCTCTAAAGGTTGTATAGTGAATGATAATCTAGTTCGACGCTGTGTATTTAAAGAATGGGTAATATTATTTCATTTATCCATTCATTTATTATTTAGTAGTTTAATGAAATTAATGGCCATTGACTTTCATTGATCTGTTGAGAGGATTTATCATTTATGTTTACATAAAGAAATTAGAATATTTATGTTTCATAAGTCGTATAGGAAAGTAGTCTCGCTTATTCCCTCAATTGAGAATTTCAATTAACGTATCTTTGTTAAGTTTTAAAATTGTCTTTTAAATTTACATTTTCATACAGCAGGCATGGATGAATATGAGAATGGAGTTCATGGTTTAATGCCTTACCACCGCAGATCCACATATTATATAAAATAATTAATCAATGTTCGTAATATGCTTTATTGAGGTAAATCGATTATTTCTCTGTAAAAATTAAAACGTCATGATACCTGTCACATAGATAAAACACAGAATGCTTTAATACTGTACGAGGTTCGGATTTTCCAGAAAATCGTTCGTGTAAAACAGTTTACATTTGCTGTTTTCAAACTATTTAAATATTAAAAATTCTTTTGTTTTTACTTGTTTTATTATTTTAGAAAACATTTTTGCGAAAGTAATTATCGGTTTAATGTTAATAATTGCAATGTACGGAAGGCATTGCTTAGTTATAGGAATAAAATTACCATGTATTCAGATGCTTATTTTATTTTATTTTATTTTTTATTTTACATGCAAATTTCAGGCAAACAAATTTTTTTGTTTATTGAATAAACTAATTTATTTTTCTTTTATGCTCAAGATAAGGTCATTTTTAATTACAAAGATAATACTACATGTTTACGCTTCTTTCAATTAATTGTGCTTAACAAAACTTTGGAACAGAAGTTTTAATTTATTGTATGACAATCAGCAATAAAATGTTCAAAAGGAAACTATTTTCGCATTCTCTTAAATCTTATTTTGTTTCAACTTAATTTCAACTTAACTCCAAATGTCCCATTCATACTCATAAACCAAAATGTAATGTTTTATGAATTAGTAATAGTTAAATATTTTACTAATTTATAAAAGGTTAAGTTTTGAAAACACTTAACATAATTAAAATATCCTTAAATCCTTCATTTAAATAATTCATATTAAAAGTGCATCAAAAGTGCAGAAAATGCAGAATATTAAAGAGAATCGCTTATTAATTTGTTTAAATTATGAATGAAGTATTTGAATTATAAAGAATTTTCTTATAAAAACAATTTGTGTGCAGAAATTTAATGGAAAGATCAAGAAATGTCCTTATTAGTTTAAAGTTTGTAAATCAAACTTTTAAACATATTCTGAAATATAGTTTTTTTTTTCTCATAATATAATTATGATACTGTGGCTTATTTAACACTAATCAATTTCACTAAAAACTTTTGAATGTATCAAGTAAAACTATTTTAATAAAATGTAGCTTACTATTGCTAATATTTTACAATAAATAAATAAATAAATAAATAAATAAAACTTCAGGGATGTTGGACATTATATATGTATTTTTGTTTTCTAAATTAATGTCTTAGAGTAATGGAAAAATAAATAAATATTACGTATACTAAAATTTATCAAAAACTAATGGTTTTCAGGAAATATCTTGCCGATTGTGAAAGAAAATTTAAGCGTAGCACATTGGTATATATTTTTGGATAGAGGTTTTTAATTATTTTTAGCATTTCTGGTGATTTATCTATCGCACAGCGTTGGTTATACTCAGTGGGTGTTTTACTTTGATCTACATTGATGGTAGAGATCTTTTCCGGTATTCTAGATCGTCATTGTTGAAATCATCAACATTAAACCAAGCAAACTACTTCTAAACAGTAATTTCAGTTACAGCACCTTCGTTATTAACTGTGCATATCTTTTTTTTATTTTTGAGAGGTCAAGATCATATACAGCGCTTTTCAGATACAATAAAATCCAAAAATAACAAGAATTGCAATAAATTAACAACATTGTTGTAATATCACGGGAAATGCACGACTAATTTTACTGCTGTCCGAAAAAATAATGTCATAAGATTTGCTAAAGTGGAAGCCAAATGCACGGGGTCGCAAAATATTGCATAAAATTTGTAGAATTATGATTCATATAAGTCACAGATCCGCTTGACGAATTTGAAAAAAGTGATGTACTAATAATAAATTAGGCAGAAATACCTCAACATAACGTAAATTTCAGCAAATGCAAATAAATTTGTAGACAAACGTTTGGATTTATGCGAGTGCAACTGTTTGGATTTATGTGTGCTAGTATAGGTTCTTGTTGAGGCAAACACTTCAATTCTTCTATGAATGATGATATTTTATTAGCCTTATAGAGTCGCAATATTAATATGAGAGAAATATTAATGGGGAGATAATGGTTAAAAATTTTTGATCATCATATGTAGAAAAGGAATTCTAAACATTTTAAAAATAAATTATTTTTAAAATTAGTATCTATGATGAAAAATATAATTTGATTGCTTACCCAAGAGACCAAAATCTGTGGGGAGGTTTTCCTTTCTGTTAGTTTTCTAACGGGATCTATACCACATTCACGCAAGTTTCGCAGAAAACGTCAAAAAATTTAAAATGATTAAAACAGAAGATCGCAATCTGGGCTTAAATCTGGCACTTCCAATTTACAAATATAAAAGAGATACCTTCGGCCTGCGACCACTGTTTGAGCTTTGTACAAAAAAAAAAAAAAAAAAAAAAAAAAAGAAAAGAAAGAAAAACTAACAATAAAACATATATACAAATTATCAATTTAGATAGTATTATATAATAGAAACAATTGTGTTTTTTAGTTTTATGTATGTAGAAAAACACAGAGGAGAACATTATTCTCCGAAAGAGTTAAACAAATAATTAAGAAAAAAAAAACTTTTTATTATATTACCAATTATAACATTCATAACAACATTTTAAAAATTTAAAAAGTGGATATTATGTAATTTACACTTCCTATATTTAGAGTTTTCTTATCTTATCGATTTATGCATAATAATAATTGTGTGATTATTAATGAATGGGTACAAGGTATTACATTTATAAAAGAAAAAAGTAATTGATATTTAAAAAAAGAAATGGATGAAAAGAAATTTTTTAGGATTATAATTTACTACGTAGATTGTAGATTATTATTTACCATCTCAAATAAATAGTTAATAGTTTTTGCACATGAACACATACATTACACATATATGTGCAATTTACTTTACTTGAATTTACTTTCTGCAAGGATTCGTTAAGATTTTGCTTTCAACCGAACTTTAAAAAAAATGTTTAAGTTCCGTTTGAGTTCTAATATCAAATTCAAAAACTATTTTCTATATGTCTAAATAAACTTTGTAAAGTTTCAGTGTAAGCGCAAGAGTAATTTTTTTTCTATTATTAAAAAATTATCAATTTAGAAAAAAAAAAAAAAAAAAAAAAAAAATTGTTGTTTTCACGACAAATATAAAAACTCACCATACAGAAAAAAAAAAATATATATATATAAACACTTTTAAACACGTATAAAATTTTATTAAAATTGTGCACGAAGCTTTTCGCTACAACTATGTAGGATCTTCAGATGACGTTTTTAACATAAAAAAAAGAGTAGACAGCATTATATATACTAACGTAAATTGATACGGTTAAATCAAAAGAATTAGTCTTGTACACAACATCATGAGTCCATTGAGTTCCGTTAGGGTTACACCAGGGTTACATATCTAACGGAACTTAATGGACTCATCATGTTGTGTACAAGACTAATTCTTTTGACTTTAACCGTATCAATTTACGTTAGTATATATAATGCTGTCTACTCTTTTCTTATGTTAAAAACATCACCTGAAGATGCTACATAGTTGCAGCGAAAAGCTTCGTGTGCAATTTTAATAAATTTTTTATACGTGTTTTAAAGTGGGTTTATATATTTTTTACTGTATTAACACGTGGATTTATTGCAAATTTTAAACTTTTAAGAGTTTTAAATTTTAATCACCATACATAGTTATTTTTTTTCTTCGAACGTTTCTGTTCTTTCAAAGACTATTGCTGTAGAATAATGAGGATGTATCTTACTCCAATCTACGGTTTCCTGAAACCATACAAACGGACATTAAGAGCAGTAACTCTCATCAATGTGTACAAAAAGGTTAGTATATAGACGATGTATATTTTATTCAAATGACTCATTAATTCTTAAAAATAATTCAATTTTTACAATACTTCATACTTTTTAAGAGTTATAGGAATTCTAAACGTTACCTGAATATAAAGATTCCAGAAAATAAAGCAAATCAACATTAATCTTTTGAAAGGCGGTTTGACAGCATCTGTCACGCTTCAACATCGGATTTCGAAAGATCCTCTCTCAAAAGGTTAATAACTATACGTTAATATACATAATATTTTTTATTCGGATAATACGGTTTATTATTTATATTCTTAATAATAATTTTAAAAAACTACGGAAAAATTACGGGATCCTCTTGTATCGATCAAATCAACGATCAATTAATACGATGTGAGTTTTTCAGATATGACAGTCGTTTACTTAGTTCTTGATTAAATAATTAACGGTTTAATAATTCTTTCAACATATTTATTTGTTCATTTATTTTTGTAAACATTTTGAAAAGAAGTAATTATCGTTTTAACCAATGCATACATAAACAATAGGAATTTCTTTTTTTTTTTTTGAAAATAAAATTTGCATTTATTTAGATGCACATTAAACTTAATTTTATGTGCAAATTTCAATCATTCAAAATCTCTTGCCTAATTAACAAAAATATTTATTTTCGCATAATGTTCAAGATAAATTCATTTTAAATGACAATGTTTTAATACTGTTTGTTTTCATTTCTTACGGTTAATGGTGCATAACAAATTTTGAAATGCAACTTTTAACTTACTGCATGACAATCATAAATGAAACGTTTCAAAGAAAACTACTTTTCTATTCTCTAAAATCTGATTTAGTTTTGACTTAATTGAATGTTTTATTTACAATCATAAACCAAAATATGATGTTTTCTGAATCAGTGATAGTTAACTACTTCACTAATTTACAAAATGTTGAGTTTTGAAAATACTTAACATAATTAGAATATTCCTCCACACTTCAATCAAACAATCAGTAATAAAAATTTGTCAGAAATGCATAAAATTCAGAATAATTAAGATAATAGGTTACATTGTTTAAAATATGGGTAAAGTATTTTGAATAACAAAAGATCTGCTCATAGAAAACAATTCATATGCAAGAATTTAATGAAAGTTTCAAGAAATTTAGTATTTTGTTTAAAATTTATAAATTAGATATAAAACATGTTCTTAAATACAGATTTTTAAATAATGTAAGTGATATACTCTTAGAAGAAAAACAGTTAATAAAATTTAGTATTAAATTTAAATGTATTTAATAAAATATTTTGGAAAAAATATAGCTTGCTATTGCTAATATTTTACACAAACACACAAGACAAAAAACAATATTCTAAGCCTTATTGGATGGTAGCTGATAAAAATATTTTTGTTATTATTATTCTGCCTCAGAGTAAGAAATATTTTCATGCAAGTGTATTGAAAATATAAAAATAGGAAGCATACTATAATAATATTTCTTAGGATTTATTGAGTTGTGCGGAAGGTTAGCGTCAATTTAGTGATGACGATTCTTTCGCTCATGAAAATTTAAATGCAGTGCAGTTAAGTTTGTTAACCATTTATGAATGAAGAAATTTGATATTTTAAACAATTCTACTAATTCGCGTATCATGTAGCGTGAGTTTTTCTTGATCACTGTTTTAATACTGTCTGCATATTTGATGGAGTTCCTATCCTGTTTGATTTTCTTGAAATCATCAACTTTAACACTAGATTGTCCAAGCAGTCAAAATTTCTGCTTTTGACAATGCAGATATCAGAAACAATGATGGCAGTCAGCGTTGCCAGATCAGGCCTTTTTTTTTTCATTCAATAGCCACCAATAATTTTAAGAAATGGCATTTGATATACACGATGGACTATCAATTTTCGAAGTGATTAGCCAAACGTTACAATTAAAAATTATTGGTGATTATTGAATAAAAAAACGGCTAAATCTGACAATTCTGATGGTAGTGTGATAAATAAAACTCTTCATAAATGCACTAATATCATGTACGCAAAGTCACATGGAATTTTTAAAATCATATGATTATAAATATATTTTTGTTTTCTGAAACGAAATTAAGAAGCAGTCAGAATGACTTCCTTGATAAATCTAATCTGCACAGTTTTTTTTTTATTATTTTTTTTACTTTCTCTTACCCATAGGGTCGAGAAAGTATTATTTTAGGGTCAAATTTTCGAACGTGAGTTTTCGTTATATTTATACGTTCTGAGGTCCCCTGAATGCGAAAATTATATTTTTAGCGAATGGTCTGTGTGTCTCTCTGTCTGTCTGTGTGTCTGTCTATCTGTTATCAGTATATCTCAAGAACAAATAGTAGCAGAAATTCCAAACTCGGTATTCTAAATGTGTATCATATAAGGATGCTACAGTAAACTTTTCATTGAGATGAAGCAAATGGTTCGTGTATAGGGACACTAAAAAGTAATCAAATACATTACGTCTATGGGGGAAATTGCAGCTAAATAGAGTTTAACATCTATAGGTTGCACTAAAACAAATGAAACGAATATATATTTTTTGAAATAGATATAGTCAACAGGGAAAATTTTTTTGTGTATGTACACTGCTCGACATTGAAAATGCAAAACCAAGAAGGAATGATAATAACGGAATGAAATTTCTTGGACACATACATTATAGTAGGAAGAACAATTGATTAAAATGTCAGGAAATTTGGAGTAATATGTACTGAGAAAACAGTTCATAAAGCAGCGACCTCTGTGAGCAATAACTCAACATATCTGGCTTGGCATTGAATCGAACAGCGATTGGATAACATGTGCGGGTAGAGCTTCATGAAGTTTTAAGGGATTTCAGAGTTTGGAATTTTTACCTTTCTGGTAAAAAAAAACCATAAACGACTGTTTCGCTAAATTTTTCAAAAATATTTCGACGTTTGAATGCTGAATTTAAATGAAAATTTGTAACATTAAAAAAAATACAATTTTTTTTAAAGTTAAATTTACAATGTCTTCTTAATTTAATGTCCAATTATATTTAGAAAACATTTTTAAAGTATAATAAGTTTAAAAATTAAAAAAAAATATTTAAAAAATTCAAAGGAAAGAGTTAAAAAAATTAAATAAGTAGTAAAAATTTGAATTTTATGATAAATTATTTAGTTTTAACATACTACATCTATACATCCATATTTTTTAACTTTACATGCATGTTGCATTGTTTTAACCTTCAATGCACTTTGCTTAAGTGATCACACAATGGATAGGCAGCTGGCCAGGAAGACATACAGGTAGACAAACTAAATTCATGATAATTCTTAAACAGTGCTAGAAATTGCTTAACGCAAAAGTAAATCAATTCAAGCGATTGCCAATTATAGCGCCTTATGTATCCAAATATTTTAATGTCTCTCTAAATCTTAATAATAGTTATATGCAATAGCAAATATTAATTTAACATATAAACAATAAATGTAAATTTCATTATGATTTGTGCAATACGAAAATTTTTAATTATGATTTACTGAAATGTCTCTCATAAAATAAAATACATTAGCATTTTTTGAATCTTTTCAGATGTAACAGCTTTTATTCAGCTTTTGAATAAATGTTTAATTATTTAATAATTAAAATTTAATTTTTTTACTTCCATTACCCGACTACCGTAGGTAATGGAAGTATTGTATTCGGTCCGAAAATTCGATATCGAGACATGTTTTAATGTCTCATGAGTCCAGAAAAGTGGTTTTTGGCAATTGGTCAGTGTGTGTATGTATGTGGGGAATCTTCTGGCTATTATAACTCGGAAACTAATGAAGGTAGAACTACAAAACTTTAGAAGTTAAACAGGTCTGGTGTACAGAATGAATTTTCTAAATTTTGGTGAAAATATGAAAACCGGAAGTGGGATATCCGAAACCGGAAGGCCGAATCTTAAAAACGGCTCTAACGATTTTCTTCAAAATTGCTGTATAAACACTCTATTAGATGTCCTTCCGAATAATATAGTTGTTTAGTTCAGGAAAATTGATAGGCGTCCTGTATAAATAGCTGGATTTCAGGTCCTGCAAGTGCGTTCCTTTCAAAACTGCAGTATGATTTTTTTTTCAAATTTGCCATATTAACTCTCTTTTAAATATCCTTTTGCATGTAATTGTTGTTTTCTGATCAATAATTAATTATGGAAAACTTTGGTAGAAAACGGTATCTCAAAAACTGCTCTAACGATTTTCTTGAAAATTGTTACATACATACATTTTAGATACCATTTCTCGTGCTTTACTTGGTTATCATAGCAAAATTAATAGTCATTCTGATCAGATAAATCAGTTTTGGATCTCGGAAATTAATGTTTCAAAAAAGAAAAAAGAAGAAAAAAAAAAAAAACCTCTACCAATTTTCTTTTCTTTTTTTTTTTTTTTTTTGTAATAAAAACTAGTATGTTGTGGCCACCACAAGACTTTCTTCTATATTTTCCTATACATATTCAATCAGTAACAATATTAAAAAAAAAAAAAAAAAAAAAAAAAAAAAAAAAATTTTTTTTTCTTTTTCTTTTCTTTTCTTTTTTTTTTTTTGTGAAAATTAATACATATTCAATCACTAACAATAATTAAAAAAAAAAAAAAAAATCGAATTTTTTTCTAAGTTTTTTTTTTTTTTGTTAAAGGTAAAAAAAATCGATAACTTTGTTTTAAATTATCACAGATTTATGGTTCAACCATTCGTTTTAAAGGTATTGACGAGATCTTTCGAATGATACCCATCTTCAAAATTTAACCCCCCCGGGGGGGTACTTCCCCCCCAGGGGGGGAAGCGATGCCCCCCCCCCATGCACAATTTTTTTTTCCTAGTTAACTACTACTATCATCAATAATTCAAATTAATTTTACAATCACAAGTTTAAAATAACTCTCATTATGCCCATTTATACGGAATTTTGTCCTATGCTGCCATGTTAAAAATTTGCATAAAATGCGATTACAGCGCCACCTGTTGAGCTATTGATCCCCAAATCTAATGGGCACCAGTTCATGTCAGGGTGCAACTAAATACCAAGTTTGGTTAAATTTCATTCATATGTTCGTGAGATACAGCGTCCACAAAAAAATGATACAGACACACAGACAGACAGACAGACACACAGACAGACAGACACACAGACAGACATTTTCTAAAAACTATCAATTCGTGTTCAGGACATCCCAAAACGTGTAGATCCGTCAAAAAACGGAGGTCGAAAATTTTCGCGAATCCAATACTTTCTCTATATTACATATAGAAGAAAGTAAAAATCGCAGTGTAAACTCTTTTATATGTCTTTACACATGTATTAACTTTCTCTTAGTGGAAAATTTTTTAGGTGTCTATTTCATTAGGTCAGTTCTATGTTTCCTGAACATTATCTCTAAAAAGAGCATATAATAAGTGTAATAGATGGTAATGGAAGTCGCGTGGTTATTTCACACCAGATTTTTTTTATTTCATTACCTATTTTAGTAAACACTTTGGAAAGTAATTATCAGTTTAATCAATGCAAATATAAACGAAAGAAATTGCTTAATTAGAGAAAATAAAATTTGCATTTATTTAAATGCAGTTTTCATTTAATTTTATTTGAAAATTTCAAGCATACGAAGACTTTTTGTTTAATTAGCAAACATATTTATTTTCGCGTAATGTTTAAGGTAAATTCATTTTAAATGACAATGGTTCAATACTACTTGTTTACGCTTCTTTCCGTTAATTGTGTATAACAAATTTTGAAATGTAAGTTTGAATTTACTGCATGGCAATCATCAATAAAACATTTAGAAGGAAACTACTTTCCCATTCTCTTAAATCTTGTTTAATTTTAGCTTAATTAAATGTTTTATTCATAACCACAAACCAAAATGTGATGTTTGCTGAATTAGTAATAGTTAAATGCTTTACTGATTTACAAAAGGTTAAATTTTGAAGATTCTTAACATAATTAAAATATTCTTGAATCCTTCACTCATATTAAAAGTTTATCTGAAGTGCAGAAAATTCAGAATAATTAAGTGAATCGGTTATTTTGTTAAAATTATGAATGAAGTATTTGAATTATAAAAGATTTTCCCATAGAAAACAATTCGTACGCTAGAATTAATGAAACTGCCAAGAAATTTAGTAATTAGTTTAAAGTTTATAAATGAGATATAAAACACGTTTTTAAATGAAGATTTTTTTTTTTATATACAAAATAAGTTTTATACTCTTACAAGTTTAAAGTTAATAATTTTTTTAATAAAACTTTGAATGTATTTAATAAAATTATTTTGAGATAACATTGTGCGCTATTGCTAATTTAAAAAGAAATAAATAGTCTAAAGGTTAGTATCCAAAAAAATATTTTTTTTTTTTTTTTTTTTTTTTTTTTTTTTTTAAATACAATTTTAGTGATGAAGCTTTTCATACGTATGATTTGAAAAATAAAAAAATAGTAACTACATTTACATAATAATGTATATTATTATAATAATGCATTATTTTAATAATTCTCGAAATGAATTGGATTGTTCGTAAAATTCGTATTGACTTTTTTGTTCGTAAAGATTTATACGCAACCCATTTAAATTTAGTTAAACATTTATGAATGAAAAATTTAAGTATATATAAAAATGTTACATAAAATCTACGAAATCGTATCATTATGAATATACAGGAGAGAAATGTGTATTATGGACTATCGTGTAATACGGACCATGAGGTAATTTGTATGTTCAACACTAGATGGTGAAATTATCTCATTTCTTTTAGTGAATATTATTGTTACACAAACCATGGAGTGACTTGTACATGCATACCTGTATTTGAACGATTATGAAATTGACTTTTCGGTTTATATGATCATTGATGTAACGAATATGTTAAAATGGAAGTATTACTTTCTGCTGTTTGGTAATTGTAATATAATTTTCGTGTTAATAGTAGCCAATGTATTTATTTTATGAACAATTTAGACATGCGTTTCATGGGCATCAATTTGCATAGCGATTTTTGATTGGAAACCACGTTGATCTGTTTACGCGTGTAATATGAACCATGCAGTGTTGTGTAATATGGATCAGTGGTCCATTATAAAAAGAGAGTGATTTTGTGAATGCTCGGCGTACATATGTCGCATACTCAAAATCTTGAGGCTATAAAATAGGCCAGGGAATGAGGGGTAATAAAATTATCACTTCTTTCGCACACTACCCATTGGATGAAACCTTTAGACCTCCCCTTTTTTCCGTCCATTAACTATTTTTTTTTTCGTCCATTTCTACTATTCCCAAGAGATGTACAAGTGTGTGAGAGAACATGCTGGACAGTTCGTTTCACAATTCCTAGTGTGTCAACTGTTGGGGAACGGGAAGGACCACTATGGACCACTTGGTCCATATTACACGAAAGTGTGTGTAATATGGACCACCGATACATAAAAAAAAATAATAATTTCCTGCAATTATTAATAGTTCCCAGAGTACTTTACCGAGCTTAAACTATGCAACTATACCATTGTAATGAGCAGCCAACAAATTAAATCTTTTTAATTTAATAATTTTTGTTTTATGAGCATTCTTGTTTAGGGCGTCCATAATACACGGTTCCCCCCTATATTTATTTAAACGAAATGTTAGGAAGTAGTCAAAATGACTTCCTTGGGCAAACTATTAATCAAAATGACTTACTTGGGCAACCTAGCAAACCTTTCCACAGAGTTCTTTGAGTTCCAACATCTTCGCCATAAACATCGTATATCTTGTTTGTGGCTTGTATGGATTTTTTACCTTTCTGGTAAAACAAAATCTTAAACTGTTTGCTTGTCTCATGTTAAATACTGAAAATAAATGAAAATTTTTAGTTCGTTAAAAAACAGTTTTTCTGTTAAAGAATATTGCTTTTTTACTGTTAAAAATTATAGTTTTCCCTGTTAAATCGAGAGATCTTTTTTCATCAATTGGTAATTTTTTCTTGTAATTTTTATTTATTCATTTAGAGGTTTCGTGGTATTTCAAGACTTAAAATATAAATCCTACTATAATATTCTAAATTTTAAATTTAGATACTGCTTGCGCATAAAATTGAGTGTTAGTTGGTAGTAAAGAAAAAAAAATCTCTTCTTCCAAATAGTTTATTTCTGTTATATATATATATATATATTTCTTTTTCCGTTCTATCAAAATAACATATTTTTTCACAGTTCATAAATTATTATTTTTTTTAATTGTTCTTAATTTTATTTTAATTTTGATTTAAAATATCCACTCAAGCGGTTCACTTTTTCTTAATTTATTGATTTATAATTTTACATTTTATAATTGTACAATGCAAAATTTATTTGTTTGGAACATTGCTAAGTAAAATGACTGTAAAATTAATTTTTCGTGTACACATATATTATTTACCTTTAATTTTTCTGTGAGTACTTGTAGGAATGATTTTTTTTTCATATTTTTATAAAAAGCATATATTCATAATTATAATTGAAGTATTTTAAAAAGTATTTTAAATTTATTGAAGTAATATAAAATTGATGAGCAGTTTTGTTTTCTACAAATTAAAAATTTTAAATTGAAGCTGATATCTACATTTTATTGTTTTGTTTTAATTTTTGAAACAATTTAAATGAAAATTTAAACTTAGGCACCTGTTTTATAGAAATTATTGTCTTTATAACAAATGTAATAAGTCCTTTAAAGTATAGTCGTAATATCCATTAAATGAGAAGTTTTAATTTTTAATTTTTTTTTTCTTCATATTTTAGTACATATTTATGAAATACAATTGTGTTTCAAGATACAGTACTTCTCCATAGTAACAAAAATGGTTAATTGAAGCTGTTTTGAAAATGTTTGACAATGAAACAATGGAGTGTTTATCTTCTACATTGTTGTATGTACAATGGTCATTAGTGAAAGCTCAATTAACAAACAGAACCTCCGGAATATTCTAGATAAATGTAATATAAGTATTTTGAATCTCTTCTTTATTTACGTACCACATTCATAAAAACAATTGTTACTGCTGTAACATTTCATTACACAAATGGAAGTATTTAAAAGTAATAAAATGAGACATCTAGTGATATTATTATTTTACCCATAGAACATCTCGTTTTACTGTGTTTATCTATAATTTAAATTATCATATTAATAATAGTTTAAAAAAAAGGTTGAATTAAAAAAACAAAGTAACACACAAATGGCTTTTAAAAGTAATACGTATAAAACTTTCATCAAACAATATAAAATGCAAGAAATCGCAACAATTGTCTTGTTTAGAAAGAAAACACAATCTTTCCTCAGGCGATCAGTTTAGCCACGAGTGCTGCAAACAAAGCGACAGTGCACAAAACCGATTACAGGGAAGCGCAAAAACAAATAAAACCGAATGTAAATAGGGTGTGATCATAAAGAAGAAAATAAATAAATAAATAAATAATCTAAAAATCTTTATTAAAAAAAAAAAAGAAAAAAAAATTAAACGAAAGCCAAAGTTTTGCGAGTAATTTCGAAGTATCAGACAAGATCAGAATGGAAGAAGTATCATTAAAAAGATATTTTGAATTTTTAAATACATATAAAGCTTCATGAATCTCCAAATGGAAAAAGTACATAGAGGAAAAATTATGTTAGTTTTAGAAAAATGAAAATAATGACCATAAACCCATGAGTGGGAAGCAGTAGAAGGTTTAGAAATCTTTTCATTATGAACGAGCAATTGCAGTGAGTTCTTGGCTTTTATGGTGTTTAATCAAAGTGCTTTTACTTATTAAATGTTGAATTTGTTTATACAAATATAATTCTGACATATAATTTAAGAACTCCGTTAAAAATGGTTTTACGTAATTTATATTTCATTGTCGCATATACGCATCTCATCAATAAATAATTTTGCATGAAAATTATTATGCTGATTTTTTTTTTTTTTTTTTTTTTATAATGCTTTCAGACATTTATTAAATCAATTAATATAATCCATTACAGAGAAATGTCCCTTTTTATTATTATTATTACCCACGCTTATAACTACACTGTGTGTTTTACTCTATTTTTAATTAAGTCTTGTTTTGCTAAAATTGCAGTAAAAAGCCAGACGTATTAAATCCTCGACGATAGCTTTACGGCCCCAAAAAGAGTCCCTTCCCGCTCTCCGATGACTTTTTCTTGTCAATTTTGTTCTTTTGTTTCTTCGGTGTTAGCCTTCCCCGCCCCCGCCACACATTTAACATTGTAAGGATTTTTTCATTTTCATCCCATGCTTTTTCTATGTATTTTTAGCTTTATGGTAATTAAATTAGTATGGTAATTAAAACCTAAAATTTACTTTATTTTTAATTTTTAATAATTTTTAAAGCTAATAATATATGCTTAGAAACATTAATAATACTGTGTGTGAGGTGGCTTATCCTATTATAAGCATCTCTTTAGATGTATTCTAGAGCACATAAGAGGAATTAAATTTCGATTATCATATTATTTGCTTTAACCTTTTATCTACCAAATTATGAAAGACAAAAATGCGTACTTGAAACACATTTTTTAGTTATTTAAGAGAATTTTATTTTTTAAAAGATATATGCAATAAAAATCATATCACCTCATTATAGTAATTAATGAGGATTTTGCGCGGTGATACGTCAGCCGAAAAAGAATTTTAGACATTAAAAAAGGTAAAAATGTATTTACTTTTATTTATTTTTAGTCTAACGCTTATGGGAGATTCTTGAGGTAATACAGGATCTAAGTATAAAACAGGTGAAAATCGTAAAAAAAATGAATGGCGAAAACAGAAATAGCGCTGTATAACATCCTTTCTGAGTGAAAACGGCTGTATCATCTAGTGCCATGTAGTGATACTAAAGGGAGGTATATGAGTACCGGCGCTTCCGCCGCAACCACCAACCGACCCAGGCTCTCTTGGGAGCCCATGCGGTCCAAAATATTTATTGTCCCTGAAGGAGAAATCTCTGTCATCACGGCAGCAGAAACCCATCACACGACAGCAAGTACCAACCCAGATATGGACAGCTTAGACTCCTAAATTCTACGTCAACCTTTCGGACCAACCTAGGTTGGTCAACAGCAGGCCCGTCTGCCTCGGGTCCCAGCTGTTCCACGGTTTGACGGCCTTTACCTTTTGAGGACGGTGCTCGACCATCCACATAGCCGTGCTCCCTACGGCGTACAACTGCGCCAGTCGAACTATGCCAACGGGGCAGGATGCGCACGCTTCTCCTATATATAAGCTGGCCTCCACTGCCACATGACAGACTCCACTCAGAACACCAGGACATGCCCGAGTTGCTCGGACATTGTACCCCACATGAGCACCAAGTACCAGAAAACTCAGACCATGTCTTTTAGACGCTCATGCGTTGCCCGCTTACATTCCAGCTAGCGGATATCACCAAAAATGTATATTTGGAAGGTAGGATTGCGCTGGTTTGGTATCAGCTAGGGAAAAATCCTCTGGCGTTGAGGCAAAAACCCTATTTCTAAAGACGTCCACTAGTTTGCATCTTCAACCGCTATTGCGGGATGCATCTACACTAGTAGAGCGCACATTCCTTAGGTTGGCGGAGGATATACCTTCGGTACAACCAAGTAGGAGCAAGCTCCTTCGACCCACTGTAGTTTACGTTCGAATCCGCCAAGATGCCCTTCTTTGGGATGCCAAGTGTGGTGCACATTCTACTGCCTCGATTTGGAACGCTAAGCTGAACCTCTTCGAGACGATACTTTCCGACCTCAGTTCACAGTCGTGCCAAAGTAGCACTGCGAACGCCACCCTGCTCTCACACCTTTACGCTCATGCCAGGAGACCTTTCCAGCACCTGTAACATGGCTGGGTGTATCAACCCAACAAGAGCTCTCGTAATGAGCAAGCTCCCCTCTCCAGATTGACTCACCTATACGCCACGCCTTTCCAGCACCTGCAACGTGTCTGAGTGAATTGCTGAGTTATGGGGCGAAGGAAACAACGCTCACATCCCAGACAGGGACAACTTTACGCCACGCCAGGTGACCTTTCAAGCACCTGCAACGTGTCTGAGTGTATCTCCGGGAGCAATTCGGAAGGAACCAACATCCACACCTTTACGCTCATGCCATTAGACCTTACAAGCACCTGTAACATGGCTGGGTGTATCGACTCAGCAAGGCCACCAACCCAGAATGAGTCACCTTTACGTCACACCAGGAGACCTTTCCAGCACCTGCATTGTGTCTGAGTGAATTACTGCGCGAGTGGGGGGCAGGGAAAGCAGTCTGGCCAGTCTGGCACAACCGCTGTCCCTCCAAAAGACATCCTGCAATTGCTCTCGTCCATGCTGATCCTCGTTAGTTCACCGCCGAAGCGGCTTATCCAGAGGACACCACTAGGAGGTGAGGTCAGCTGACGAGCGTAGGAGCACTGCCTGAGGGGTCAGCGCATCCCACTCGGCCCCCACTAAGAGGAGGTATATGCGCTCTCTTTGAAACTTTTCCATAAACTTGATTTTAAGTGCTCTTTAAACTAATTGTACTCTAAAGCTTTAAATATAATCAGGGGTGCAGAAAGTGTTTTTACTTCCAACATTTCCCCCAATCCATATAAAAATTTCTCCAAAACGGGGGAACGATTAACAGTGATTTTTGTAATTCATTGTTCAAATCTACATCATTTGTATAATTTTATGTAAAATTTAACCCGATGCTACATTGGATTCTTCATATTCTTCAATTTCCAACTTTTTTATATTCTGTAATTTACTTTTTGCTTTATTGTTATTTTTTAAACTAATTAATTAATTTAGTTTTATACTACTGTAAAAGTTATAATGTAAAATATTTTTATAGAAAAAAGAAGTCTTCGAAGCTTACTTTCTAAGATATTCTAAATCTTTTAAAAGTTTAAGAGCTCATGAAACATAAAATCATAATAGTACTTAGAGTTATTAAACTCGGGTTTCGTGGCTTTTTCAAAGTAAATCAAACGCAAATAAAATTATTTTGTTTAAATATCCCTATAATAATTGAATTAATATTTCTGTTATGATTTTGTTTTCTGAATTAAAGTCCTCCCCCCCCCCTAGTAATTAGAAGTAATTTTCCTTTTTGAAATTTTTAAACATTTTAAATAAAGAAAGTGCAGGAAAAGTAAATTAAAATTTCCTATTTACTATTTTAAAATGTTTCTCAGACGATATTTTTCTTTTAAAGCTTAATGATAATTTTCTTTAAGAACAAGGCAAAGATGAAAGAACATTGTTTATTATTCTAATAGATTTTAATTATTATCAACAGTTAGTCTTAGTGTTTATAATTTTATTTTCCCCTATCGTAATTAAAAATGAGAAATTCAATAACACCAACAATTTCTAATTTTGTGGTGCTTATATTTCGATACTTAACAAAAATTTCTCAAAGCCTTTTACTATAAATACAATGTTATATGCATACAAAAAATACATTTTTTCTTTCATAAGTTATATATTTAATTAAAAATGGCGATAACACTGTATTTATTGTGATATGTTAAAAAAAAAAAAGTTTGATGTTTTCCCTTTTTTCAAAGTATATTGGATTAACTTATTTTTACTAATTATATTAAAGTACATCAGCGAAATTCAACAGCCCATAATAGTTGTTATCGATCAAAGAATAAACTATATGTGATATTTTTATATTATTTCTATTTTTCAATTTTTAATTACACAAGAAATCATCTTTGAAAGAATTAGATTAGCATTTAAAATATTGTTCTAATTGAGTTCTATGCCCGTTATTTAAAATAAAGGTTAAGAATAGCTGAATTCAAAATCTTCCAAAATATGTTAAAATTAAGAGTTATTTAAAATTCGATGAAAGTGATATTAAATAATATATTATTCGAATATCGTTTAAAAATAATTTTATTGTTTTGTAATACAAATGCTTTTACTGTGAATATTCTCCGTTTTAAAATACTTTTATCATGTACGAGAATAAAGCGTTCATTATATCGAATATACACCTGATTGTATAATTATGTGCATAAAAGGTTACAATACATACATTACATTATATTTAGGGATTTTTTACAAAATCTAGTCCTTTCTAAAACATTAAAATTTTAAATTTTCTATTTACTTTCTAGATTCTTCTAACTTAATTAATTGAAGGGGTATTTCTAACTACTGAAATACTTTATCATAATAAGAATGAGTGATTGGTCATCATTAACTGATTTTCCGAGAACAAAGATAAAATTTTTATCTGTTATTTTATTCAGTTCATAATGAAAAGAGTCATTAGTTAAGGTATAATTACTGGAAGAAATCTCTAAATTGTTGAAGAATGTTAAAAACGGAATTAATATAACTTTCGTTAACATGCCACATTTCAAGTAGTTTAAATTGCAAATGAACAGCATACGTAAATTATGTTAAAATATTGAAGATTTACAGACTAGGCAGAATTGATTGTTATAAATATTATAATGCTTACTTAAAGTAGTTTAAAAATGCAAATAAACGATAATTGTGAAAATTATTTTAAAATAGGGGAGATTTACAGACTGGGCAGAATTGATTATTAAAATGATTACTTAAAGTAGTTTAAAAATGCAAATGAACAATAATCGCGGGAATATTTTTAAAGGAGGAGAATTTTCAAACTTGATAGAGTTAACTATAACATTAAATTTCACTTAATTTAAATATACTTTTAATTATCAAATAAATTATCTATATAATTATCTTCTTTAAATTAAAGATACATTTTAAAGGAAAAAAAATAATTAAAAATTCAAGAAAAAAAGAAAGAAGAAGAAGTTGAAAGACGAAGGATTTATTGTTGTCATTTAATAAACATTCATTTACGCATATTACTTATATAATTTCTCCTTTAAAAAATAACAGAATTCTATTATGGCAATGCTCATGAACTTGATATATACATAATTGAATTTCAAGAGTAGAGGTATTGTTTTAAATTATACAATTCTCTATAAATAACTTTTTTAAACATGTCTAAATTTTCGTGCACATTTCTTAAAAAATATAATTCTTTGAAATTTAAACTTATTATTAAGTGAAATAATTGAAAATTACCATTTTGTTTTCATCTAATCATGATTTTTATTTTTATTTTTTTTTTTCAAAAAAATTTTCTCGCTGAAAAATTTTAATAATTTTTCAAAAAATATTAAATTTTTTACTTTTATTCTTGTACATTAGTTTAAATAATTAAAGATTACAAATTTAGTTATATTGGAAATTAAGTTAGTTCTAACGTGCTATTAATTTAGGTTAATATTCAAATATACAGGGAAATATATAAATCTGTAATTAAAGTAAAATACTTATAATTTGAAAGATTTTAGAATCTCATATTTAATAATAAATATATAATAAAGCTTTTTCTTTCTTTCTCTTTTCTTTTCTTTTTATTAAGAATGCAGATATTATATTCAGACACTGTGTTGAGAGTGCAGTAACCTCCCACACACAAAAATATTTGGTATTAAATAAAACTGTTTCTAAATATACTTTGATCGGATTTTAATGTATATTTTTATATAACACTTCTTTTCTCACACTTTAATCTGTTATATGCTTTTAGTCTATCTAATACAAGGTAAAAGGAAGTTGTTTGAGTGCATAGGAAGTTATGTGTTGTAAATTATGCTTGTAATAATTATACACAGACCAACCGTTAAAAACATAATTTTTGTATTTAGGGACCTCCAAACACGTAAATACAGCAAAACAACAGCCATGCAATTTAAAATCTAAACTAGTACTTTGATTACCACATAGGTATGAGAGTGTAATTTTCCTTCCTAAGTAGTTTTCCTTGAATTGGTAAAATTAAAAAAGCATTTTAATCATTTGCATTCATGGGAGAAGAATAAGTTTACAAAGTCTAATATAGCACCTATGTAATGTTTGTAATGTTTGTAATTTATGTACACAACACATAGTGTGTTTATATTTAGCATAGCATAAAAACACTCAACACAGCTTGAAATTCACTTTCAGAAATTTCCTAGTAAAGTCCTAATATATCAGAGTTCCTTTTGTTAACCCTGTAAATGAATGATAGATGATTGTTTACCGTATTCCATACTAAAAATATTTATATGCATACAGGGAATATATTTTCATTTCTCTTTGTATAGTACTGTCTAAAGGTGTTAATTTCTACCCACCAGAAATTCGCCCATAGACGTAATATATTTGAATGCTATTGCATGGCTCTGTACACGAGACTTTTGTCGAATTTCAAGAATAACTTTAAACTAGCATGCTCAGATGATACTCACACACAAAGACGAAATGCTAAAACCTTGATTTTCTCATACTGAACACCTCAATGCATGTAAAAACGTATAAAAAAATTATTATTATTATTAGAAATAGTTATATAGAACTAAGGATTATATAAGAATTGATATTTGTAATCTTTTCAAAATCGAGTTTTTCATTGGAATGGCATAATCTTCTACTTCATTTAAAACTTTTGGAATTTTAAAGTATGCCCCTTAACAAATGGTTTCGAAAATAAAGTTTGCATTAAAATAAAACTTTGCACACTGAATACATTTATTCTCATTATGTCACTAACATAACGCTCTCTTGTTCTTTTATATAGCATTATATATATTTTAGTTTTACTATATCCAAAGATTAATTCTTTTTTGGAATTAGCTATTTTTAAAATTTATGTTTTTAATTTCCAAACATACATATGTAATTAAAGTATTGTACTCATGTACAAAATCTGACTCTGAGATTTTGGCTTATCTACAAGTTTTGAGGTCCCCTGAGATTGTATTTATTATTTTTACGGTTATGTATGTATGTACGTATGAACGATAGCGTCTAAATGCTTTGTTCGAATGAACTGAAAGTTGTTTCATATATTATAGGTCACTGTAGAATGAATCCGATTGCTTTTAGTGAATCTAGCACTTAATTTTTTTTGGGGGGGAGACAAAGAAAAATTCTTTATCAGTATGGCGTATAGGCCCAAATATTTTAAAACGCGATAGCGTCTAAAGGTTTTATTCGATTGAACTTGAAACTTATACAGATTTAAAAGGTCACCGTTGCACGAACTGAATACATTTTGGTGAATCTATCGAGTATATTGTTATTATTATTTTTTCAGGGATGACACGAAAATTCCTTTATCGTTATAACATATGGGCTCAAACTCTTTAAAGAGAGATAGCGTCTAAACACCATTGAACTGAAAATTTATATGCATGTTATACATTACCGTCACACAAACTAAATGGATTCTGGAGAATCTAGCATTTATGTTTCTTTATTTTTTTTACGGGTACACAAAGAAACTCCATTTATTTAAAGTTTTATAGCGTCTAAACAGCTCATCTGATTGAACTGAAAATTTATATAAATGTTATAGATTACAGTCACACGAACGGTATAAATTTTTGTGAGTATAGCATTTACAGTTTTTTGCAGGGACACAACAAAATTTTTTTATCATTATGACCTATGGACTCAAATTATTTTAAAGGTAATAGCGTTAATTTAAACTACATACTAAATAAAGAAAAATACTCAAATACCTTATTATAATTTTCCTTTTTATTTATATAATGATTTATCTTTAATTTACTTATGTAATAGTTAATTACTTAACGCTTAAAAAGTTGTTTGGAGTCACTCCTGATATAATTTTTTTTCTTTTTAAGTTTTATTGTACTCAAAAACTATTTATTTTTGTAATATGTCCTCTTCTTTAAAATTTATCATCTTTTAGAACGATTTCAATATTAATAAAATAATTTATTCAAGTTTGTTCGAAATGGGTTAGAAAAATTTCGTTTTCTATATACATATATATATATATATATTATGCCAATTGTCTATTTTGCTATGTGTTTTGAAATTGCATATTGCATATTTCGCGTTTTATGTTTTCTTGTTAAAAGGTTTTTTAATTTTCATTTTTTCCATTCCCTTTCTCTCCTAGTTTTTTAATTTAACTTTTTCTCTGTGTCTGCACCTTGTTTTTGAATATGTAGGAAATTTTAATAACAGGAATATGAGTACTGTTATTCGAAGCTTATTGTACTTTTTATTTTATTTTATTTATTTTTTGTGTGTGCGTGTGTGTGTTTATTAATAAGATTCATAATGATAACCTCGTATTTTGTTTTATCTTAAACTTATATTTAAACAATTTAATAATTTAAAAGGCTAATGTATTATATGATTTTTTTAACGTATTTCTATTTTTAATAACATATGCCAGTTTTATTATTATTATTATTTATAAAAGCCTGTTAATATAATAACTTATGTTTGCTATATAATAGTCAGCATATGAAATACTAGGCGAGACGCATTAAACCCTCGACGATAGCTTTGATGCACCAATCCACCCTCATTTTTATTTATTTATTTATTTATTTATTTATTTTTTTAATGCGTGTTATTCAACTCTAATAAAATACAATTTAATCTGACTTTATTTCATTTTGAAAATATCAAACACTTTACTGTATAAAAAGAAATAATGATGACAATTAAATTTAACATAAAATTTTCAAAATATTTAAATAATATCTTTCTAAAAAAATCAATATCTATAATTACAAGGGAAAAAAACTCTGTTTTCTCTATTTAGTAACTTCATTTGTTACATTTACTTTTTGTAAGAATTCTCTTCTTAGAAAATTTAAAATGTCAAAAACCATTCTCTTTTGTCAGGCTTATTAAATATATAAGTCATGTTTTTAAACCTCTTCCTTTTAAACGCTATATTTATTTCCTTTATTTTACTCACGGTTTCTATTTTCTTAAAAGCTCTTTAGTTATTTTTTCTTAACTATATTTCTTTCGAAAAAGTACAGTTATTTTCTTCTAACAATAATATTTTTCAGTGAGTTTCTTTCTTTCTTTTTTGCTTGGGTGTTTGAAATAAAACTTTTGTTTATTTTTTTTTTATTTTTGGAAACTGTGATTAAATATGAAATAAGTTGACGGGAGTTCAGCTATAAGCTAGCCTTGTGATATAAAATTGCGTAATGATAAAAAATCTTCACTTATTCTATTAATTCTAACTATGTAGTTATTTTTCCAATAAGAATAAATTTTAATCAACATCTGAAAACTTAGGAAAATTATTATGATGCAAATAGGAATCTAAATTCATTGTTAAGACTGAAATATCGCAGTTTAACAATAACATAATCACAAGAATCAATCAATGTCTTGTTGAAAAATTAAACATATTTTTTATATTTTCTTCTATATTCAAGAAAAAAAGAATATTGGGTTCAAACAACTGTCAAATCTTAGCTTTTGACGGAGTCGCACGTCTTGAGATATCCTGAATGCGAGTTGATCGATTTTAGATATACTTTGTCTGTGTACATATGACGAAAATTCTGTGTCAACTCTAAATCAAAAACTGATGCTTAGAACTAAATAAAACTGTATATTCAGCTAATACCAATTCTTTCTTATCAACGTTTGCTGCATATCTATCAAAAGGTGGCACTGCGGTTTTAAAAAATTTCCCTATTTATAGGAAGGTTATATACAACCTCTGACAAAAAAGTTCGGTGAATAGTCCTGTAACATTAATGTAGATGAAATATTAACGAAAGGTACCTTACTAACCTTCGAAATAGCCACCTCCCATAACTATGCACAGCTGAAATCTGCTATACATGTCCTGGAAACTTTGCAAGAAGTCTTCTTTTGGGATGGTGTCCAAAAGCCTCGTCACGTGTCCTTGGATGTCAGAAATATCGTCAAATCTCTTTCCTTTCAAAGCGAGTTTGATTCGTGGGAATAGGAAGAAGTCTGGAGGATTGAGATCTGGCGAATATGGTGGATGTTCAGTTTGCACCACCCTCTTAAAATGCCTCCTTCTGATCGTCAGTCAAGTGATGTGGCACAAGACGACAACACGTCCCTAAATTAATCCCTAAATTCTGGGTAACGATTTCTCGCACGAATTCATGGTTATCTGCAGTTCATCAGTTATCATGTGCACAGTTAATCGACGATCTTTAGTGATTAATTTCCTCACTTTCTCAATGTTTTCGTCACTGACGGAGGTCGCCGGTCTTCTGCTATGGGAGTTGTAAGAAACATTTTCCCGGCCCTCTCGAAAACGGTTAAACAACACGTATACACACTTCATGGACAGTGCTTGATCTTCATAAACATTGCATGAGTTTCTTTCGGTGTCTTGCCAAGCTTAAAACAAAACTTTAAATTGATCTTTTCATTTCCCTGTTCTCAGTTAAGAACCAATGCACTAAACAAGCACTTTGTAAAACAAGTCTTACACGGAACACAAACGACGCTCAACTGAACAAAGGTGGGGGCATATGGTCAACACCAGCCACTACACAGGTGCAGCGTGTTGTTTCGCCAGTGTTGCTAGATCGGCCGTTCTGACTTCATTCACCGAAATTTATCGTCAGAGGTTGTATCTTCTTCTACAGTATATAGGAGCACAAATCTTGATTTATGAGATGATTAATTTGAAAGAAATATGCGAACTCAAATTGTGATTAAGAAATGTTTAAAATTTTCTTTTTCCTTCAATCTACAGAAGGCTGTATTTTAGTTTCTACTGAGTATAAATCCACCATATGTTATACATAAAATGAATTTCGTAATAATATTATTAATAATATGCTGAATTAATTTAGGACACTATATATATATATATATATATATATATATTTACTGTATCCTATTGTATATACTATCATACATTCTATACAGCTCTCTCTCTCTCTCTCTCTCTCTCTCTATATATATATATATATATATAACAAGTCCTTCCTGCTCATTCGGAAAGGTAGGTTGATTTTTTATTTCCTTATCAAGTAGCCACCATTTTGTTGCAGAATGGCGGCTACAGTTTATTAATGGACTTTCTGAAAACATTGATGTAACTATATACATATGTAATTTTAAGAAAACTGGTTCATAAATACCTTTTTTATGTGAATTTGAAATTTTCAAATATCCAGCACTTAGAAAAAAAATGGCATATCAAGTTGGCAAACAAACATATCACATGCATTTCTGAGATAAGACTAATTTACAAATTTAGTTCCAATTAATTCAGTATTTGAAAAATTACCGTGTTGACAAGTTAAGTTGCCACCGCTTGGAAACAAAATGGCAGAGCAAGTTGCTCAGTGGTACCCTGAATTTCAAGTAGTACTCTGACTTCAAGTAGTCCCGCTTAATTTAAGATATCCACCACTTTGTTAAAAATGGCGCAATGGCGGATAAAGCTCATTTATAAACTTGGTTGAGACCGTTATATGGTCTATATATACATCCAAATTCACGTAAATTTGGTTTTAAATACATTTTTATAATGTGGATTTGAAAGTTTCAAGTGGCCGACACTATAAGATATGTTCGCTGTCCAAATTTGATTCGATTTGGAGCTTTATTTCAGGAGTTATCCATTATATACATATAGAGAGAGATAGGTAGATAAACAATGTGATTGAAATACGTCGATTTCTAAAGAAATTGACCTAATATCTACAGCACGTCAATGAAACAGTAGATAATAATAGAAAAATGCGCATAAAAGAAATAGTATAATTCGTATTCTGCAAAATTTATTTTAGCATTTAAAATAGGATTTATATTCTGTTCAGATATTTTTCTTTAAAAAGCTTTGTTTCAATGCATTTCATAATTTATTAAATTTAATTTTAGTTATATTTCTTAAAATATATAGAACTTAATTAAATATTGTAATGATATAAAACATATGTGAGTTACATATTACTGCCTAAAACATTTCATGGATATATATATATATATATATATATATACATATATGTATGTGTGTTAATATATTGTAATCTACACAAAATTCTATAATTTAATTTAGTTTAGAAATTTTGTAAGAAATTTATTTTCTTAATTGCGTATAGTTCAAGACACTTAATTTAGATTGGCTACAGTTTATAAATATTAGTTTAATTAATACACTGTCTCAGGATATTTTCCGGTCGCCCCGCTTTTTGACTTACCTATAAAACGTTACATTATTATACAAAATAATTTTACGTATTCTAAATTGATTTCTTTATACTTTAACCTTAACAATGGATGTGATAAATGCCATTTATTTATATACATTCCGGCAGTACATGCATAATTTAGCATGCAAATTTGAAGCAACGTCTTCTTTATTAATTAACAAACATACTTCTTTTTGCATAATTTTCAAGGTAAATTCATTTTTAACGACAAAGTTTCAATACTACTTGCTTACGCTTCGTTCGGTTAATTTAACATAACGAAACTTTGAAAGGTAAGTTTTAATTCACTGCATGACAATCATTAATAAAACGTTTAGAAGGAAAATACTTTCCCATTCTCTTAAATCTTATTTAGTTTCTACTTAATTAAATGTATTATTCATATTCATAAATCAGAATATGGTGTTTGCTGAATTAGTAATAGTTAAATAATTTGCTAATTCTTAAAAGTTCTATATATATATCTTTTTTTTTTTTTCTACATAAGCTTTGAAAGCACTTAACATATGTAAGTAAAATATTTCTTAATTCTTCACTCAAACAATTTATAATAAAATTTTATAACATATATAGAAAATTCAGAATAATTAAGATAGTCAGTTAGTTTGCTCATATTATAAATGAAGTACTGGAATTTTTACTTGTGAGTTTGAATTTTAACTTAAGTGTTTGAATTATGCTTAACAGAAAACAATTTGTGAGAATGAAACTGACAAGAAATTTCCAAATCATATTAAAGTTTGAAAATTATACAATAAAATAGGTTCATGAGTACAGATTTTTCACATTATATGCGGCGTACTTTAGTTGATTTAAAATTAATAAACTTCAACGAAGAATTTGAAGGTACTTAGTAAAATATTGTTGCGAATTTGTAATTAATAGTAGTTATTTTCATGTAAATTCATTCAAAGGGGCTTAGTCAGGTTAAACTCTATCAATTTTCTGCATTTGTAGCTTGTTTTGGCGTTAAATAGCTCATTTTCCTTTAAAAAACACGTTAAAAAGCTTCCCAAAGGCAGGTAATGGCTTTGGCGAAAAATTTGGCGAATTTTTCTCTCCTTGCCGACTTTTTTGCGACATTGGCGATAAAATCTTTATTATCGATATCTCGAATATCTAAGCTCTAACTCCATTTCTTAAGAAATTACTAAAACTGTGGACTTTTAGGACGTTATAAAGGACTTTTAGGACGCCCAATGTAGCCAAATCGGTCAGTTTTCGCCAAGGGATTTCTGTGTAAAGAGCTCATAACTAAGCCTCGTTGAATACAGCCTATTGCTGTGTGTTAACGCTTTGCTACAGTTTATGCTGTGAATTTGATGTTGTCAGCTGTTATTTATGCTGTGTTTTCTTGTGAAACTAAAGTTGATACTTGGTTTCCGGACCTGTGATCGTCTGGAATTTTCTGTAAACAAATTTTTAAGTCTCTGCAAGATTCGCGTTTCATTCACATGCAATGGACTCTTCCCAGCGTCGTCTGCTCAGTCATGTGATAGAGGAAAACAAAGAATCGAACTCAATTAAATATAGTTCTTAAGAACAAAAGTGTTAATACTTAATATAAAATAAAAGACAGTAACATTGTGCATCTGTAAACAGTAGAATAGTTGTATTTGTAAATTTAATAATTTAAAAAAAAAACTTTATGTGTTTATATATTTTCACCTGTAAGAATCGATTTTTGTATGTTGTAGTGTAACTGTTACATTAACTGATTTAGCAATAAATAGTAGCTTGTTCTTGTGGAATGTTCATGGATTATAATTTGAAATTGTTTTCAATTAAGTTTAATTGTATAAAGGTGTTACAGCAAGTTAATTCACTTAGTTACTGGTCTAGATGGATTTACGTCGTACAATGTTGCACTGTCAACGATTTAAGTACCAAAAATCAGCGTATTTAACATGTTATTCATGAACATCAATAACAAACATAAACTAAATAATGATTGTAAGTATATACAGCAAACAAAAGATGATGAATAATGATATAAAATGGATTAAAAATGATGATGTATAAAACATTAACACAGATTAAATACGATTGATCAAATGTAAGAATAGAAAATATGTTATTTCAGAAATTCTATAGATATAGAAGACTTCGGCTGTCATTTGTTTTTCATCTATCATGTGACCTCTTACGTCAGGTGGGAAGAGCCCATTCACGAATCTCGAGTAACACAACAACATTTTGCGGGAATTTTAGCGAACTTTTGCTATTACTTTATTTAAAAAAAAAAAAAGAAAAGAAAAGAAAAGAAAGAAAGAAAGAAAAAAGAAAAAGAAAAATTTCAAAATTTACGGAGATTTTGGACTTTTTTTGTAAATCGCTTTCTTAGAGTTAGGAAAATTTGCATCAGCAACCGCGTCTAAACATTCGGACGCATTTTTTGATGAAAACTTCAAATTCTTACGTGTTTCAGACATTTTTTGTGTCTGAATTAGTATTCCAGAAACATTTCATTCTGAATTAATGACTCTTCTATTTACTAGTGAATATATATTGCTTAAAGTAGATTCTACATGAACAATTTGCTAAGTAACACAAGTGTCTGAATTTCTAAATGTATGAAAATTTATACGCATTTGCTGTCTGAAATTTTGCCTTTTTGCTTGTTTCAGACTCCTTTTTGTGTCTGAATTAGTATTCTGGAAATATTTCTTTGTGAATTAAAGACGCTTCGATTTACAGTGAATCTATTAGTCACACAAGTGTTTTAAATTATGATATCTATTACATCTAAGCTCATATTTAGACATTTACGTGTCTTAAAAGGCTTTTCAGTTGCTTTTTATGACTTACATTAAAACGCCTTTATTCTCAGTGTAAACTATCTGTTCTTGTTTACTGATAACACATATACATCAGATTTGTATGCTTGACTCGAAGTCCGCTTGTAAATCTTCGTCAGATGAAGACAGATAGTACATGACAGAATTACAATACGAAGAATTAGAAAAACTACCAAGGCTGGCACGGGAATTGAACCCGCTCTCCTACGCTGGATCGCGATTAGCATTGTGGTGGCATAACAACTCGGCCACGGAGGGCCCAACTATTTGTTCTATGTGAAAATAAACTCTGTAACGTTTCAGTACATACAAAAGAGTACTGTATTTTAATTTTACAACACATAATCAAGTCACAAACACAACATTTATTTATTTTTCTTAAAACATCTACATAGTCATCATTCAGATTTAGTCATTTATTCAAGCGTTTCTAGCTTTCAAAGCCCTTAATTGTAGAAATGAGTTATTTTAATTTACTATTTCCTGAAACCTAAAAATTCAGAATTAATAGCTGTTAACTTAAAGCATTGCGTACATGGATATCAACTGATAGGCAGAAAAAAAAATTAACAATATAATTCGGTTATTTCTAATTAATTTTATACGGTGCTTTATTTAATTATTTAATTATTTATTTATTTTAGATATTTTGTTTATTTTATTTAAATAAAAAGTAATATGTTCTGGCATACACGCAACTTTCTCTTACCCTGAATTTCAATAACACAAAGGCAGATTGGGCATTAAAGTATGAGATAGCGAATACTGTTACATACAACTTCGTTAAAAACAATTTAAAATACTCTTTGGAAAACCTTCAATTGTCAAGTAATACTGTATGAAGAGGGCTACTGCCCCCCGCGTTTTTTCGCCCGTATTAATTTTCTACTTACGATTAAAGATAATTCAAAACTTGTAAAATTTAAATGTTCATTTCAAATTGATTAAACAACTTTCACCCGCACTATTCTTTGAAACTTATGAATTTTATAATTTTTTTCAATTAACAACCTTACATTAATTTCAAAATAGAACATTTGAAATGCCTGAAATTATTTGTTTTTAAGTTATTCTGATAAAAGACATAGATAACGATTAAACTTTAAAAACATGACTTCAATAATCAGGGAACCTCAAAACGTGACAAGATACAAAAAACAAGCGATAAATATTTAGTTAAAAAAGTACTTTATTTACCACATGGGTATGATGAATTAATTTTAATTTCTGATCAGTTTTTTTTCTGAACATGGTAAAATATTAACGTACTTCCTCTAATTATATTCAATAAAAAAGAATGTTTTCGGTTAACTATTGGCGGCCCTGTACATCTTCTAAAAATTATGCGCAGACTCCACTGTGTACTTAAATCTAATACTTCATTAATAATACACAGTACAGCCTAAAATATACTTCCATGATTTTGACAGTATAATCCCACTATATTCTAGTTCTTTTGTGCAACCCTGAAACCGAACGATGACAGATTTGCAAACCATGTTCTGCATGAAACAGGATTTTATGCCTATAAAAAGTATATATTCATTTCATTTGGTTTAGTGCAGCATATAGATGTTAAACTCTACTTACTAGCAATTCCCCCTATAGACGTAGTGTATTTGAATTCTCTTGGATGTCTCTGTATATGAATCATTTGCTTAATATCAACGAAAAGTTTAGTGTAGCATACTTTTATGACACAGATTTAGAACACTGAGTTTGGATTTCCTGCTGCTTCTTGTTCTTGAGATATGCTGATAACATGCACACAAACACACACACACACAGACACATAGATAGAGAGATCAACCTGTTTTTCTGATTCAGCGGACCTCAAAACGTGTAAATATAACAAAAACTCAATTTCGAAAATTTGACCCAGAAACAATGCTTTCTCTGCCTTATCTGCGTGAACTTAAATATTTTCTAGAATCTTTTACAATAATAACAGCTTTATATTTATCTTTTTGTTCAGTAACAAATAAAAATACTGTTATATAGATCATTCAATATATTTTTAGTTGTTCTTTTATTCTAATAAACACTTTGGATAAGAAATGGGTTTCATATACGTTTAACAGAAAATTTTGGTTAATTAGACAGTAAAAATTCGTATTTATTTACATGCAGATTTTATTTAATTTTACATGCAAATTTCAAGCATGCAGAGACTTCTTCTTTTAATTAACAAACATGTTTGTTTTCGAGTAATTTTCAAGGTAAATTCATTTTTAACGACGAATTTTCAATACTACTTGTTTACACTTCTTTTGTTTAATTTCGCATAACAAAACTTTGAAAGGTAAGTTTTAATTTACTGTATGACAATTATCCATAAAACGTTTAGAAAGAAACTACATTCGCATCCTCTTAACTTGCATTTATTTGAACTTAATTAAATATCTTATTCTTAATCATAAACCGGGAGTTGATGTTTTCTGAATTAGTAATAGTTAAATAATTTTCAGATTCACAAAAGGTTAAGTTTTGAAAATACTGAACATAAGTAAAATATTCCTTCGTAATTCTCTCAAACAATGCATAATAAAACTTTATCAGAAATGCAGAACATTTAGAATAATTAGGACAATACGATAAGTTGTTTAAATTATGAGAAAAGTGTTTGAATTATAAGAGAATTGCTTTATGGAAAACAATTTGTGCACAATTATTTAATGAAACTGATAATAAAATTTCCTAATCACATTAAAGCTTGAAAATTATGCATTAAAATATGTTCATAAACACAATTTTTTTATTTTCTTCTATATTCAATCAAAAAAAAAAAAAAAAAAAAAAAAAAAAAAATGAATTTGTATAAAATTTTCGACTTCCGATTTTCGGCGGATTTACACGTTTTGAGGGGTCTAGAACACGATTTGACCATATTTAGAAAATGTCTGTGTGTGTGTGTACAGTCGGTAACAAAAGTGTCCGAACACTAGCAAAAATTCCTATGTAAAAAATGTATGCTTAATACAGTTTAGTTAAATAAATCCTTATCGAATCATGTTATTACACTAAGAACAGGATTCGGCAAGGATTTATTTAACAAAACCGTATGAAGTGTACTTTTTTTACATAGGAATTTTTGCTAGTGTTCGGACACTATTATTACCGACTGTATGTCACAAAAATTTTGTGGCTACTGTATCTCAGAAACTACTGAACAGAATTAAATATCATTTTATATGTTGATGCATCTTGACCAATAGTGTCTATCAACTTTTGGTGTCAACCGTTCATCAGGTGGCGCTCCTATGCAGCTATTTTCCCAATTTGAGATAATGCGATATCTAAGCACCTACTGCACAAAAATACATATAAATTCATAAATAGAGGCAACTTAAAATCGGACAACACCTAATCTCACCAACAGCCGTGGCCCATGTTATTCCATGAGAAGATTTGTTTCCATAATTACTCATTACCTAATGAATACTTTTATTCATAAGCGTTAAATTAGTAGTTGTTTTCCAAAAAATATTTTTTTTTTATTTTTAGTATTTCATTTTGCGACAAGAGAATAAGAAAAGTACACTTTGTGCAAAATAGCATTTTTTAACTCAAAATTAAAATGAAAAAATGAAAAAAAGCGAGAGAGAGAGAGAGTTTTTTGAAAATGAGTACACATTTAACGGTTATGAATTTTTCGACTGTGAAAACAGAATTAAAAAATTTACATTAGGTAATAAGTAATTGTGGAAACAAATTTTTCCGTACACTAGCACTGGCCACGGCTGTCCGCAAAATTAGGCATTGTCCTTCTCTTAATATAAATTAGTACCTGTCAACCTTTGGTGTCAACCGTCCAACAAATGACATGCAGCAATTTCCACAATTTAAGAAAAAGGTATATCTCAGAAACTACTGCATAAAAATGCATATCAATTTATAAGTAGATACATCTTGACATATATTAGTGCCTATCATTTTTGGTGCTATTTGTCCAACAGGTGGCACTGAAATGCAGCGATTTTCACAATTTAAGGGAGGACTATATCTCAGGAACCATCGCACAAAATTGTATAAAAATTTATATGTGGATGCACCTTGACATAAGTTAGAGCGGATCAACTTTTGGTACTGATTGCGCAACAGGTGGCGCTGCTATACAGCGATATCCCCAGTTTAAGGGAAGACTCTCGTTCTAATGCGTGTAATTAAATGACACTTGATATGTGAGAAAGCCATTATGTGACATTATGCCGATTCAATTTGGATGTATATCTATCAATAGGTTGCGCTACTATAGCGCAACTTTTCCCCGAGAACGGGAATGCTATATTTCAACTTCTATGGCATTTAACTGTACGAAACTTCATATGTGAGATATCATAATGAAAACGCATTTTTTAATATGTTAATTAAACTGCTTTTCTTTGGATATTTAGTGTATATTTTCTCTAAGATGAAAATCGTCTGCATTCATTAGGGTAGATCTTTTTAATAAATAATTGTTTTTGTAAATTATTTTTTTTGAGTTCATTTGTATATCGGAAACTATAGAAAAACGTCTTGTGGTGGCTACAACATACTAATATATTATATCATATGTGTCATATTCTATCTGATTTAAAATCAATAAACTTCAGTGTAAACATTTACAGGTATTTAATAAAATATTTTGAGCTTTTGCTATCACTGTATTTAAAAATGTATTCAAAACATAAGGGGCTGGGGATCGTTACTAGTCTATTTTCTTAATAGTTCTCTTAGTGTAATGAAAATTTGAACACATGTTCATTGAAAAATGTAAATGTAATAAATGTATAAAAATTTTGGAAATTATTTAAACTTAATGAAATAAAATGTTAAATTTTATTTATTTTATTTATTTTATTTATTTTATTTTTAAATGTATTAATCTTATATTTTTTAATTTTACCCTCGACTTTATATTATCATCGTTTAACTGTAAATTCTAAACTTATTTGAATATTAATTTGTAAATTCATTAATAAGTTAATTTTTTTTTAAAAAATTGTGTTTATACGCTAAAAGTCAATCTTAATTTTCAGTATTGAAGCGTATTTCTTTTAAATTATCAATAAATTCATAAAATAATATCCAAATACGTTTAGAAAATTTTGTTAAACTATAATTACGTAAAATTAGTAAAAGATTAAAAATAAATTAGAAATCAGCATCATAAAAAAAATAAAAATAAATAAAATTTTAAATTTTATTTTGCTAAATTACATATTTTTCGAGACATTTTAATATAGTTACTATCTTCAAATTTTCCAATTCATATGTATGCAAATTTTTATAACTCTATGTCAATAATTTAGAAACATATATATATATAAGGTAATTCCGGGTGAGTTGCCCCACCGGTAGAGATTCCCCACTTAATGTAATTTCGAAACGCAACGCTAGATGACTCTGCAAGTCCGATTATTATTTCAGACAGATGTTGAATGGTGTGCTGTGGAAGTTACGTGAACTTATTTCTTTGTGTTCTGCTATTACAACTATATTTCAAGTAAGTACCATGTTTTTTTTGCTCTGTTATAAGAGTGATGTTACATTGTAAGGCTGGCACTGGTTAATAAAAATTGATTTTTTTAATATAAGCTTAAAAACCTGTAGTAAGAAGTTGATCAGTCGACTTCGGCTATTGTGTCGCCATTTTTGCTGTCTTTTACTTTGGACAGTTGCTGGGGCATCTCTCCCATACCAAAAGGATAGACGCCCCAGATTATATTCGGGTGAGATGCCCCACATACATTTTCAGGGAGAAAAGTCCTTTAATTGTTTAAATTTTAAACTAATATTTTAAAAATCATATTGTTTTTATAAAATGCGAAATATTTGTAAATCGTTAAAATTTTAAACTTAAAAATATTTTTTGAAACTATAAATTTAGATTAAAATTCATCAAATAAAATTCAAATTCTCATGATCGCTAGAAGTGGCAACTCAAAACGAAATCACAAAAATGCAGATTGAATCCGGATAAGAAAGCAAAAACTGCTCAGGTATGTCAGACTGAACTTTGACATTTAAACTATAACGTAAACAATCTTGGGCGCTAACGAAACTGTAGGTGAGCAGTTATTTGTACCGGTAAGTGTATATTATTGTATTTGTTCATGCAGTTGTTCAATGCTTCTTGTTTGTTTCAGGAAAGATGCCTACGGTGTACAAAAGGAAAAATACTGGAGTAGCTCGTGGGAGCTGGACAGAAGACCATTTAAAATTGGCTCTTAAGAGACTAGAAGCTGGGGAAATTGGTGTCAATGAAGCTGCTAGATACTACGAAATTCCTTCTCGGACACTTCGTCGTCGAAGAAAAACAGATAATACCAAAACAACTCTTTGGGGCCACAAGTAGTGTTTGGAGTTGAAAACAAAAAAAAAATCTCGTCAAGCACATCCAACGTTTAGAAAAATGTAAATTTGCACCTGACAGAGAGATAATTAGGACACTTGCATTTCAGTTTGATGAAAAACTAGGTCTCAAGCATCGATTTAATTTAGAAGACAGAATGACTGCGTACGCCTGGCTGTCATCATTTCTTAGGAGAAAAACAGAACTAAGTATTAGACAAGCCCAGGGGCTCACTTTAGCTAAGGGGGGGGGGGGAAGACATGGACAGAGAAAGTGTTGATCATTTTTTAAACTTCTCTCAAAAGTATTTGAATAAAAAGAATTCTTTACCAGACCGGGGAGTATTTATAATATGGATGAAACCGGCTGTCCGTTAAATAACTTTCCAGGAAAGGTCGTGGCTGCCAAAGGGGCAAAAGACGTTCATGCTTTGACGTCTACAGAGGGAGGAAAATATGTTACAGTCATTGCCTGTTGCAATGCAGAGGGCCAATCTCTCCCCTCCTTCAGTTATTTTTTAAAGGCGTTCGAAAAAAAAAAATTCTGATGGTCTTCCAACTGGATCTATGGTGTTCATGAACGAATAATTATCGTACATCAGCACATATATTTTTTGAGATGACTTAAATATTTTTTTGTTCCAAGAAGACCCCCAAGGAAAGACATTATTAATTTTGAATGGTCACGCATCGCACTTAAACTGTTATGACTTTCTAGAATTTGCGGACTAGAATATTATTATAATTGTATGCCTGTCCAGCCATACGACGCAAGGTATTCAGCCTCTTGACCGGTCTTTTTTTAGCCACTAAAACACTACTTTAAAGAGGAAGCAAGGAAATGGATTGTTAATCATCCAGGAAGGACCACTAGGAGAATACAAGCTTCAGAACTGATTGGTGGAACCATGGAAAAGTGCAGTTTCTGTTGAAACTGCTATTAATGATTTTCGAGAGACGGGAATTTTTCCTCTAAACTAAGCAGTGATTCCAAACCACTTCTTTTCCACAAGTGAAGCATTGAAACAGGCTGGTGAACAGTCCCAAATTTCTGAATCAACTGTTCAAACATCCTCCCCGACACAAATATTGCACCAGATTTCCCCTGTATGTAGGTTGAGGAAAGATGCCGAAAAAGAAAGATACCGTCGGCTATTACATCCCAAGAGCACATCCAAGAAAAAAAGCTAAAATCCTCTGTTAAATTAGCAAAGCTCCAAAACAGCTGGTGATGGACATGCCCATTGAAAAGGAGGAAAATTATCCTACGAACAATTGCTTCGAATGTGAGAACTATTATTTTACAAAAGAATCAGTAGATTGGATAAATTGCATAAAGTGCCATAAATGGTTACATGAATCATGCACAATGTATGGGGATCTGTGTAATGTTTGCGGGAAAGCGAAAATCAGAGAAAAAAAAAGAAAAATATTATCTGAATAAATTCGACACATTTCATAATATTTTTTCATTATACTTTCTAAACTGTAAATATGAAATTTTCACATATATTTAAAAAAATATATTTGAAATATTTTTCAGTAGTTTATGTGTTTTATTCTAAATTTTACATCTTGTCTATGGTAGCTAAATATTTTCATCTTTTATAAATTAGCGCTAAAGTCTTATTTTTTATTTTATTATTATTATTATTATTTTAAATAGCTTGCGTTTTATCTGTTATAAACTACTGAAAAATTGTTATAAACTATTGACCAATGTTAAAACCTTTTATTTGTTTTTTTACAGGTGGGGCATCTCTCCCATGTGAGTGAGGCATCTCACCCGCAACTTCGGGGAGATGGCCAAATGTAGTACTGTCGCAATTTTACTTTTTTTCTTTAGAAAATTTACAATATGGTACAAAAAACTACTCAATAGTAATAAACAATATCTATTATGTATTTACCACAAATTTTCGTTGTCATTGTTACTACCCAAAATATTTTATGGCTACCTTTCCTTAAGTGGGGCATCTGTCCCGGAATTACCTTATATATATATATATATATATATATATATATATATATTTATAAAGTCGAAAATTCTGTTAAAAAATATAAGCTAACTTTAGTATTTACCTTAGAAAAAAAAAATCCTTTAAATTCATTAAAAATAAAGAAACATTCATGCAAATTTAATTCTAAACTTTAAGCTATTATTTTCATTCTTTACATAAAACTAACACAAAACTAATATTTATAGAAAAAACAAGGGGGTCTGCCTCCTGCTCGCTCCCTCACTAACCCAGGCAGCTTGTTTTATTTATTAACCACTGCGAGGCTCTACCTGCCTATTCGCTGCTTTTCACTGAATAGGAATATTAATAGTGCATAACACAAGACAAAAGCAGGAAAAATGTTATAGAAACTCTCACATACAATGTCAAATTGAAATACATAATATTAAATACCACATTTTTTAAAATGAAATGTTGTGCTTAAAATCAATACTTTTTTTTTAAGAATTGAAAGAAATTCGTAATATCTAGACCATTTTGCTTTACAGCTTTAGTACCCATTGGCGATTTTAAATTTGCGTCACTGTTTCGCGATGAACTTTTTGTTTGTTAAAAAATACATAAAATAAGTAAAATTAAAATTCTGCTTACATTCCTTGTGAACAGAACATAATTTAGTATGACAGGTTTTATTTTAATATATTCTGTCATATAAAGGCATGCACTAACTCTCTTTCACTCCCTAGCATAGGTTACTCTATTCCTTTTTTTTTAAATTGCTTTGGTATAGATTTAGCATAGAAGCCCCTTGAATGTTTTTATGTATTTTACTTTTATTTTATTTTTATTTATTTATTTTGTCATTTTATGAATTAAAATGATTATTGCAATTGCGTAAATAAATATCTTGGCGAGAAGCGAAAGAGCTATTTCCGTGGAAAATTTCAAATTTCGATTACTTGTTGGTTATATCCAGAAGATACAGACAAGAAATATTCAGAAGCAATCATCAGTACTCATCCAGAAGAGATAGCCAACAAATATTCAGAAGCCGTCATTGATACTTATTCAAAATGTATCATCAAGAAAAAATTAAGAAGTCATCACCAATGTATATAAAACATATCGCCAATAATTATTTAGAAGCCAACATGAATACTTATATCTCCCACAGATATTCAGAAGCCATCACCGATACTTATTCAGAAGATATTGCCAATAAATATTCAGAAGCCATCCAATTTATGATTGGTGATGGTCTCGGATACCAAACCTTGATATAATACAAATATAAATATAAAAAATATCACAAAATTAAGTAACTTACCTAGAATGGGTAATGGGGATCATCATTCTCCAGAAAAGAACATATAAAAAATTGATAAACAACATAAGAAATTGGTAGTAAGGAAATTAATTTTCTAAATAGCAACATTGACATTTAAGTTATTAATTTTTACCCCGCATAAAATGACATCATGACAGAAAAACAATGTCATAAGAGAAATTTTTTCAAGGTAGCAAATAGGGTACTTTATAAATCCGCCGTTTTTACTTAATAACTTCATTAATTAAAATGATAGAAATTGCTAACTGACTGAAATGTCTCCCTTGAAGTATTCGGAGCACATTGACGCAGAGAACCCTGCCCTCCGAGAGGAGATGTGGTCGCACAAAAGAAAATGACGCCAGCGACCGTAACTTTTTTTAATATATAGAGATGTTCAATTTTTACAAATGAATTTTTGTAAAATGTATAAAATCAATGCATTCTAAAAAAAAAAAAAAAAAAAAAAAAAAAAAAAATGTTGAAACCTGGCATTATTAAAAACTATATATTTAAATTCACATAACTTTTTCTTACCCTGCATTTTGCATACAATAAAGACAGATTTCAGATTTAGACCTAGTATCAATAAGGTAAGATAATAAAGTTCAATCTACTTTTACAATAATTTAAAATAGGTTCAGAAATAGTTTTATTTGACATATAACACTGTATGAAAGAGCTACCATTAATCTTAACCTCCTGTTCAATTATAGTGCCCACATTTATTTAAAAAACTAGGGGGCTCTGCCCACTGCTCGCTCCGCTCACCAACCCCCGAGGAAGGCTACGCCTCCCCACGACTCACTTTACTTATTAACGTATATTCTACCCACCCATTCGCTGCTTTCCTTTCACTGAATAGGGATATTAATAGTGTATAACACAAAACAAAAGCAGAAAATTATTATAAAATTCCCCATATTCAATGTCAAATTGAAATATATAATATTTAATAGCACATTATTTATTTTAATGAAAATTATGCTAAAAATCAGTATTTTTCTTTTTTTATGAAAAGAAATTCATAATATCTAGACCATTTCGCATTACAGCTTTAGTATATGACCCTTTTTATTTCTTTTTTACAACCATAGATCCAGACCGCGGTACCCCAGTCGGTAGAGCACCCAGCTCGTAATTGGAAGATTGCGAGTTCGGTACTCGGGCTGGCCAAAGACCGTCGTGTACACTAATGGTGGCAGGTGCACGCAAAATCTGTCGTGGTCGCAATGCCCTCCATGTTCCCATCAAAATTATACCTTTGGGAATCACGGAAGCTGGGCAGCCATCCCCTCCGTGTAGGATAAAAAATGTGGTGGCATGTCTCCAGAACATCCCTTGGGATGCGTCCCAGAATTGCGTCAACTACACATAGCGCAGTAATGGTATAACCTCAAACCCAACCTACCTAACTACAACCACGGATCATATTTTAATATTCCCGTGTAAGAAAATTAATTCTCTAAAAGTAGAGAAAAAAATGTCACTTATATCAACATTGACATTTATTTATTTATTTTTATAACCATGGTTCCGGGCCGTTGTACTCCAGTAGGTAAAGCGCGAGCTCATAATTGGAAGATTGCCGATCCGATACTTGAACCGGACAAAGATCGTCGGGTACATTAATGGTGGCTGGTGCACATAAAATTAGCCGTGGCCGCAAAATCCTCCATTTTCCCATCAAAACTATGCCTCTGGGGGTCAGCAAAGCGGGGGACCCATCCCCTCCGTGGAGGATCAAAATTGGGATAGCATGTGTCTGGAACATCCCTAGGGGCATGTCCCAGACCCAGACCGTCGCGAATTACCTATAGCGCAGTACTGGTGCGACGTTAAACCCAACCTACATACCTACAGCCATGGATCATATTTTAATTTTTCTGTGTAAAATGACTTCATGACAGAAGAACAACGTCACTGAGAGAAACTTTTTTCAAGATGGCAAACCAAGTACCTTCATAAACCTGTCGTTTCTAGATGATAACTTCTTTAATTAAAATATAATAGAAATTTCTAAGCAGCTAAAATGTCTTCCTTGGAGTTTTGGGAACACATTGATACCTCTCATTACGCGAAGGACCCTGCCCCTCGCGAGAAGATGCTGTCACAGACAAAAAAATTTGACGCCAGCGACAGTAACTTTTTTTTAATATAGAGAGAAAATAATAAAAGTCAAACATTATTAATTTGTCTTGAAACTTGCCAATCTTGATCTTACTTTTTAAGCGGTACCGTCATACGAAATTTAAAATAGCACATTCGAATGTCCTTAACAGATTGCATGCAACCGATAAAGATTTGATTTTGGTATTCAGAGAAGTCCAAAATGGGATACTATACAAAAAAAAAAAAAAGAAAAGAAAAAGAAAAGAAAAATAGGTTAGAAGATTGGTCTTCAATATTTTGTTTATAGTATGAGCATGGAAACTTACTTAACTTTTCTTCCTGAGCAGTGTTGGTTAATGTAACAAAATGTAGCAAGGGACTTACATCAAATACATTCAATACAAAATAACGTTCAGCTTAATTTTGGGTAGCCCTGTATGTTGTCTATAAATTACATATCCACATCCTATAGTGTACTTAAATTAAGCCCTATATATATATATATATATATATATATATATATATATAAGCATAACTGTACAGGAACTATTTGGTTGACATGAACCAAAAGTTTAGTATAGCATTCCTGTGTGACAGAAATTTAGAATACAAGTTTGGACTTTCTGCTACTATTTGTTCTTGTGATAATCGATACAAAGACAGACTCACATTCAAATTCAACCACAGACCAACCACTAAAAATAGGATTTTCGGATTCAGGTAACCTCGAAACGTGTGAATATAAGAAAATCTCAATTAAAAAATTTTTTCAAACCAAAAACAATACTTTATTTACCACATATATATGGGTAAGCAAAAGTAAAAACGCCTGACCCCCCCCCCTCCCACAAATTAAAAAAAAAAAAAAAAAAAGGAAAGAAATTCTGCACACGCTTAGTGTGTGCTTTGTGTACTGATTGAGATTATATAATCTGGTTTTGTACTCACGTTACTTTGTTTTACTCTGCATTACTATACACATATAATTACAAAATTGTTTAAGTTGCATATTGAAGTTGTAAATACAGCTTAAGGAGAAAGGAAGCAGGTCTGTATTTAACCATTTACAAAGTAATTTAAGTAGCAAATTATTTTAAAACCTTTTTTTTTAACTATAAAGGCTAACGTCTTCCTTAAACACTGTTCAAATAGGGTCAAATTTTAGGTCTGTTATTAAAAAAAAAAAAAAAAAAGTCAATTCATTCAGTGACAAGCCGTCAACGCTTTTTAAGCTATTGCATAGCTTTTATCGCGGGCTTTGAGCGCGGCGACCGAATCAAGAAATTCCGTAACGAAAATAAACCTAACACAATTCGGCAGACAGTCAGTTCGGCAGACTTCGGCACGTTTTCGGCAATGCAGCTCCGAAATCGGACGAATACGTAAGCAGCTGTTTGTGAGAAAGTATATAGGTGTATAGGTATCTATCATCTATGTACAACAGTGAATAGCTGTACGAGTAAAATTTGTGTATAAAGTGTTTAAAATATGAATAAACAAAGTGCATTTATTTATGAAGAAAGTGACGAAAAAATAGTGAAAGAAAATGAGTGAGTACTCTATATACATACATTTTATTATTATCACAAATGCAGTTTTTTTTTTTTTTTTTTTTTAATTTATATATAATACTGCTATAAAAATAACCTAAATTTTTGATATTAAAATGAGTGATCTTAAAAGTAGCCCTCTTTTGTACACACAAGCACACAAGCACACACACACATATAGTTTAAATTCTCAATTTAGATTCTCAATATGTATGTGTATATATATATATATATATATATATATATATATATTCATTCTTCATCTATATATATATATATAAAAGAACAGAGTGTGCGTGTGTGTGTGTGTGTGTCTGTCCGCTATAGAATCCTAGGCCGTTTCACCGAGCGGGACCAAATTTGGCACGGTTAATGTTTACGACCCGAGAAAGACAACGCCGCAAGCGATTTTACAAAATTCGCCCCCAAGGGCGGGGGAGGGGGGGGCAAAACGTAATTTCCCAAAATCCTTCATATCTCAAACAAAAAAACAGATATCCGTAAAATTTTTGCTTTAAAATATAGCTAATACAAATGTCTAAAAATCGGTTTCTGTAATTTTTGAAATTCGGTCCCCAAGGGGGGCGGGGGAGCAAAACGTGATTTCGCATAATCCTATATATCTCAAAAAAAAAAAAAAAAAAAAAAAAAATAGATATACGTGAAATTTTTGCTCGAAAATATAGCTAATGCAACTATCTAAAAACCAATTTCTGGAATTTTAGAAATTCAGCCCCCAGGTGGTCAAGTCAAGTCAACGATATGCTTCGGAGTACCTGCATTTGGTCGCAACCAATGCTTACCTCCAACGAAAAATAGGAAAAAAATAAAAAATAATTTTCCATAAAATAAATAAAAACCAAAAGGATGAATTTAGAATATTGATCTCTGAATAAATCTCCGCGTGAGCAGAGACCAATCAGAGTGAAGCACCAGGAGTTAAAAAAAAAAATAAATAAAAAATAAAATAAAATAAAAATAAAATAAATAAAATAAAATAAAATAAAATAAATAACTCCTTGAAAAAAAACTAAGTGTAACAGTGAAACTGTTACGTGCGTTGACGAGACGGTCTGGGCGGCGAAAAGGAATTAAGAGTTGAGCAGGGCGTCCAAAGGGGCACAGGAAACCGCTAATAATAATCAGAGTCCCGCAATTAATAAAAAAAAGGGGGGGGGGCATACAATTTTTTCCCTATCAAAAAGTAATTGAAATTCAGGAGAATAAATAGTGAAGTTAATTATAGAACATCTTCAAGAATCTCGGTGCCTAGCCAGAACCTAAGTTCCGAGCTAAGTCCGTTGACCAATCAGAAGCCTACAAAAAAACCCACGATCCTCACTGAAAGTAAAAAGCTAAAAACGAGAGGATTTTGTCCTCAAACTAAGAGCCAATCAGAGGCCAGGAAATTGGCCAATGAGAGGAGACCTCAGATCCCTACACTACAAGACAATAAAATTAATAAAAAATTAAAAAATAAGCCAAATAATAAAAAAATATACAGCAATTAGGAAATTTTGATAAAAAAATAATTAAAAAAGAAGTAACATTTTCACTAGTAAGAAGGTTCAAAGCTCGCATCAGGCTTATCTACTGAACTTTGTTACCCCCCAGGTGGGGCAGCAGGGGGGGGACTATGGAGCAAAAACAAATAGAAATACAGTTAGGCCGTTCAAAATTGGTACAGATCGGTTTTAAAGGCCTGCAAATCGAATGGGGATATTTTCGATTGTGTAAAGTTATTAGGAGGGGCCAGAAGGGGGAAGGGGAGGGGGGGGGCAAAAAAATAAAAATAGTGTCAGATCGTTCAAAATTGGTACATAGAGGTTTTCGATTGCGGATATTTTTGAATTTGTAAAATTATTAGGAGGGGCGGGTAGGGGGTGGGGTGGTAAGTGGGGGGCTATGGGGCAAAAACAAATAGAAATACAGTTAGGCCGTTCACAATTGGTACAGATAGGTTTAAGAGGCCTGCAAGTCAAATGGGGACATTTTCGAAAGTGTAAAGTTTTAGGAGGGCCGAGAAGGGGGGGAGGGGAGAGGGGGGGGGCAAAAAAAATAGAGAGAGTTAGATCGTTCAAAATTGGTTTATGGAAGTTTTCGATACTTACAAATCGAATGCGGATATTTTCGAATTTGTAAAATTATTAGGAGGGGCCAGAAGGGGGTGGGGAGGTAAGGGGGGGCTATGGGCAAAAACAAATAGAAATACAGTTAGGTCGTTCAAAATTGGTACAGATAGGTTTTTGAAGGCCTGCAAGTCGAATGGGGATATTTTCGAAAGTGTAAAGTTTTAGGAGGGGCGAGAAGGGGGGAGGGGAGGGGGGGGCAAAAAAATAAATATAGAGTTATATTGTTCAAAATTGGTTTATTGAGGTTTTCGATACTAACAAATCGATTGCGGATATTTTCGAATTTGTAAAATTATTAGGAGGGGCGGTAAGGGGGGAGGGAGCGGAAGGGTAAAAAAATAAAAATTGAGATAGATCGTTCAAAACTGGTGCATAGAGGTTTTTGATACTTACAAATCGATTGCGGATATTTTCGATATTTAGAGGATATCAAGTCTCAAACTTATGTTTCTTATTTCAGTTACCATAAACGTATAGTTTCAATGATAAAAATTCCTGAAAAACCTACATGTATTGTAAGATAATAAAAATATTTTAAACAATATTAACTTCTCATTTATTCAATAAAAGAAAAAAAATTGTTTTCTTATCGGTCACCACGCTCAAAAAGTGTAACTTGAATTAATATCAAAGAAAAAACTTGAATTAATATCAAAGAATAAAAAATACTCCATAAATAAAATAAATAAATAATTATAATTGCATAAGTTGATAAAAAATGCTATGCAATAGCTTTACCGCGGCAGTCCCCGAGTGCCACACGTACTTTTTTTTTTTTTAAACTAATTTGACTAATTTTCAATATTACTGTATTTTATGTGAAAATTCTATATGTGCTAATAATTGTATTTAAACTTAGTGCATTATCATATATTTTTGAAAATTTAGAATTACAGAAGGTATCGGTAATTGTTTTCTTTATAATTTTAAAGAAATGTTTATTTTGTTGTCTCTCTTCAATAATTCTGTTTACGAAGTTTAAAATTAATCTATTTACTCTTTGATTTTTTTTTTTTTCAAGCATTTTCTAACAGATCATGATCCCAGTCTTATTCAAGACTTTTAAATATCTTAATGTAACGTAAATGCTCATGTCAAACGAATCCTCTTATATAAAAGATCGAGAGATAGAATAAACAGGATTTAAGTGACAAAACTGACAGTAATTCGACGTCAGTTATAAGAATTATCTCAAAAGTTCCAATGTTACTTAAGCATCTCTAATATCTTTGAAAATACGAGAATATGTCATTTTTGGTAAAAATATATACCATCAAAAATGCATAGGAAACATTTTCTTGGTAGTGACATATTTCTTCGAGTTCTGTTATTAAACAAATATTTTTATTGTTTGATAGAGAGTGTCCAATAAAGTACGTGATTTTTCAAGGATTAAATTATTAATCATGTATCATAAAGTATTTGAGTAATTTTAAATTTTATGTAACCACAGACAAAATACACTGTAAGAAACAAAAATACGTAATTTCATTAAGAAATTTGTATGTTATACAATCAAAAGTTACGTTCTTCGTGAAATACCATATATCGATACATTAAACTTCTTAGGTGAGTTATAAAATAAATAAATAAATAAATAAATCAAAAAATCGTCTTCGATATTTTTGCCATATAGTAATCTGACAAAAGTGCAAATAAACATAAAATTTGTGATATTCATAAACTAGAATTCGCCGTTATAATTGTATTACACGTTTGAATTTTATCATTAAAATTGTGATCACAGTGGTTCTATATTTTTGCATCCGCTTCATAATGTTTATTTGAAATAGAAATTTTTGTGACGATTTTTAATGGTGTAATATTATTTCAAAATTTACTGTTTTAAATTAATGGTAAATAAATAGAAAAACGCACGTAATAAAATTGGACCACTACTTCATCATATATTGAACAAACTAAATTTAAAATTCCTACAAATACGCAAATTTAAGAAGAAATAATTGATATTCTAATAACATATTCCGCATGTATATAGACATATGCCTGTAAAATGACTTATGTCAAATTATCATTTTTGTTTAAAAAAAAAAAAAAAAAAATCCTAAAATTATTTATTTTGAATATTTTCATTATTATTTAGATTTGACTAATCACTGATATATGTTGAAATATCTTTAAAAAATTACTGTAACAAAATAGTGGCATCCAAAAATTGCAAGAAACCTGAATTTAACGCGTTGAGCGCCACGCGAATTTTGAAGGAAATCCCGTCAGGCCTCTAAATGAACTTTATCGACCAGAATCATTTCAAACCAAGAACTTTTCTCTCAGTTATTATTTTAACCTCTCTCGCCCTTTGTCGGTCTTGGGATACAAGCCTGGCGAAACTTTGTATTTATTTATGTATTTATTTATTTTTTATTTTTTTCAATAAACCTCGGAGTAGTCCCCTTTGTCTCGACATTGAATCGCTCAACATCGCTCTAATAGCGATGAGCGGGGGCTGCTCCCTGTTAAATAAATAAAATATAAGTAAGTTTTAAATAAATTTTCAGAAATTTCTTAAAACAATGTTTTTTTTTTTTTTTTTTTTTTTTTTTTTTTTTTTTATAGTTTTATATCATATTTTACACTGTCAACCATCGGTATTTGACGCGGCTTTATATCATATTTGACATTGTCAGCCACCGGTGACTGACGCGACATAAACGGAAAGTTCAGTGTTAGCCACAGACGGCTGACATGGCACTCAACGTGTTACAACCATTTCTAGTAAGTATGCATTCATTCGTTTTCTTTAAAGTCTAAAATACATCTCCCCCTCTCATTCAGGGAATCCTGGTTTCAGTTCACACATTTCAAGCGGGGAGAGAGAGAGAAAGAGGATCATTTCTATTTCTTTTTATGATGCGCTCGAAAGAGTGTCGTAGTCCAAGCTCACGTATCTAAAGCTCACACTAGAGGAATCGTGGCTGAAGCTCACATACACCAGTATCTCGTGTTCCAAGCGCACAAATATATTCACCCCTTTTCCCGACGCATCAACTTGACAGGTGGGAAGAGACTAATCCCTTTTCCGAAGAGCAGGGGGGGGAGGTCGAGGAAGATGGTTTTTTCGAAGCGTAATGAGTTATTTTTTGAACTAGGGCAGGAACTAGGAATAAAATTATTACGTAAAATTATTTTCTGCTTATTTACATAAGTTTAAGAAAAATACTTTCGGGGATGGATAAAAATATATACATATATATATCAGGAATAATGGCCCGAAATGTTTGTTCCTGTATGTATTTAACGGAGTTTTATTTAATAAGTCAATCTTAAGTACTATATATGTTTTATGTAGAATTCACAGATTATATATAAGACTACACATAATTTGTGGAATGTCTTTGTTATCAGAGTTAATTGTTGTATTTTTTAACTAGAAATCGGAACTCAACAATACGAAGGTACAGTCTGAAAAGGAAATATATATATATATATATATATATATATATATATATATATATATATATATATATATATATATATATATAACACTCCCACCTAAATCATCAACAAATTGATAAATCGATTTCTGGTAAAATATTGGTAGGTTATAATTCAAAAGTTATGTTTGGACAAATTTTTGTGTAAGATAAAGAAGTGTGAGTGCTACATCAATTTTTTTTTTTTTGTTTGTTTCTATTTTGCTGAGATTTATGATCAACTTTCCCTCACGCTTTTATCCCAGGCTTGGGACTGAGCAAGTGTCAGTTAAGACACAGTCGGTTTAAAAGTCAAGTTGATAAGTCGGGGGAAAGGGGTGAATATATTTGTGAGCTTGGGACACGAGATACTATTCTATGTGAGCTTCAGCCACGATTCCCCTACTGTGATCTTGAAGATGTGCGCTTCGGCCACGGCACCCTCGAAAGTGACTGCGACCTCACACATGTTACGATATGGTTACAAGGGTGATGCTTCTACGAAAAAAAATCAAAACTTTTTCAGCTTTCGAACTGTCATAAATTTTAAAAGTGAAATTTATGAGTATGTATGAATTATTGGAATAACAAAATAATTATTTGTTATTCCTAATAAAAATATCCTTTAATAATTGTGTAATTATTTATTATTATTCTCTAAAAAAAACTTCAGTTAAAATTAATAATTGCAAAAATCTTGTCAAAGGTAGTGCCTTAAAAAAGTTATGAAAATAAATTGAAAAGTTCATTTGTTTAATTATACCTGAAATTTTATAAAAATAACTAGATGATCTTTTTTTTTATGCCTGTCTAAATCATAGCCTCCTTAACTAGATGCCTGTTGCGTACCTCGGAAACTAGGCAACAGTTGAAACAGTAGACAGCGCCACCTGGTACAGATTGCGCGACTTTTTTATTCAACAGCCACCAAAAATTTTTAAAGGTGGGATATGATATACATAAAAGGAGAACAGAATCGACGAAACGCTGATTATATATATAGTGTATCACTTCGTTAATTTATTGATGACAGTTGAATAAAAAAGTTCCATAATTTGTACTAGGTGGCGCTGTCTACCGCTTCAATTGTTGCCTAGTTTCCAAGCTACGCCACAGGCATCTACTTAAGGGGGCTCTGTCTAAATAAAGGTCTATGGAAATTCAGCTAAATATTTATGAGTAATTATTATTTATGATTAGTAATGATTAAACCCAATTAACTATTACATAGTTAACTGTGTTCTTTAAAAAAGAATCGCCCAAAATTGATGTTTAAGCAATTGTATTTATAATTATAAAAATTATTGTTTATGATTATAACTTGAGACTATCTAATAATTTAATCACGCAATTTAAATTTTAAACGAAAGGTTCAAAATATTTTAACATACAAACTTAAATACATAAAATGTTGCATTAAAATTTAATCTCATACAGAGACTATTTATTTAACTGTTCTTTACTGACTAAATGAATAGTTAAGAGTTGTTATTTAAATGCTTAGTTATTCAGTTTATTTAGCAATTTGAGATCATATATAAACGCAAGAATTAAATCCAAAAAAAAAAAAAAAAAAAAAAAAAAGGTTAGAGTTTTTGAGAGAAATATATTTTTTATGATGACCATGATTACAATGATAGTTTCAATTAGAAGCATTCATACATTTAAATTATTATTATAATTTTTTTTTTTAATTAATGGATTGATATTCAAACATATAAAGATTGTGTAAAGCCTTTACAAATTGAAAAAAAAAAATCTATTTGTCGCAGTGGTGCAGCTTAAATTTTCTCAAATGTATGATAAAATATAGTCAACATTAAAAAAAAAAAAAAATGCATTTTAAGCAATATGAGGCTTTAAAATCCAAATATTTGGAAAAGTAATGTAAACAATTTTATGTTTTTTTTGGAATAAAATAGTTTTCGAATACTTACCACTTTAAAAATGTTTTTTAAAGTAATTGACACTACTTTAATAATATACTTATTAAGAGTATTATTTTAAAAATTTTATATTAAATAAAAAAAAAAAAAAAAAAAAAAAAAAAAATCGAAAGGCAAATTGTACAATTTCATTTGTTGAACATGATATTTCTAAGCTAATTTATTTAAAATCTGAAAAAAAAAAAAAGTTAGGCATAATATTTTCCATTATAAACATGGTGCCTTGAATATCTGTAACATTTCAATTATTTTTATCAGTCGCAATGTCAGTCAGTGTATCAGTCAGTAATGCACATCAATTTCATTACTTTTCAAGATTTACAATTACAAGTTACTTTAAACGGTTACCGATAATAAAGTGTAATGGATTCGAAATATTTCAAATATGCTTATTACCGAATGTTGAAAGCCACACCATTGGTAGAGCAAACCTTGTAGACATGAAGTGCCGGGTACCCTCCAAGTTCTCGCTCTTCGATTTCTAGCCGCTTGGAGTGTTTCGTGGTATTATTCGAAAATAGCGTAAATAAGGCATAGGACCCTTCGATGAAGGGTGTCTCAACCTATAGGACTAAGAATCTAGTGTAGTCAATCGGCCATAAACCTCACAACCAAATATTAAATAATTTGTTTCCGGCATTAAATTTTACATCGTAACAATCAAAATTAATTTTTAAAAGTCATAGAAAGAAGAACTAAAATTTCATAATCTTTCAAAATACGGTGAAAATGTTAAAGGCTAGATCTTATAAATTTATACAAGCACAGTAAGAATGTCTTTAATTTTTTTATAATTCACTTCACAGAAGAAAATTAATAAAAGAACTCTGATATGACAATTCGTTTCCTTAAAAAACAAAACTCATAGAGAATTTGGTTCAACCGGTGAAACAATATGTCAATTCCATTTAAAAACTTTGAAACGATATTGTTCGTTCCAAAATTTGTCAATAAGGATAAAAGAACTTTTTAATCTTTAAGCATATAGTCAACACTATATCATTCATGTGATTCATGGAAGTAACTTTAAGCTAAGCGTTTGAGTAATAATTGTTGGTGAAGGTTCCAAAAATAATTCATTCAGCTCATCTCAGTGGTTACAAATCATTGCATTAAGATAGTCGAGCGTTTCTTAATGCCTGAGAATTATTATGTGTATAAATTAATGATAATAGATCTTGATGTAATATTAACAAATTTTGCTGCAAGAAAAGAAAATGCCTGCACATTAAGATTAACCGAAATTATCGGTAGGGATATAAAAATGTCGAAAAGTTTGTATACATAACGCACTTACTCACTGAAATAAACTAGAACGAAATGATACAATAAAGACGGGAGGTGGGAATATTAGAAACAAGTAAATCGGCTAATCTCAATGATTACTAATTATAACATTATAAGAGTCGCGCAAATTTACTTACATAGTGAATCTTGTGCATCTTGAGATAATTTTAACAAATATTGCTGAATAAACAGAAACATATGCACATGAAAAATTTATGGAGAAAAATATCCATGTCGGTGAAAGTTGAATCAAGTTTAGGTATCTTCTATTACACTTTGACACATAATTGTTTCTTTTGAAGTTTTGTTTAATAACCTTCAGTTGAAAATCCACTGCGTTATATATATATATATTACAATATAGCGTATTTCTCCAAACAGCAAATGTTCGTGGTGCATTACTGGAAATATCCTTAATGCAAAGACTTTCTAAAGTTAAGTACTATAAGAATGCTGCAATCGAGATACTGTTTGGGTGTATCAATCAACCATTTTCTTTGGGATATAAACTGAATTAGGAGAAAATAAAGTTCATACAGCAGTGAAATTATATTCGTGTAATAACACTGGTCTAAAGTGGTTCGGTAACAACGGTCAAATTATTATTTTTATTATTAATTCCAATTTTAATTTAAATATCTGCAAGTATAAAAGTCCCACCACGTCACATTTTTCTGTTAGAGTATCAGAAAACGGCAATTTTCACGATTTTCTTTTTTATCATTTTCACAGTATCACAGGTGGGAACCCTTCCTGCTGGCAACCCAGACTCCTGACAATTCAGAGTCCCGGCAACCATGTTTGTTCCAAGTTTTTGTTCAAGTATCAGAAAATGATAAATTTCACTATTTTTTATGATTTTTACCATACAGTCGACAGCAAAAGTATCCGAGTACTAGCCAATAATTCCGATATCAAAAAAGTACATTTAATACTAGTTTGTTAAATAAACCCTTGTCGAATCATGTTTTTAGACTGACTAACAACATGACTCGACAAGGATTTACTTAACAAAGCAGTATTAAGCGTACTTTTTTAGACAGAGATTATTGCTAGTGTTCAGATACATTTGCTGCCGACTGAATTCCTCATGATAACCTTTCGTACTATCAACCCTTTCCTGGCCATCCTCTCTGCTGGCAACCCCTGTTTGGGAACCCTGTATTCGTACCTTATCTGTTTTTTTTTCCTGCTATTCCAGTTAACAAATATTCTTTGTTAAGTATGATTGTGCTGTTTTATAGTTAATGTTTCATGTTCAAAATGGCAAGTTTTCAGTGTAAAACTTGCAAAACCGTACCCGATAAGTTTTTCTGCAATTGTGAACTATTCATATTAAAATCACAAGGTAGACATTTAACACAATATGTAAAAAAAGTCTATTTTTTTGTATTTTGGTTTTAAAATAACAAATAATAACAATTCAATTATTTAGTGAATTTTCCATGATTTTTTGTTCTACTTAGTCTACAATATGTATATTATCTCCCTATTAACAGTATTACATGCTAAATTAATAATACTCTTAGTAATAATGCATGTCTTCTAAAGACTTTTGTACATTGCTTCCAGTACAGATTAAATAATCATAACAAAAAAACTGTACGTGTTACAGATTTTTCACTATTATGTTTTAATTCTGCACTACGAAATTAGTTGCAAATAGTTAATTTTCTTTCTGTTACCCCCATTTTTTTTTTTTTTTTTTTTTTTTTTTTTTTTTTGTCGACTAGTGTAATTTGGGAACGAAGCAAATAACTCAAATTATGTAATCTCTGCACCTTTCTAATCTATCTATTCTAATCTACGTCATATGTCACTTGCATATTAATCTTTTTTCTTTTACTGAATTCAATTATCTTCTGTAGATATTTAAAAGTCTGGAATTTCGTAAACTACTTAGTGCGTTCAAAAACTGCATTCAAGTATAATTTAGAAAGTATTTTCAGGCCAGGAATTGAATATTTAATTACTTTTAAATATCGTGTTAACTAACAGCTTAGTGTTTTTATATTGCACGTGCAGACTATCGGTTCAAGAATAGCATGTTTTTAGAAATATACAAAGGACAATAAATGCACAAAAAATAATTCTTTAAAGAAAAATCTTATTGAACAAAGAATAATTATAATATTTTCAATGAATAATATTTTCAATGAAATAATATTTTTCATTGAAAATATTATTTGATAGTATTTTTCAATTCACATTTTGATTTTTAATTAAAATTCCCGCTACAGTTATTCACTTTTTACAAGTATAAAGCTCCTTAATTTACATAATATAACTGTACCATGCATACTTTATTTTATTTTATTTCTATTTTTATTTTTATTTATTTGTTTATTTATTATTGTAATACTGCTAAATACTTGTATAATTTTCAGAAAATGAATTTTTTTTCTTTTATACAAATCACTAAATTAATATTTATATTTTTTTCATACAAGAATAAAGCATTTATTTCTTTGAACTTTGAAAAATTTAACAAAATTATTTTGTAATTCTTTTTGACAATATAAAATTTTTATACAGGATATTTCAACACTTTTTAAACATGTAAAATTTATATTATCTAATATTTGAATTTTTTAGTATATCAGTACAATCAGGAGTAAAAATGCAGCAATTCAAACCAAATTCAAACATATAGTTCTTTAAAAAAGGAAATTAACAATACGTTTCACTTCACTTTACCAAGAACAGAAATGCTTACTTAAATTAATAAAATACTATTTCAGAAAAAAATAATAATGTACAAATATAAAAGCATATTAGTTTATAAAAATATTTTTCTTTCGAGAATCAAAAATAAATGTTACTTTAAACACATACTTTCTCCGTATTTTATTTTTATTCTATGTACATTTTTGTAAATACATTTACTAAGAGATAGCATGTAAAAATGTTCCAAATAAAACCATGAGATAAAAATAAATCTTAATTTTTAAAAAAATGCTATTAAATTCCGAAAATTGTTAGTGGTTCTTTGTTTCGCCAGATGTTGAATAGTCGTTCTTTTTCTGTCAAATAATTTCCTTTTTTTTTTTTTTATGTCGTATTGTTTAATAAATTTCATCAACAGTTCCATTGCAGAAAATACAAAGGATTCCTTTTAAAAACAAACATGGCAAAAAATGCGATTTTAATTCCACGTAATTAAAAATCTAGAAAATATTTATAATGACACTTTTATTGTGTTAGTGAATAAATATATTTCAAAAGAATATGCTAATGAAATTTCTTTTAAAAAATACTGAAGAACTAAATGTTTAATATTTTCTCCGAACTGAAGCTTCATAAAATTTAAATGTTAAATTATTTCATTAAAAAAAAAAAAAGAAAAAAGAAATGTAAAAGCTCCATAGATTAAAAATAATAATAATAATAGCAAATATTGTTATTTTTTATTATTTGATCATCTTTAATGTGCTAATCAAAAGTAGTTTATATGTTAATCAATGACTAGTAACGTAAAGTAATAGATTTTAAATTGATCAAGAACACAATTATATATTTCTACTTTCCGAATATACTATATTAAAAACTATCGTAATCATGTCAAAAATTCGATTCTGAGATTTTGGTATATGCGTATTCATGTTCCCTGAGTTCATTTTTACTATTTTTACTTTCCTCTACATGTATACATAGAGAAAGTAGAGGATTCGTGAAAATTTTAGAACTCCAGTTTTCGATGGATTTCTACTTTTTTTCAACGCGCGGTACCAAAAGGAAAATATTTAATGAATGCTGAGATCTGTAAAACTGTAGTTCTTGAGTAATAGCAGCTCCATCTGTCGTTCAATAAATAACCAAATCGAAATGCCGGGAAAAGGCTTTGGATGCAGTGGGACCTGATTCTATTGACCTGAACCGACATAGCACGTGAAGGAAAGGTGCTACCGAAGGCAGAGCATACTCAAATTCATATTCAGAGCGATTTCAGTATAATGACCAACGAAGCGGGGTGCAGTCTGCTAGTATCTAAATAATTCCTACGTTATATTAGATTAAAATAAAATTTCTGTTTCCATGGAAACTGAAGCCAAGCAGAGAGGTTTTTTTTTTTTTTTTTTTTTTTTTTTTTTTTTTTTTTTTAAATTATTAAAAGAGCTATTCTAAACGTAATTTCTTCTTTATTTGAGAAAATATTTTACCGTCTTTTTCCTCAAAGAAATTTTCACACACAACAGTTTTAGTGAGAATTTGTAAATCTCTACAATAGGTTTTGCCATTCAAAGTAATATTTTCCTTCAACAAATGCTGATTTTCGTCACAGATTTCGCCAAATTTTTATCAATTTATTGTTATGATCCCGCATGCTGAAAAGAAATAATAAAAAAAAATATTTTTCTAAACTTTTCTTGTATTTAATATAGATATACATATATTACCTAATACTCTCCAAATTTGATGCATCTATCACTTAATGCAAAATATAAATGATAATAAAAAAATAATAAAATCCTTGCATATACTACTTATATGATTTTACAAAATCGTTTATAGACTGATAAACAGACTCACAAACAGAATGACATTTTATAAAGATGGTCAAATCATGTTCATGACATTTTTAAAATGGAAAAACTTGTCAAAAACAAGAAGTCGAAAATTTTTTATGAATCCAATACTTCTCCATATAGCTTCTTTTTTTGCCGTGGTAATCCGGACAGTAGAGCGCCGAGCTCGTAAATGGAAGATTGTGGGTTCGATACTCCAGCCGGCCAAAGACCGTCGTGTACACTAATGATGGTCAGTACACCAAAACTCCGTCGTGGCCGCAATGTCTTCCACGTTTACATCCAAATTATACCTCTGAGGGTCACCGAAGTGGGAAAGCCGTCCCCTCCGTGGAGGATTAATATTGTGATGGCATGTCTCCTGACCATCCTTAGGAGCGCGTCCCAGACAGTCGGCAATTACAGTCGGCAGCAATATTAATAAAGCACACATCTACATTCTTCATTTTTCTTTAGTTTGATCGCTAATTTTTATTACCAACTTACTTTTTTATAAACAGCATAAACACTAAGATCATGACTAGACAAATATTTACTTAACAAAACAAAATTAGGCGCACATCTTTTAAATACGAATTATTCCAAGCACTTTAATAATTTTACTGCCGACTTTACCAATAGCGGAGTAATAGTGCGACGTTAAACCCAACAAACCAACAAACCAATGTAGGTGCGGAACTCAATAATGACGCTGATTTAGTGTAACACTATTTATTTTACATTTAAAAGTTACACACTTAACACATAAACAAACAAAAGGAACTATATACAGGGGAAAGTTAAATGGGTTTGATTAAATGGTAAGAAAAAGAGTTCCACATCCTACATGTTGAGTCTTTGTGGCCGTTAGCCATATTGGTGAACGTCGACCACACAATACATTCGCAGTCACTTCTCATCTCTGGAATGTTCTTTTGGGGTCTCTGAGCAACCGGGTCACTAGGGAGGCTGGGCTTGTAGCATTGGCGCGCTACACCAATACTATTCTTTAAGAACGTTGAAGACAGTAAAAAATGTCATATTAATAATATGTTAAAAAGAAATATATTAAATAAAATCATGCATGCAGTTGGTTATTTAAAGACGAAAATAAACTTCATATTTCTTTAAAATTATAAACTTTGTCTTTGTAGAATGATTTCTTTATCAGTATACTGGCCTTTTAAAAATTAATTAATATTTATTAAACAAAGAACGGAATTTCAGAAATAGAGAATCATAGCTATTGTTAAATAAATCTTTATTTCATTTTTTATATTGGTATTGATAAAAAACTTTCATATTTGAAAAAAAAAAAAAAACTTGTAATCGAAATTGATTTTTAATATTTTACGTACAATTTAGAAAATTGCGGAACAATTTTACTCTATAGAAATTTAAATTTCAAAATTGAAATCTGAAAAAATCTCTTATTGTTCTGTAATATTAAGCAAAGTTTCTAGAACATTTTAAATTCAAATGTAAATATAAATGACATTTTTAGAGAAATGATTATCTTCTTAGTGAATGTAATAAGTTATATGAACTCTAGTCCTATTTTGTACTAATAGAGCTATTTTAATACTTCATTTTTTTTTCCTTAATAATTTAGTATGTTAATTACAATTTTCTTTCAAGATACATAGCATCACGGTAATTACGAAAGTGATTAATTGAAGCTATTTTGAAAATGTTTGACAATGAAACAATAGAATGCTTATCTTTTACTTTGTTACAGCATTTACAATGGTCATTAGCAAAGTCTTAATTAACAAATAAGTGGAATGTACTAGATAAACACGAAAAAAGTAGTATGAATTCTCTTTTATTTACATATTACATACAAAATACATATATTTAAACATATATAATTACCATCCATATACGTATATAATTACATACCACATCCTTTTAACTACTACAACTTACAAATTACACAATTTGGAAAATATTTAAATTAATAAATTGAGATATTTCTTGTTATTATTATTTCGTATGTAGAATATCCCAACATATTTTGCTTGTCTAAAATTTAAATTCTCTCATTATTAAGAGTCTTAATAAAAGTTGTAGCTTTTTACATAAACATGATTCGGACATACAGTCGGTAACAAAAGTGTCCGAACACTAGCGAAAATTCCTATGTAAAAAAAGTACGCTTAATACAGTTTTGCTAAATAAATCCTTGCCGAATCATGTTCTTACACTGACTAAGATCAGGATTCGACAAGGATTTCTTTAACAAAAGCGTATGAAGTGTACCTTTTTTACATAGGAATTTTCGCTAGTGTTCGGACACTTTTGTTACCGACTGTACCTTTCAATGAATCTGTTTAAAAAATAATATTTATTTATTTATTTGTGAGTACTCAATTAAATGAACTACTATTCAGTTCCTATCAAAGAAAAGCTGAACTATTGAGGGGTTTTATTCACATTTTTATTTTTATTCAATCAATGGCAATAGAGTGTTCGTTGATTGTAAATAAATATTGATAAAACCCCTTATCATTTTCCTTGCGTTTGTGATGAACTGAAATTTAGTAAATTCTATCGCGTACAATTTTTTGAATTTACATGATATTTCTTTGACGTTTTCATATAAGCAGCTCAAAACATTTGGCTAGTAATTTATACAAATGAAATTTCGCTAAAGCTTGCGCATGCGCAGTTACAAAATATTTAGTAAAAGTGTTGATCTTTAATATTTTTTTAAATTCTGATTGCAGTATGTGATATGTAATGTTCCATGTCAGATTTCCCGGGAAAAAAAATTAAGTGGGTTTAATAACTAGCGTGTTATAACTAAAAAAGTGTCATTTTTTTGCAATTCTTTAAAAAATCCGTTATATCTCCATAAATGTATGTGGTAGCCTCATAAAACTTTATACAGGTAATCTGAAGAAGCTATATAATCACGTGCTACAGCCAGATTGCATGACAAGCATTAATTTTTACTTGGCTATACCAAAAATTTCATTTTTATTTAGTGTTTCACTAGACCTCCTTTCACTTTTAGCACTGCAAATAAAAGGATCTTAAAGTAAGACATAAAAACAACTGAAATGGAATTTAAGACATGTAAATGTCTTAACATATACCTTAGACGTTATAGATATCTTAATTTAAGACAGAAATATGTCTGAAATACCAATTTAGACACAAAAATGTCTGAAACATGTACGCAAATTTTCAGACAACAAACACGTCTGAAATTTAAGACACTTAAGAAATTCAGTCACTTGCATTACTTAGAAAATTTTTGAATGGAATCTACTTAGAAAATATGATTATCCTACTTCTTTCCACATTCAATAAACATATTGTTATTTTATGTAATAAGCAGTTAAGCTACTTAAACTATGGTAGCTTTATGAAATTAAATTTTCATGGAATAATGCTCTAGAGATGTAAACGATATTAGCATGCTATTATCTTTAACATAATTCATAAACAGCACATTTAGACACAAAGCTTATTTCGTATTAAATATATATATATCTTTATTTAAAGCTTATTATTATTTAAAGCTTTTTCATATTGAAAAAAAAGTATGATGATGAATGTAGCAAAATATTTGTAGAGAAGAAAGCGAATTTATAAGTGAATAATCATGATTAATTTGTGCATAACTTTTTTCTTTTTCTATTATTATAATTAGTGATTTAAAACCGTTTTTCTTTCACATATTTACCTGAACTTAAATGTAAAAAAAAAAAAAAAAAAAAAAAAAAAAAAAAAATCTGGCATACATGATTACAGTTTGTTTTCTTTAAATATCACTTTAAGGAAAGAAATTGTTACCAATCATCGAGGACTACAACCTTCACGTACTTGTTATTCATTATTAAAAAATTCTACACCTTTCTATATGAAATTTAAGACAATAATATTTATTAACTTTAAGATACCGTGCTATCAATAGTTTTATAGCAAAAATAAGAAATATAACGCAATTCTGCGATTTGTTTCGCGAATATGCTGGAGTATATTTTATCGTAAAAACGAATTTGGCGGTGGCGTGATTGTTAAATACTTGACGCCCACAATACTCGGCTCTAGGTTTCAGTTTCCAAGGGCAGTGTGAGTTCGTTTTCCAGCGCCGGATGATTGGATTTTTTTTTTTTATATATAAATATTTTTTTAATGCCCTAAAAAGTTTTTAAAATCCATTTTTAACAGAAAAACAAAATCGCAGGCCATATTTATTTATGTGTTTATTTATTAAATAGCCTTTAAAAGGTAGAGTTTTTAAGCTTAACATGTTAGTGTTTTTAAGCCTAAAACATAGCTGCGTTTTAAGACACTTGCAATGGATTAATCTCAGATGCAAAAAGGTATCTTAAAAAGTAAGACTTTTTTTTTTTTTTTCGCTTAAAAAATGAACATCGATATAAGACACCTTCTTAACTGAATTTAAGACATTTACGTTTACAGTGAGGGTAAGGTTTTCAGGGAAATATAATAGGTATAACGCGTTCTTTACACTCTTGGAGTTTTAAAATGATTCGTCAAGTACTTTTTGAAATTTTTCAAGAACATCTGAAATCAAAAGTGTCCGGTTATTTATGGAACGGTAGTCTATAATTAATTATACGTTTCTAAAGTAAGTTGTGGTGAGGAAATGTAATCCTATTCTTTACAAAACTTGAATATATATATATATATATATATATATATATATTTCTATGATGAAGCATTTTTAAATGTTAGAGAAGAAATAACCAAATTACAGAAAAATCAGCCAAATGCAATCATTTTCGGCACATTAGGAAACTCTTGATGTTATCCGTATGACCTAAAGCTTTAGTTTTTTTTTTTTTTTTTTTTTTTTTTTTTTTTTAACAGTTGGAAATTTTATATGGTTACTTATCGAAGATAGGAAGAGAAAAAAACATATTTAAAAGATAAAAAGAACTTTTTATATACCATGTTTTTAAATTTTCTGTTGAATCATATAAACGCTACAGAAGGCAGCTGGAACCCAGAACACTTGACTAAAAGTATTAAAAAAATTCATTGTTATCGTGTTTTGAGCTATTATAAAAGTTTCAAATGGCTAGCTAGGTAGCCGGGAAGTTAGTTAAAAATCAATTGCAAGCTTTGTACTGGTAACGCTGCCGAAGGCAGCAGGCACCCGAGACAGTTGGTTAAAAGTATTTAAAAAATACATTTTTAACGTATTCTGCACTATTCTGAAAGTTTCAAATGTCTAGCTAGTCGGAAAGTTAGTTAAATAAATTTTCTGTTGAATGACATAAACGCTGCCGAAGGCAGTAGGGACCTGGAACAATTGCCTAAAAGTATTAAAAAATGTATTGTCACTGTGTTCTGAGCTATCCTGAAAGTTTCAAATGTCTAGCTAGTCGGAAAGTTAGTTAAAATTCGATTGCAAGCTTTGTACTGTTAACTCTGCCTAAGGCAGCAGAAACCCGAAACAGTTGACTAAAAGTATTAAAAAATGCATTTTCATCGTGTTCTGAACTATTCTGAAAGTTTCAAATGTCTATCTAGTCCGGAAGTTTGTTAAATAAATTTTGTGTCGAATCATATAAACGCTGCCGAAAGCAGTAGGGACATAAAACAGTTGACTAAAAGTGTTAAATAATGTATTGTAACTGTGTTCTGAGCTATCCTGAAAGTTTCAAATGTCTATCTAATCGGGAAGTTAGTTAAAAATCGATTGCAAGATTTGTACTGGACAAACAAACAAGAATCGAAGTACTATAAGAATCGAAGTACAAGAATCGAAGTAATATTTACAAACATGGTAAAATGCTCATACCTCTTGGAACCACTTTATGGCACACTGAAAATGCAAGTAATGCGTTCCTTTTTTACATCATCTATATTGACATAATTATTTATTCATTTATTTAATGAACATATATTTTTGATCATAAGTTATATGCGGTCTAAAAATGCTTATGAAGAGGTATGTACCAATAAGTATTTGGACTCGTTTAAATTTAGACCTTTTGTGAAATATGAAGAAAAATTCTTGACAAATTATTTTGAAACTTTAGGAACATAAAGAAAACGTTACACCTCATATATCTCAACAAAAGTTTCTCCTGAAAAGGAAAAGGAGACCAGTTAAAAATTAAACAAAAATCAAAATATTTTGGATCACCCTGTAAAATGTAATGCTTAAAAAGCATTTTATCTGTAGCATGTGTTTATGAAAATTCTTCTAATTATCTGCAGGATTTTGTATGAGGTTACCACATAATTGTATTGAGATATAACGGTTTTTTAAAAAATTGCCAAAAGAAATACCACTGTTTAAATTATAACGCATATGGTATTAGACACATTTCAGAGCCTTTTTTAGGAAACAGGACGTACTAAACTTGACACCGCATATTGCAATAACAATACAAAAACTGTAAATATCCTAAGAGATATGAGCATTTCTACTAAATAATTTTTAACTACACTTGCAAGCTTTCATAAAGTTCCATTTTTCTAATTTAACAGCCAAAAATGTTGAGCTACGCGTGGGAAAACAGAAAAATCGAGTAAATTCAAAAAGTTATGATTTATAAAATGAGCAGAATTTTAGTTCCTTTAAAAATAAAATGGAAGTTTATAGAGGTTTCTATCACTATCTATTTACAATTAGCGAACAATGTATTTTCATTGAATCAAAATAAAAATGTAAATAAAATCCTTTCTAGTTTTGCTTTTATTTTGTGAAGAAATGAAATTCTGTTTATTCCATGTATCATAACATTTTTGAATTTACACGATATTTGTTTGGGGTTTTCCTATAAGTTAGTCAAACCTTTTGGCTATTAAATTATGCAAAGGAACTTTTTCAAAAGCTGGCGCATGCGTTGTTAAAAAGTATTTGATAAAAATGCTCATATTTCGTAAGATGTTCAACATTTTTGCATTCTGACTGCAGTATGCAGTGTCTAATGTTTCCTAAAAATGGTTTTGCCCTGGATCTAATGCCCTATGTTAAATATGTATTTCGGTTTAATTAAGAAAGTGACTTTTTCTGTTTCCAAATTTTTAAAGAAATTGTTATATAAACGTGAATATATGTTGTAGACTCATAAAAAAAATATTCAGATAATTAACATCATTCTCATAATCACACGTTACAGCTAAAATACTTTACAAACATTATTTTTAACAGAGTGATCCAAAACATTTTCACATTTGTTTATGTTTTTATTGGTTCTCTTTTCCTCTTCAGGACAAAACTTTTGCTGAAATATATGAGATATAACACATTATTTATTCACATTCAAAATAATTTCTTCGGAATTTTCTAGGTATTTGACAAAACATCTGAATTTGAATGTGTCCAAATATTTATTAGTAGATAGTGTACAACAATTACACTTCTCTGCATGAAAATCGGCCCCAACACCATTTTTGAAATTCTTATGTAAAATGGCCTCCTAAATCCGTATAAGACGTCCATTTTGCCCTGTCTCCCACCGTTGTTTGGGGACGTTCGTTTATTTTTATCACTTTTCGGTAATTTTATGTCTATAAATTTCCTTTGTAGGTCAGGAAAGGATTATTTTAACTGTTCTATATTTTCTCAGGAGTGCAAAATTCTAAAACATGAACATATGTAGCTAGGAAAAAACTTAGGGAATGGGGAGGGGGGGGGGAGGATTCACCACTGAAATTATAAATAACATTTATTATATTTTATTAATCAATTATGATTATTATATGTTATATATTTTTTTGTTTTTAGGTATTTAAATACTTTTTTTCCATTCACGAAATCAAATTCCATGGCCATAAAATTACCAAACATTGATAAAAATTGGGGGTAAGGTTGGCGTCCCGAGAAAAAGGTGAGTGATCAGGCAAAATGGAGGCCATTTTACATAAGAATCTGCAGGAATGTTATTGGGTTCTCGGGGAAAAAAATGTTTTGCAGCACAGTGTTATTAAAAAAAATAGCATTTTTCCTTTTTCTTTCAGTGAACTTTGTTTATTATGGAGTTTAAGAATTGCGAAAGATAAATTACTCCTAATTCTACTAAAGAAGATTTTTATATCGATGAAGGGGATATTAAAAAACTTATTATTTGTATATCCGTAAAAAATAATTTTATTGTTTCGTGAATTAAATATTTCTCTCGCGCATGCTCTTTGATTTAACACTTTATCTACCGCTTAATGGAACTGAAAAAAAAAATTAATTAAAGCATATATTTTTAGTCTCTTAAGGGCATTTTTTAAGGATATCAGCAATAAAAGTTATGCATACTATCTCATCACAGTAATTATTTGAGAATTTTGTAAGGTGGTACTTTAGAGTAAAAAGGTATTTGGATCTGAAAAATGTGTAAAAAATTATTTACTCTTTGTGTTCCTCATATTTTTTCCAGGACTGGTGGGAGATTCTTGAGGTAATATACACTACAGGCCAAAAGTTCAGCAAGATTTGTAAACGATCAGTTTTTTCAATTTAAAAACTATCTCTCGATGAAATGCTTTCAATCATTGGGTGTTTAAAAAACTGAGTCTTCTCGTGCTATTCAGTGAAGATTGGTTTAATACTACATTTAGGGGGCCGGTAACAAATTGAGAAAACCAATAATGTTTGTAATCACCTTGTACCGTTAAGTGAACGAAATGAACAGTAACTTTGGGATATGTTAGTATAGATCTAGTTCAATACGGGGATGTCTTTTTGTGACGATAGCTTATTAAATAACGGAGATATAAGCATTTCTTTTAAAACTCCTAAAAAATTCAACATTTTTTTAATACATAATATATAGAGTTTTTAACGAAAATTATTCCCACTTTCAGATTAGTTGGAAAAACGTTTTTAAAACAATATGCTGCAATCGGAATACAAATATCTTAAATATCTTATGGAATATGAGCCTTTTTATAAAAAACGTTTTCATTGTGTATGTGCGATAGATAAAATAAAATTATAAAATTATAAAATTTATAAAGGTTGAAATCTAGATATATTCAGCAACTTTTGTCTAAAATGCATTTGAATAGAGGAAAAATTAAGCAAATTATCCGAAAAAGAACGAGCTATATTTTAGGTATTTTACAAGAGTTGAAATTTCTTAAGGAGTTTTTCACACGCCGCGTAATTAATTTAAAGATTCAGTTATTTTAACCACTTGTCAAAAGTTCGTTTTTGTGAAAAACCCCTTATTATCTCACAAATCTTAATAAGTAAACAAAAATATGTTAGAGTTACAAGCTTATAAGAGACTTTTTTTCACAAGAAAGTACATTTGGAGCGTGGTTGAAATAATTGAATTTTCAAATTAATTACGCGGCATGTGAAAAACCCCTTAATAAATTTCAACTGTTGGAAAATATCTAAAATCTAGCTCGTTCTTTTTCGGATAATTAGCTTAATTTTTACTCTATTCAAAAGTACTTTTGACAAAAGTTGCCCAACATCTTTCAACCTATGCAATAAATTTTATTTTATATTTCTTGCACATGCGCAGTGAAAACGTTTTTCATAAAAAGGCCCATATTTCATGACATATTTAAAATATTTGTATTCCGTTTGCAGAATATTGTTTTAAAAACGTTTTTCCATCTAATCTGAAAGAGGGAACAATTTTGTTAAAAACTCTGTATATTATAAATAAAAAAACATGTTTTTTTTCTTAATAAATGATTATATTTCCGTTATTTAACATGCAATCGTCACACAAATTCATTCACTTATTGAACTGGACCTATACTAACGTATCCTAAAGTTACAGTTCATGTCGTTCACTTAAAGATACAGAGTGATTACAAACATTATTGATTTTGCTCAATTTGTTTCCGGCACCGTAAATGTTCTCTTAAAACAATCTTCACTGAAAAACATGAGGAAAATAATTTAAATACCCAATGTTCGAAAACATTGAGAGATAATTGTTTTAAATTGAAAAAAAAACTGATTTTTTGCAAATCTTGCTGAACTATTTCCCAGTAGTATAGGTATTATTTATAAAACACTTGAAGATCGTGAAAAAGTGAAGCAAAAACAGCAATAGTACTCTATACGAGTAAAATCCTTTCTTGAACAAAATTACCTATGCGTAACTTCTAATGCCTTTTAGTGAGGTTAAAAAGAGGTATAAACATTCTATTCCTATAAATACCTTTCACATTTCTTCTATAAAATTTATTTTATACGGTTTTTAAACTAATGTTACTTACATTTACCGTCAGTAGATAAATGTGTTAAGATGCTTTTGCTGTGTACAAGAATTAAGAGCTTATTTTCGCATATGCAGTCGGTTACATAATTATGTGTATAAACGCATATAATGTGTTCTATTCAAAGAATCTTAAAAAAAAAAAAAAATAAATAAAGAGTATAGCTTTAAAATTTCTGCTTATTTTCCATATTGTTAATCTTAATTAATTGAAGTAATACTTCTAAATACTGAATTCCTTTATCATAACGAAAATGATTAATCGGTGATCATTAACTGATTTTCCGAGAACAAAAGATAAAATTTTTATCTCTTATTTTATTCAGTTCATAATGAAAAGAGTCATTAGTTAAGGTATAATTACTGGACGAAATCTCTAAAGATTGTTAAAAGGGGAACATTAAAAATGAAATTAATATAACTTTCGTAAACATGCCACATTTAAAGTAGTTTGATATTACAAATGAATTGTATCAATGGAATTATTTTTAAATAAGGAAGATTTACAAACTGGACAGAGTTTATTATTATAATTTTTATAATGCTTATTTAAAGCAGCTGTAAATTGCAAATGAATAATATTCGCGAAATTATTTTAAAATAAGAAAAATATTCCAAACCAAATTGAGTCGAATATAACATAAAATCGAATTAATTCATATATATTTTAGTAACATTAATCACGTTTAAATTGAACATACGTTTATTTTATAAATAAATAAATAAAATAAATTATTAAAAAAAAAAAAACGAAATTGAGAAGTAAGTGTTAGTGTTCGTTTACGCTGTTAAATAAAAAAAAAAATAAATATTTAAAAAAATCTGGAGTAACTCATTTTGACTTTCCAAACATTCAGTAATTAATGATTGTATAAACAAATTAAAGTAAGAGATTGACTGATAGCCGTAGTTCTCTTCACCATCTTAGTAATTGGATTCTTGTGGGCGACAAGGTCAGCACCTCTATACTGCTTAAATTAAAGCTCATTTGACTTAATCATGACGTACATTTGCAATGGATATCTTCACACGTGAATCTCCACGGGTATGAAATGGCTGATATTCTTGCTAAGGAGGGTTGCAGGATTTCTTCAACTCCCTCCTCCACACTTACTTTTCTAGAGTTATACTCCCGGGAAAATTCAAAAATCTCGGAGGAGCGGAAAACTCCCCCCACCCATAATTGGTACAAGGGCTCAAAACCGGGTTTGTTCCTTGACCTTCTGTGTGACACACGTACCCGAACTGTACTAACAAGACTCGCTGGCGGTCACATCAAGTGCCTCACTTTCAACGAGGGTAGGAAAACCTTCGTCACCTGCACCAAGTGCCAAAATCATCAGGCTTCTCCTGAGCACCTTTTGGAATGCACGGGACTCTCTAAGGAGGATCTTTTTACCAATCCTCTTCTGGTCTTTGACTTCCTAACAGTCAACGAACTCGTGGATCTTGTCTGACTCCGTCAGACAAGGAGGATAAGCAACAACAACAACAACAAAGTAAGAGATGTCGTTATATAAATAAAAAAGAAAATTATTACAGGGTGTTCCAGTATTTTTTTTTTTTTCGTAAGGTATGTTGTTTAATGTAACGCTACTGAACTTCAAATAATTTAAGCCCATAGATTATAATGATAAGAAATTTTCGTTGTATCCTGTAAAAATCTATAAGTGCTAAATTCATAAAATTTTATAGAGTTCGCGCGACGTTGTCCTATAATATGTATATAAAATTTTCAGCTCAATCGGATAAAGCATTTAGACACTATCGCTCGTTAAATAAAATGAGCCCTATAAGCCAAAATAATAAAAAATTATTCGTTGTGTCCCTGTAAAAAACTGCAATTGCTATATTCTCAAAACAAAATTATACAATTCGTGTGACGATGATCTAAATTATGTACATCAATTTCCAGTTCATTCAAATAAGGAGTTTAGACGCTATTGTTCTTTAAACAACTTGAGCCTTATGCCATACTGATAAAGAATATTTCATTGTGCCCTTGAAAGAAAAACTGTAAGTTCTATATTCACGAAAATCTATAAAGTTTGTGAGACGGTGATCTATAATATGTATATATTTTTTTTAGTCCAGGGGAATAATTCATTTAGACGCTATCACACTTTAAATGGTTTGAGCCCATAGGTCATAATGATAAAGAATTTTTCTTTGTGTTTGGAAGTAATATCAGAGTTCTGTTATAAAAATACTTAAAAAATTTGAATAATTATAGTTTTAGAGGTAATACTTTAAATTAAGTAATTTTCTAGCAATGTGTTCTTTCAAATGTTATAATTTTTGTTTATAATTTTTATAAAAATTTAAATTTTTGATATTTAAACTGATTCTAAAGGAGATTAATTGAATATTACCATTTCTGTTATCTTTAAAAAGTTCTCAAAAGTTTAACTTTCGTTTTTTTTATTAGTTTAAATAAACAAAGATTTATAATATAGGTATATTGAAAATTATGTAAGTACTAATTTAGTATTAAATAAGGTTACAATACATTTCATTATTTAATACAAACAAGATTGTTATTAAAGTAACAAAAATGTAACAAAATAAAAATAGAATATCATATTAATTATGCTTTTATATTTTTAAATAATATTGAAAAATTCCTAAATGTTAGTTTTTTCCCTTATATTTACAATACGTTTTTGGGTATTACCATTGGGTTAAACTACTAAAAGTTATATGTTTTCAGATTAAAAAAAAAATGTCTAATAATGAAATTTATTTCCTATTTATTGATTTAAAGAATGAAAAATTCGCTTAATTATTTTTTCCAAACTTTTATAACTAAAACGGATTTATTTTACTACGAATATCCAAATATACCAATAAATTACTTTGTTCGTCAGAAAAATTATATTCCGATTTTTTCTGAACATCCCATTGCTTTGAAAACTTTTTATATAGTTCTTCTATTCATCTTAATTCTTTTACAAAAAAAAAAAAAAAATAAATAAAATATGATCTGTTTTTTTTTTTTTTTTTTTTTAATTGTACACTCTTCAAACTTTATAAAATTTTGAAAATTAATTTAGAAAGCATATATTTTTATGTTTGAAAATCGTCCTAGATTTTTATTATAAAATACGCTTTTTTGCCTGTTTTTTTTTTTTTTTTTCTTTTAATTATTATTATTATTAACAGAGTGTAGTGTAATGTAGTGTTAACAGTAAATTAACTAAGTAAATTTACCGAACTGAAAACACAGCAGTATATAATGCATTAAAACAAAAGCATGTTTAACTTTCATTTAAAGCTACCAATTTAATTTTTTCCATAAAAAATAAATTAACATTTCTGTCTTCTTTTCATATTTCTCTCTTCATACCACATTTTAATTAAAACTTTCATGATATCCTTAAAAAATAAGGTAATTAATGTTTCTTAAACTGATTGACATAATTTAAATTTTATCTCGTGTGTAGAACAAAGTAGAAATGAACGTCTAATCATTTTTTTTCTTTTCTTATATCGTTTGCTGTTCATTTTTCATTACTTCTTCATCAACGCAAAGTATTTTAATTACAGTCTTTTTTTTCTCCTGTTAGGTAAGACACAAGATGTAATTAAAATTTAGAAATAATATTTTCTTATGGATAGTGAAATAATGAAAAACGAAAGTTTCCGATTCGTTCGTTAAAACTTTCAAATATTTGCCTCATTTAACAAAAAATTAAATTTTTAATTAAAAAGACAAGTGATTGAGTCTTTTTTTTTTACTCAAAGTATTTAATATGCATTTTTTTTTTTTTTTTTTTTTTTTTTTTTTTTCTTATGATTTTTTATAATAGGTAATAAGGATTGAAAGAAAAATATACAAAACTTAACATGTAAGCTTTTATGAGGTAATATTTCTTGCTAAAATTTCTTCAAAAACTATTTACCTGTTATATAAGAATATACACGTAAATATGTAAATTCTACACATGTACAAAAAACTAGTTTACAAAATATTTATTTTTTTTTTGTCTACAATCATCAAACTATCATATTAGCAACATAATAAAAATATTTCAGCTTTAGCATATACAGTTTGGTTACATATATTACACATTTAATAATATTTATAATTACACTTTACTAATCTAAATTATTAAAAAGGTGTTTAATTTAGATAATACAAATGTAATTTTTGAATGCTGCAAAAAATATAATTTAATATTCCCCGCCACATATGTTGTCTTTTAAATAATTTAATTAAATACTTTATTTTTTTATGTTTCCGAAATGCATGTTTAAAAACCAAAAATAATAATAATAATGCATATGCTATAACATTTGAAAATAAATTGGAACGTAAGTAATGGGAAAAAGATAAGGATGAAAAATCATGCGGTACGCATTGGTTATTAACACTTTCCGACTGTACGTAATTGTTGTATCGTTCAACTTTCAATGTTCTTTACCTACTTTATAGCAAACGGACCGACCCAAGGACAGAAAGACAGACAGATAGACTTAATGATTTCGCAATCCCTCTTAAACATTGTTGAAAAGTGTTAAAAATGCTTAACGCACACGGAAATTAAATTCCAGTAGTTTCCCATTGCAGCCGTTAATGTATCTGAATATTTTGTGCGGCCTGTAAATCTGAAGGCTATGTATATCAATTTCTATACAAAATATTAATTTTGCATATTAACAATAAATGTCGGTCTCATTAGGATTTCTGCAGCAGAAAAATATTTAAATGTGATTTATGAAAATGTCTTAATGTATCTGAATATTTTGTGTGGCCCTGTAAATCTGAAAGTATATTATATTCTATAGTATATTATATTATATTCTATACAAAATATTAATTTAGCATATTAACAATAAATGCCTGTTTCATTACAATTTCTGCAGTTGAAATATATTTAAATGTGATTTATTTAAATGTCTTAATGTATCTGAGTATTTTGTGAGGCCCTGTAAATCTGAAGGCTATGTATATAATATTCTATACAAAATATTAATTTAGCATATTAACAATAAATGTATGTTTCGTTACGATATCTGCAGTAGAAAGATATTTAAATGTGATTTATGAAAATGTCTATCCTTAAACGCAATGCATTGCCTTTTTTTTTTGGGGGGGGGGGGGGATTCTGCACAGAAATCAGTTGTACAGGGAATTAATGTTCCTATTAATGATATTTTAAATAGGAAACATTCTATAGTTATCTTGAATAGCATATTTCATTTTGAAGAAATTCTGAAAAGTTTTACGGACGTTGGAGGTGTGGAGACGGACAGTCAGACAAAAAGATATAGTAATTGAAGTCATATTTACTTTTAAAAATTATTAGAATTTGTAAAAACACTTAATGTAAATGAAAATATAATTCCAGAAAATTACCAACAATAGCCCTTAATGTAACTGAATATTTTTGTGGGGCCCTGTGAATCATAATGCTAATCATGTTATATTATATAAAAAGCATTCTTTTGTGCGTATAAATAACACATTTATTTTCAGTAAAATTTGCCCAGAGTAAAGTTATTAAAATATGGTTTAAAGAAATAACTCTCATTGAATGCAATCCTTTGGAATACTTTTGGGTATCCCTGTACACAAACCACTGGGGATAACTAATCCATTTTAAGTATGAAAAATCTGATAGGGTATTTGAATAACATATTTCAATTTCATTAAGATTTGTGTAAGGTAAAGATATTAAAATATGATTTACAAAATTTACCTCTCGTAGAATGCAATGCTTTGGAATACTTTTGGGTGTCCCTGTACAGAAACTTATGGTGGAATTTATTCAATTTTCAATAGAAAACATCCAATGGTGAACTTGAATATTATATATCAGTTTCAAGAAATTCTCTTAAATTTTACGGGATTTAGAGGGCGAACAGAGAGACAGACGGACAGACCGCCAAACAAACCGAAATAATAAACTCTTTTTCAACTTTGTTGGAAAGTATTAAAAAACAAATAAAATGTAAATGCTAAAAGAAGTTCTAAAAGGGTTCTAAAAAGACGTTCTAAAAATCAACTACATTCAAATGGCACCTAAAATTAACTGATTGAAATAATTAATTTAATAACAGTACTATATTGAAATTAGTTGTAAAATTTCAACTGCTTGAAGATTATTTTTAAAAAATAATTAGTTCTGGCCACCACAGATCTTTGTTATATAAATTGAAAAACAAATTTACGCAGGTATTATTTTTAAAAAACATTATTTATAGTACTTTTTCCCATTTTTAAATACAAACGATTTTCATCACTGAGAACTATAGTCAGCTCTAAATAACCAAAGAAAAGCATTTTATTCTATACAGAAGATATCTTTTATTTATTTATTTATTTTCATTTATTCATTTACTTACTTCTTTAGAAAAAAAATGAAAAAAAGAAATTTATTAACTTAATTTCAATTATCACAATATATTTTCCCACCATTTGGTTTACAGGTATTGATACCCATAATGAAAATTTCCACTCCTCAAACATAGTCCAGTATTTCCCTCCCAGGAGGGGAAGTGCTGTCCTACATATACAAAGAACTTTTTCTGGTGGACGAATACTGTTATATAGATCTATATATTTCACTTTGAAAAGTTAAAAACTATACTAATTATGTACATCTATACAAAATTTTGTCGCATACTGCCATATGCAAGATTATGATGAAATGAGCTGGCAGCACCACCAGTTGAGCCAATAATCCCCAAATGTAATCAGTATCAGTTTAAGTGATTGTTCAACTAAATACCAAGTTTAGTTAAGTTTCGTTTATTTGTCTGTATGATACAGCATTCATAAGAAATTTTATACACACACAGACTGATTTTTTTAAAAATCATCAAATTACATTCACCACAACTGAAACGTGTAAATGTAAAGAGTTTGAAAATTTTCTTTAATCCAATACTTTCTTCTTTTGTATGTAGAAAAGAAGTAATGATGCTTTCCATAATTATGTACTGAAATTCCTTTGTAAACAAATTAATCTGGTGTGTCACTCACGTGACTTTCTTTTACCTGCAGTTCAAAACTATAAAGGCAGATTGCGGATTAAAACGTAAGATCAATAAGATAAGAAAATAAAATTCCCTCTAGTTTAAATATGATCTAAAATACATTTAAGACCAGTATTCTGTGTGAGGGGAGTTACGGCCCCCTTCAACCCCGCGATCAGTTAGAGTTCCTACATACATTTTAAAAAAAGTCAAGGTTGTTATAATTTTTTCTTGAAAAATTCCTAATCATGATCAACATTTCAAGTGGCAACTACATATCAACTTCAAAATTCAAATTTAAGTTTTATGAGTGTTTAAGTTATTCTGATAACAGATATACATACAGATCAAAAGCTAAAAAATTGATTTTCGTATTCAGGACTCCTCAAAACATGGTATTATACAAAAAACAGAGGTGAAAATCGATCTTTAAAAATACTTTGTTTACACTATGAAAATGAGGAATTAATTTTTCGTCCTGTGTGATCAGTGATCGTCGACATAGTAAAATGTAGCAAAGCACTTCCATCAAATACATTCAATATAAAAGAACGTTTTGCTTAATTTTGTATGTCCCTGTATATTATCTATAAACTATATACACATCACACTGTGCACTTAAATTTAGTCTTATATGAAAAGCAGCTAACACAAAATGAAATACAATTCCAGCAATTTCTAAGTGTAGCCCCAATTTATCCAAGTACTTATGGTAGCCCTGTAAACGAATGATGAATAATTTCCATACCATATTCTACACAAAACACCATCTTAAGCATATAAAAAAAATATATTCATTCCATTTTCTTTAGGGCAGATATGCTGATAACAGGCACACACACGTACACACCTGACACACATGTAATGACCAACCGCTAAAAATATGTTTTTCTAATTAAGGGGACCTCAAAACACAATTTCGAAATTTTTTACCAAAAATAATACTTTCTTTAGCATTTATATATAATATCTAAGAGAAAAAAGAATAGAATATATTTGTTACGGAAATAATGTGCTTTGTTGGCATTTTTATTTATCAAAGATAAATGTAGGCTATTTTCTCTTTTATGATAATGAAACAAACCAGACACACATGCAAAGACCAACCACTAAAAATATGTTTTTCAGATTAAGGAGACCTCAAAACTCAATTTCGAAAATTTTAACCAAAAACAATACTTTCGTTAGCATATATATATCTAACAGAATAGAAGAATAGAATATATTTATTACGGAAATAATGTGTGCTGATGGTATTTTTATTTATCAAAGATAAATATAATCTATTTTCTCTTTTATGATAATGAAACCTTGAAGATTACATCTTTTGTGATTTTAAAATTATGAATTTGCGTACTGAGCCAAGTTTAAAGAAAAATTATTTTACTCCGTGTATTTTTAAATACATTAATTACAGAATGTACTATATAGTATACAAATTTATAAATTGAATAAATTTTGCATTGACATTTCTGCTCCACCTGTGATCGGGAGTTTCTGCTCTCGAAGCTGATAGAGGAGAGAGGGTTATTTCTAGCTTAGAATACACTCATCGACCTAACCATTTGGAATTTTCCATGATTTTCTCATTAAAATGAACTGGGGCACCATATAAATGCATAATAACACAGAAAAATCGAATGAATTTTATATGAGCTTTGGAACCTCGTATTTCATTTGACTTTCATTGAAACAGACACCTTTTAATACTGGTACTGTTAGCTATTTTCATTAATCTGTACATCTTATGGTAAATATGTTAATTATTTTGCAGCAGTTAAATATTGACTTGGAATTTATGTAGCAATTCCTTATGCTTTTATCATAGAGGTAATTTTAGGGATTCGATTTATCAAGAAATGCATTTTATCACATGTATTATATAATAATACTGATTCAAATGCATTTATATAACATTTCACGTCTCATTTAAACACTTTTCGTTGAATATTTTATTAAATGTTTCATTTCTGTGCATTTTAAAAAGCATTTTTTTAAACTTTATATTAAAGCTCTTGTTTGGAATAAAACATTCCACCTGTCATTCATTTTTTTAAAAAAACTTTTGACTGACATCTACTTTTCTTACGAAGGAGACAAACAAACCGGTTTCTTTATAAGATATTTTAGTTACTTACTTTATTCATAAATTTTTTAAGTTTCTTTTTAATCGTTTTTGGACTAATTAGTACTCATAAGATTTTTTTTTTTATGTTACAGGATTATCTTATCTTAAAGTACACATTTCCTGGAATGATAATAAAAAAAAAAAAAAAAATCACGTGTTAAAATTTTAAAACAAAAGACATTGTATTATGCTACATTCAACATACTGGAATTAGCATGCATTATTAAGATGCTTAAACGCTTGTTTTCTCTTGAAAAAAGGTATGTATAGACTATATAATTTATATACAGGACCACACAAAAGATTGTATAATGAGTAATGAAAATAAGACTCTGAGGCCCCTAATCTGCAGATCCACTAGTTTTCTAATTTTTGAAATTTGAAACGTAAATATTGTAAAACGCAGATTCTTAAATCGTAGGTTTTAAAACCGTAATTTTCTATAGAAAAACAAACTCTCGAAACAAAAAGAATTCTAGGCAGCAATGCATGTTAATACATCAGAAATATTTATCTCAATATCTTTTGCATATTTTCAAACAAAAATTGCAATTTAAGTTAATATTTTTATGTAATAATAATTAATCTTCCGTTCCATTTATACTAATAAATTATATTTAGTCATAATTTTTAACAATATTTCTTTAAAAAGAATCATTTGTTTGTTTAAATAATAACTATTGCACGAACCTCATTTTAATGGTATTTAAACTTTAATGAAGCATTTACCCAAATCATTATTATACGCAATAACAGATCTCCTGCTGCGAAAAAAAACCTCTCAGAAACAATGGGCGCTTCCCACCTGACGTTAGAGGTCACATGATAGAGGAAAAACAAATAGCAGACAAAGTCTTGTTTATCTATAGCGATTGCTGAAATAACATATTTTCTATTCTTATTTTTGATCAATCATATTTAATCTGTGTTATTTTTTTTATAAATCATCATTTTTAATCCATTTAATATCATTATTCATCATCTTTTGTTTGCTGTATACATTTACAATCATCATTTACTTTATGTTTGTTATTGATGTTCATGAAAAACATGTTTAATATTCTGATTTTCGGTACTTAAATCAGTGACAGTGCAATATCGTACTGCGTAAATCCATTTAGACCAGTAACTAAGTTAATTAACTTGTTGTAACACCTTTATGCAATTAAATTAAATGAAAATTTCAAATTATTAAATTAAAATTTTTTTAATTTCAAAATTTTCATTAAATAGCAAAATTTTAAATAGCAAAATTTTCATTTTAAAATTCCAAATTATAATCCATATACATTCCACAAAAAGCAATTATTTATTACTAGATCAGTTAATGTTACAGTTACACTACAATATACAAAAATTGATTCTTATAGGTAAAAATAAATAAACACATAAAATGTTTTTTAAAAATTATTAAATTTACAAATACAATTATTCTACTGATTACAAATGCACAATATCACTTTTATTTTATTTTATATTAAATATTAAAATTTTTATTCTTAAGAACAATATTTAATTGAATTCGATTCTCAGAATTCGATTATTCGTTTTCCTCTATCACGTGATTGAGCAGACGACGGTGGGAAGAGCCCATTACTGAAGCAAATTTACCTTTGTATAAAACCTCTCATTGCTTCGCCTTAAAAGAAAAAAAAAGAAGAAGAAGAAAACAGAAAGAAAGAAGAAAAATTTTACAAGCATTTTTAATCGTTAAATGAAAATTGTGGCATATCATAATATTTTCTTTGCTAAAAAAATGTTTAAAAATTCAAAAGTTTTTTTTCTATTAAATTAAAATCTAACTCCACAGAACCTCAGTGTAGGTAAAGAATTACTCAGATGCTTTGAAAATCAATCCGTTTCCGAAATTAACATTCCATTCTGTAATTTCACAAGAATGGGAAACCATTTATTTAAAAAGTGCTTTCACAGACCACGGAAACTCACTATTTTCTAAATTTATAGATTGATTCTTTCCACAATGTTTTCTGGAGATAAGGGAAATATTACAGAAATTTTCTCAAAAGCCTTTTGGTTACATTAAAGTTTCTGGGAGTGTATTTTTACATTTTAATCAAAGTACCTTTTTCAAATTTTGAAACTATTACAAAATTACATATTTCTAAATTAGTTAATGATTTTTATTAAAGTTACACCTTCGTGTAAGGTTTTGATAGAAACAACATATTAAATAAATTTCCAAATTATGCCACACATTCGTTTATATTTTTATTTTAATAATTCGCAATATATTTGTACATTACAAGATTACAACTAAATAAATAAAACCTGTAACTGCATTAAAATTTTCTTTTGAAATAGAGACGAGTTTTTTTAAGAAAAAAATAATATATTGTTCTTTTTATATAGAAATATTTTTCATTTTTCTGTTTTTTAGATGCATAATTAAGTGGTTAAATGTATTGGAGGAAACAAAATTGAATATAATTTTAATTATAATTAATCCTAAATCTTACAGTATCTGGTGTAATAAAAACATATTTTAATGTACATAAGTACAAATTCTAAACATATTTGTGTTTTATAAATGATTAAAACTGAATAAAAGTATATAAGTATAATGTTTCGTTAAAAACGAGAAAAAAAAACTAATTAATCAAATTCGACTACATAAAAAATAATTAAGCAGTTAGAGTCAGGTGAGGTAATTGTGACCAAGGCTATTTTTAAGAAAATGGTAAATGGTAATTTTTTTTTTCAAAACTATGTAATATATTTGTGAATCTTATAACGTATTTTTCATGTTAACGATTTTTCATCATTAATCTAAAAGCAGATTAAAGTAGTTACAGATATTAATTTAACAGCTTAGCGAAATTTTAGAAAAACGAGTTAGACAACTCAGTGTTTAAAATTATTTAGTTGAAATGAAAACATTTAAGGTGAGAAAATTCATATTGAATCATGCAAGTAAGGCATTTATACATCTTTGATTAACTTTTAATCTTTCTAGCACAGACTAATGCTTTAAAATGTATGATCATAATTATTTTACAGTTTTTCAAAAGTGTGTGTGTGTGTGGGGGGGGGGGGTAATTATGATAATATTGTAATAAAATCTCAATAGCAAAAATGTTAAAGATTTTTTTTTTTTTCTAGGATGCTTAGATCATATTAAATGAAGAAGCTTCCCTTTCCTTTTAGTTTATTTATAATTTTTAAGAAGCAATCAATCTAAGAAAATCAATAACATCAAAGAGAAGCTGAAAAATTATGGAATATCAAAATCCATAACCTTTAGTGAAGTAGTATAGAAGTACGCTTTCTTCGTCTCTATATATTTCCACAGACCAAATTACTGGTGTTTTGTTTTATAGAAATGTGTAGAGAGACAAACAACAAATGATCGGGGAAAGATAGAGTGATCATTTAATTTTTTTTTTTTTTTTTTTTTTGGGGGGTGGGGGGGCATTTTTTTTTTCTAAACAGTCCTAGACACTTATTTTTACTTGTTAAAATAAATTATAACACATCTACTGCAATATTGCTTTAATTTGATTTAATAAACAGAAATTATACATTTTGAATTAAGCTCTAATTAGTAAGTCAATTTTCAAACAAAAGTATAAGATTTAGATGTAGTTAGAAATGCCTTAACATCAAATCAAAACAGTAGATGTCTCAATGCACATTACAAAATTTATATTAGTCAGTATAAAGAGAAAAGAAATGGTTTATAGTTTCTTTACTGGTGATCCCAATTACTCCATTTTTTTGTAATTTTTGTGCCTTTGGTGAGGTAATTAGAACTGCCTCCATTAATTTCAAATACAGTGGCCTACAGAGGTAAAAATTTATTGGGAAGTCCTTTAATGATTAACGTTACCCCAAAATGTTTAAACAAAATTATTTTCATTAGAAAATGAATAAAAAGGTTTATAAAGTTTAAAAATATAATAAGTGTTTCTAAATATTCCACCTGACCCTATGAAAAAAAATGATTCATATTGCACAAATTTAATGGAGCTGAACTTTTGTGTAGATATAATATTTTAGTAATCTGTTTAAAGTAAGTTCACTTAAGAAATCATTATAATAAATAAGGTCATTTATAAATACTTTTAGGTATAATATTTGTAAAATTCATTTTGCTTACCTTATAGCCAACAACAATACAATACAATACAAATATATATATATATATATATATATGCCAGATTGATAAGTTAATTTTTTTAAATGTACACTGTTAAAAATTTCAGTTCAAACTTAAACAACTATATGGAGTAAAGTTATAAGCAATACCATAACATGGTTTAACTTCTTTTTTAACTTTTCTATTTCTTGCAATTGAATTTCAGTTGCCTCAAAACATACATCCCCTCTCAAGGGAAATATGAATCAATGAAATTCTTGTTGAAACCAAACCAAGCTTAAAATAAAGAGCGTGGTCGAAAATATAGGGTAAATTGCAAATTTTGTGCAACAACTCACCCATGGACCAAGTTAAAATCCTAGGAATACGGCGTTAGCGGGCAAGAAAAGCGTCTCACGGTAACAAAGTGTTTCAGATGGGACAAAAAGGTCTTCAATAACAATGTATTGTTACTTTAAGTGGTTACAATAATAGTAAATCTGTCATAATAAATAGTAAATATATCATTGATAAAAATTTGGTTTTTCTTTAAAATCTAAAAAAAATTAATTTTTCTGTAAAAAAAAAAAAAAAAAAAAAAAAAAAAATGGCTAATTGTTTTTAATAACCTCATGCAAATTTTATTCTTTAACATGCTATTTTACATTTGTATTTATAATTATCTCTAGAAATAATACAAAAAAGGATTTGGATTTGATATATAATATATGTAAATGTTTAGAGATACCACAGTACTTTCCGAAAATTTCATACATTCATTAATAGTTACGATATTATATATGAAGGTACATTTTATACATACATGAAAAAATAGATATTAATCAATAAATGCCATTTACCGAAGAATAAATAAAAAAATTATCTATTAAAATATTAAGAAAGAAAGAGAACATTTATAAAAATTGAGGAATTTTTCTAGTTATAAACAAATGCAGATTTCTAATCGTTCAGGTTTTATATTATATTTTTGAAGCCCCTTGCAATCATTTCTCTAAAAGTGTTAAAAACAGGAAAAGCAAAACGTATTTTTCAAAATGATGTGAAGGAAAAATTTTGAGTATCATTGGTTTACAAATAATGGGGATAATTATTATTGTTTTGCGATGTGTTTAAGTGAATTTTAGGCTAAAATCGTTTTACAGTTACTTATTTTTAAATTATACCTTTCTTGCTTCATTCTATATACAGAAACAGAAGACTGAAATAATTTCAGTAAAACTGAGAACTGTTCTAGCCAAGAATCGAGTTTCGTATATACCATTTCTTTCTCAGCCATTACTTTACAAATTGGGCTACCTGGTATTTGATTTACACTATAATACAGCATTAGAACATTATACTATAAGTACTAGTTTCGAATTCTAACCTTGACATTCTTTGTTTTTGCTGTAATACGTTTGGATTTTCCATCAGATATATCCATGACACATATCGTCAAAATTAAAATTAAATTTTATTTTTATTATTATCTAGATAAAATGCTTGATAACAATGATAAAATAAATAAATAAATTTTATCCGCAAGACTGCCTTTGTATTCACAGTAAAAATGAAATACTTTATCATTTATATGAGTAAATAGTGTTGATCATCTGGTCAACACTTGAGCACTAACCACGCACAGGTACTTCACTTACAAGGATACTGGTATGAAATGCCATAGATCCTATGTTCAAATCATAACATCGTTACTTTTTGCTACTTTTATAATTCAATTGGTTTTCCCACCAAACATTTTTGAAGTACATATAGTGCAAGTTAACATTATAATTAATAACATCTATTTAGTTTCAAATCTGACTTGTAAATGAAAAAAAAAAAAAGTTCATTTATGCTTTCATTAGGAAATTATTTGGTTTGTGCAATGCTTAAAGTGCAACCGGAATTAAGAAAAGTGTTTCTTTGAAGAATTAAATACAAATTTAACGGTTTTCCTTTTACGAATCAGAATCAAGTAATTTGAAATCGATTTATGAAACGGATATTGTATTACGCATAGTTAAAAATCGAAAAGTCTTAGAATGATGCAAATTTCTATTTTAAACTTTTATGATGCCTTACTGTACATACCTCTGATATTGGTGTTCTTATGTTCTTTGAACATTTTTACACGACTTTACGTGTTTTTTGTTTCATCTGTATGTATATGTGTATGCATGCATATGCGTATTTCGTTTAACTCAAAAGCGGCTGTAGAGGACGTCAGAAATTTGTATGTATTTTCGTTTTAACAATGTTGCGCAGCACCATATTAGTCTTTATACGAGTTTCCATTTTCGATATTTATGAAAATAATATCCATAAGGACGAGGGAAAACTAGCATGTTGTGGTTATACATTCTTCTATATTTTCCTATACAAGTTTACGCAGTATAAATTATTTATTTTTATCTTTTCATTATGAATGCAAATTATTTTCAACTCAGAGAGATACACGAAATGCCCAACAGAAAGGAATTTTTACCGTTCAGATTCCATCCTTACCATTCTCGGGGTAATTTAGAGTATAACAGCGCCATCCACTGCCGATATACACCCAAAATATATCAGCATAATATCTCATAATGGCCTTTCCACATATCAATTTTTGTTCTATCATATGCAATAGAACCTGAGATATAACCTCTCCTGAAACTGTGGAAATCACTATATAGCAGCACCACCTGTTGCGCTATCGGCACCATATGTTGATAAACACTAACATATGTTAAGGTGCAACTACACATAAATGTATATGCAATTCTTAGGAGTTGTTTCTGATAATAGTGCGGAAATCGCTGTATAAGAGATTATTTTCATCTCAGAGAGGTATTAATGCACGAAATGCCCAACAAAAAGAATTTTTACCGTTAAGATGCCATCCTTACCATTCTCGGAGTAATTTGGAGTATAGCAGTGCTGTCCACCGGCCGATATACACCCAAAATATAAATCAGCATAATGTCTCACAAAGGCCTTTCCACATATCAAGTTTGGATCTATTATGTGCAATAGAACCTGAGATAAACCCTCGCTAAAACTGTAGAAATTACTGTATAGCAGCGCCACCTGTTGCGCTATTGGCACCAAATGTTGATAAACACTAACATATGTTCAGGTGATACTACATGTAAATTTATATTCAATTCTTTGGAGTAATTTCTGAGATACAGACTTCCCTAATAGTGCGAAAATCGCTCTATAAGAGCGATTTGCACTAAAAGTTGACAGGCACTAATTTATGTCAAGGTGTATCTATATATTAATTTATTTGTAATTCTGAGTATTAGTTCCTAAAATACAGTTAGAACAAAATTTTTGTCGGGCATAAACACACAGACAGACATGATCTAAAAATGATCAAATCATGTTGTAGACTTCTCAAAACGTGTACATCCATCGAAAAACAAATGTCGAAAACTTTTACGAAACCAATACTTTCTTCGATTGAATATGGAAGAAAGTAAAAATGTTGTTGTTGTCTCCAATCTTCAATCTAATCTCATCTAAAGAATTTGTTGACATTCAGAAAGGGAAGATGAATAGATTTTCTCCCAAAGGAGATCCAAACAGTCCAAGATGTATTTTGTTGAAGACTGATGTTGAGGGCATTTTGGCAAAGAGGGTAGATTTTCTTACACTCAAAGATAAAAGATATATCAGGTGGCCGCTTGCAAGGCACGAGAGACTGATTACAGGATTTTATATCACATAAAATATTTAAGACTGTCCTGGCTTATAACCCTTATATTAGCAGTGAATAGGGGCCACCAGCTCTTATTTTGGAAAACAAATCTTGATTTATGATCTACCGTCATTGATATTTCAACAAAAGCTAACGATGGAGATCGTAGTGATATTTCTACGAAATCTATCGACTTTTTTGCATGTAGAAAATGTTTCATAAAGTAATAAGTAGGTTCTAGTTTACAAATGCATTTCATTTTTAAGCCCCGAAAAGATTAAATGCCATATATTCCTAATCTATACAAGTAGCTCTTAACAGTTCTAATATGAACTAGTTTTTTATAGCAGAAAGAACTTTCTCGTGATTTAAAATATATGTATCAGATTTCACAAAAAATCCTATTATGTTACTAAAATTCTAGCAATCTTTGCACGAGGCTTTCGTATTTAATCGCGTTCAGTATTTCTTAAAAGTTATTATGAGGGTGTATATTTAAAATTTTTTTAATTTACCTAAATTAAGAAATAACAACTAATTATATTCCAAATGAATGTAATAAATGTACTTAAAAATGAACACTCAGTAAAACAATAATAGCTCTAGGATTTATAAACTTTTGCAATAAACAGAATATTTTTGCAAGCAAGATCTAAAATGTTTTTAAAGCATCAGAAGTATTTCTAGTTTTGGATCGATAACCATTTTCATTCGCTGAATATTTAGATTGCATTTTCCAAATCCATTGATGCCATTTCTAAAAGCAAAGAAAGTTTTCAAAGCTAAAGTTTTTAGATGCTTCAAAATTGAAGCTTGTAGAATATAGTTTTATTCATTTAAACACTTGTTACTATATAAATATTTTTCAAACTTAAAATATTAGGTTGCTGTGTCAATTTTCATCACAGTTAATAATAATAAATGTATTTTTAAAAAATTAGTTATATTATTTGTTTGACTTTTTTAATTCACAAAGGCGTATTTAAAAATAGTAACCATTTCAGACAAGATTTAATTAATAATTTAAATTTCGTACTTTTTCCAATAGAAAAAATCAGACAGGTTTACTTCCTTGCTACCATATACAGTTCCCGCCGCTTATTAAAATCGCATTCGTTCTGAGCTTGAGATTTATTTAAGCGGCTGATTTTTATATCCGGAAAACGTTCTTGCACTTAAGGAAAAGGTATTACTTCCTTGAATTTGGAAAAAAAAAAAACCTTCAAAATATAAGGAATAATGGAATTAATAAACAATATTAATTAATTTTTGAGAGATAATTAATTAATTGTTCCTTTGATATAAGTAAATTAAACGCATTCCAAATTCTCATGCGCTTTTCTTTGAGGAAAATCGTCATTACTTTGCCAAAAGTTCCAGCTGTTCTTGTAAATTTAAAATATTTCCGTTTAAACCTTATGAATTATAGTAATTTCATAATAAGAACTAGAAATCGCCTTTTAATAATTAAAAAAATAAATAAATAGATCATTTCAAATTAAATTTGTAACTCATTACTGTGCTTTGAAGAATACACTCCTTGAAATTGTTATGGAAGTAAGTTATTTATAACTGTGTTTGGAAATTTGTTTGATTTGTAACTGTGCTGCAAGTGCACTGCAAATCTTCGACAATGAGCGATAAAGGAGGTTTTTTTTTTTTTTTATTAATTACTTTTTCTATTAAAAAAATAATAATAAATACAAATAAAAATATTTTGAGTGTGTATAAATGATATTTTTTGCTGCTGAGTAGATGATTTCGGGTTTATTAACCGGCATGGCTGATTATGTTAAGCGGCGGCTTTAAAAGTAGTTTGTATTGATTTGATTCCGGTCCTCGCAATTTGATCATATTAAGCGACTGATTTTAATAACCAGTGAATTTATTAAGCCGCGTTACTGTATTAAGGCACAGGGGAATTCAAATTGATAAAAAAAAAAAATGTGTAAAAAGAAATGCATATAATCATATTTTTCTTATTTTAAAAATTTGTCAAAAATCGATAAAAAGTAAAGCAGAATTTTATTTTACAAAAAAACAAAGAAATTTGATATTGGATTATAACTTTCTACATAGCTTTTATAGTTTAATAATTTTTTGCAACATTTATAAACTACAAACAAATAAAATAAATCTACCCAAATTTTTTCCTTCTATAGTTCTGAAATAAAAATATCACCCTTTCTAAAACTTTGTCTAGTTCAAAAAGGATTCTTTTTATAAGATTCTTTTTATAATTGATTCTTTCAAAAAGATTCTTTAAACTGTAATCTATATGCAAATATTTATTTTTAATATGTTTATTGATTTTGAAAAGCTGTTAAATTTCGAAAGCTCTTTACCGTGTTGAAAGGATACCAGCGACATGCTAAATACGAAAAATATGACTATGGATAAAATTCTGTCTATGACAGAATTTAATTTACTACGACAAGACTATTTATATTTGTATTTTAACTCCATTAAAAAAAAAAAAAGAAAGAAAAAGAAAAACACTTGTCTAAATAATCAGGAAATATTCAGCCGAGACCCGTCGGCTCTATAGTCACAGTACACAACTACGAACCCAAAGGTTGTGTGTTCGATCCTCGCCGATGAGAAGTGAAAAAAAAATATCTGGAAGCACTAGAATAAATAATCAGGAAATATTCGGCCAAGGCTCGTTGGCTTTGTGGTCAGAGTACACAACTATGAACGCGAAGGTTGTGAGTTCGATCCGCACCGATGAGAAGTGAAAAAAAAAAAAAAAAAAAAAAAACACTAGAGTAAATATTCAGGAAATATTCAGCCGAGACCCGTCGGCTCTATAGTCAGAGTACACAACTCTGAACCCGAAGGATGTGAGTTCGATCCTCGCCGATGGGAAGTGAAAAATAAAATATATGTAAGCACTAGAATAAATAATCAGGAAATATTCAGCCAAGGCTCGTTGGCTTTGTGGTCAGAGTACACATTTATGATCACGAAGGTTGTGAGTTCGATCCGCACCGATGAGAAGTGAAAAAAAAAAGAAACACTAGAGTAAATAATCAGTAAATATCCATCCAAAATCCGTTGGCTCTGTGGACAGAGTACACAACTACGAACTCGAAGTTTGTGAGTTCGATCTTCACCGATGGGAAGTGAAAAAAAAAAAAAAAAAAAATCGAAGTTATTACGGATTTCATAAAATATTTTAAGAGTAAGAAATTATATGATAAAATTGCATACTGGCAGGCATTTTCGAAGTAGAACCCTATAAACTGGTAACCACGCAAAATGTCAGATTGAAATTAATAATAGTCCTGTCGTACTAATAAAAGCTCACATAATTTTATTCTAGTTTATGTAATATATCGATATTGTTTTACAATACAATAAATTAAAATATTCAATTTATTTGAAGCTATTAATCACTTTGCATTTAGTAAGAAAATATGAATTTTTACTTTCCTTTATCTACGCATGAAAAAGTTGTTGGTTTCAGCAAAATTTTTATCTTGAGTTTTCGATGGACAATTTGTTATATCTTGGACATAATTTGATAATATTTAGACAACGTATGTTTGTAAGTCGGCCTGTTGGCAAAATATTGTGGAAGCTGTGTCTCACGAGAAAACTTCACGAAATTCCACGCATGTTTATATTTGGTTGGGTCTCGATATATACTGTTACCGATTAGGTATATGCATATATCACCCAAAACATGCTAGTTTTATTTCATATTTTTCCAGTTTTACCCGCAGGATTTATCTCAGCATTGACAGTATATAACTACAATAAACTTGATGTGCGAAAGTACTATTGGTAAAAACTGTGCTGATTCAGTTTGTGTGTTTATCATTCAAAAGCTATCTTTGCTATGCTGCAGTTTTTCTAACTTACGCGAATGATATATCTGAGCTTCTGTAGCATGGATGTCCACTGAACCTAAAATGTAAAATAATCATTTTAAATATTTATGCTGAATAATCTGGATACATATCAGCCGTAAAATAGTTTTGTCATGAAATAATTTTCTCCAGCTACGGAAAGTCTACGTCTCAGTCTCAGTCTTTTACTTTTTAAAGTTCATATGTCAGATAGATATTAAGAAAAATTTAGATTGATTAAATTTGGTGTATATCGGCTGACAGATGGTATTGCTATTATTTATTTTCTGCAATTTTCCAGATAGCCATATCTCAACATCAATTGAATAAAACTTCACACAAATGCATACGTAAATTCTTTATTGTGACAAGCTGTGCTGATTATACTCTGGTGCATGTTAAGTAGCGCTTTAATAGAGAATGATTAGACCATATATATATTTTTTATATGGCTACAATATATATATATATATGGTTATAGAAAGAAGTCAAATGCATTTGCAGCAGAAATTTAACTCGATTTATAATAAAATATGTGTAAAAATAAATGATATTATAAAAATTCTCTATATAAATAATTATTTATCAGCAAACATTACATTTTTAAATAACAGTGTAAAGGAAAATCATAATGCAAACTTTAAAAAGTAAGAAACAAACAAATTTGTATTTAAAAAAAAAAAAAAAAAAAAAAAAACTTGAATTGCATTGTTACAAGTGTTTTGCATTTAGTGACATTTAAATACAAGTTTTCTTTTTATTGATTTTATATGAGCTAATTATTATTCATATTTTATATGAGCTAAAATTGAACTATTGAAAAAATTTCGTTAAAATTATAATAAAAAAATATATTCTAGTTTAGAAAATAAAAATGGATTTACTAAAGAAGAAATATTGGATAACTAGTCAACTATTTCACCAACTGTAAAGAAAAATATTAAATAAATCTACTATGTTTCTATGAAAAAGAAAAATAGTGAAAAGTATAAACAAGAAAAATAAAATCTTTAAAGATTTGGAAATAGTTCGAGTTCCAGATCAATAGCTATTTTTGAACGCTCAATATTTAGATTGCATTTTCGAAATCCCCTGCTGTCATTTTTGAACGCCAAGAAAAGTTTTGAAAGATGAAGTTTTTGTTGCCTTTATAATAACGAAGATAGCTGAAAGTTTTATTTCTTACATCGAACTTAAATAAGCAATCGATAAAAGTAATTCTTCCAGTTACTTATATTGAACTTAAAAAAAAGAAAAGAAAAAGAAAAGAAAGAAAGAAAGTGCTGTGTATAAACTCATTTAAAATTGAAATTATAAAAAACTAAAGTATATATATTTTTAATTATTATTATTATTGAATATATTTTTGATCTAAAAACATTTAGAGCTTTGTTTATTTATGCTGTACATCATTTTTTATAAACTGACTCGAGAGACCACAATATACCAGGTGACCTTAAAATGAATATCTCGGTTTATATTTGACTCTATCTTGATTGAATAATCCAAATGACTCCACATACAATGAAAGGCGGAATAAAAACTATTTAAAAACATACTTCAAAAAAATTGACGCGGTGCTTCTGGTACTGTGAATGGGATCACAATTATAACCTATTTCGCGACAGACATATCAAGAATTTTATTTTAATATCGCCAAGCAACGCGCCCCTCGTGGTTGTCAGTTTAGCAGATAATGCTTTGATGTTAAATCATTTCATTTCTACTCACTGGAATATATATGTATATATATTTCGTTTTTACTCACCGAAATATATATATATATATATATATATATATATATATATATATGTAGATAGATAGATAGATAGATAGACCGCAAAAACTTTTCGCTTCTCTATCACCAAAATTGCAGCGTTTCTTACTAAAGTTTCTCGTAATTTGTAGCGTCAAATTTTGACCATCGTATATCATAAATCATGTTTTGTAGGTAAGTCTTGTAACTGAATTTGTGTTTTAAAAAATTAGTCGAGATTTTTGGCAATCAAAAATAAAAACGGCAAAATTAAAAGTTATTTTGTAAATTTGTTAAATATTTCCGCCACATTGGTATAAAGCTCTTGAAGCATCCGCATTTTTAATTAGTAAGCAAAAGCACGTTTTGATAAGCATATAAGCTACAATGGCAAAGGACAGTTCAACAATTTAGTGTGTTAATTCATTAAAATGTCTAGGTATGTTTTATTTTTCTCTTAACAATTAAAACACAAAATATAAAAGATTTAAAAAGAAATGTTAGCTATATTATTTTAACTATAATTGTTTTGACAACCACCAATTTCATGAATTTATACAGGCGTTCCATATATTTTGTTTTCAGCTTATAATTATTCAAGAAATTCTGCTGGTTTATTGTAAATAATTAACTAGCTTTCGTTTCCTAGTAATTGTGACGAACTCAATTCTAAAGTGCTTTCAATGCTTGCGCAGAAATTTCTCTGCTATCATCCAATTTTTACGGACTTACTTGATTTTAAAATAATTTTAATATATTTTAATACGGTTTGTTGAAATATTTTAATACCAATTTGTACATAAATGAAGTAAAAGCTGCTAGATAATAAGATTTATCACATTTGAAAAGCATTAAAAAACATATAATTATCAGCCGATACTTATCTAACTGCAGCTTCAGCAAAAAATCCATATCATGATTGGCAGCTCACGGTGATCTCACTCAGATGGCATGAATTCGATTACTACATAGGAAACATCGTATTTTCGTTACTTATTAATTTTATTAACAGAAAAGTTACATTCGTTTAAAAAATTTACGGCACAAAACATCCACAAAATTTTGTTGTAAAACGTTAGCTATTTCTTGGTGCATTTTGTTGTAAAATTATATGTTTTCCTTTTACGTTGTGGTAATAGGCTAAACTCTGCAGCTGTTTGAATTTTAAAATGTGAATGAAATGCGTTAGGAAAAGATCCTTTAACAAAGTTGCAATACGAATAATGATGAAAACATTGGAGAAGAATGCATCGTTTGACACAAAAAAAAAAAAAAAAAAAGAAAAAAAAAGAAAGAAAGGGAATTGGGAAGAAACGAGTGCTGGTTTTATAAACATAATTGAAGGGTTGAAGTATGAGAACATGAACTACGGAAAGTAACAACAGACACAGGATACCATATGGAGTTTTGTAACAGAAAATTATGCACTAAGCATGTATTTGCCTATGGTATGTCTTTCTCGATTGTCCTATATAACGCCATGCGGTTTTGGGATTTGGGTGATAACTAAGATTGCTAAAATAGCTTTCGTTCCGTGGAGCTATCTCCAATTTTATTGCTTTAAAATATAGTATATTCCAACGTACACGGAATATCACTTCCGACTCTTTCCACTTCGCAGTTGAGCAAGGAATGTTCCTCACCAGAGGGTGCAAGAGTTTCCGTCTCAAAACGGAAAGTTTACACCAGTACATTTTTATCAATAATTATATCATATTTGTGCAGTAATTTATTGCGATTGACTATCACAGAAATTATTGATGAACAGTACTGGTGCCAGTTTCTTATTTTGAGACGGGAACTCTTAGCAGGCCCCGACTTACGGCAGGGCATACGGGGCAAATGCCCTGGGCCCCCCTTCTGGAAGGGGCCCCCCTACAGGCGAATACAGAAATTCTGCAACCTAAAGACCTCTTTTGCCACTGCAAAGGGGCCTCCCAGAATAGGCTTGCCCCGGGGCTGCAGGTAGTCTAAGTCGGGCCCTGACTCTTAGACCTCTGTACCTCACGTAATGCTTAGTTCAGAACACAGAGAACACTATGGATGTGGACTATGAACTTGGTCGTTAACGACATACGACCGCCTAGTCATAAGTGTTGTAATATTTTTCTGTAAATATGAAATTAATTTTGTTCCATATATTTTTCTAAATAGAATATATTTAGAATATATTTTTCTAAAACGTTCGATTTCTTATTTTAAAGTTATAACTGTTGGCAAATATTTTAACTTTTTATTATTATTATTTCTCTCACTTTTTCTTACCCAATAAATGAACCTATTTAGGTCACATTTATACTATTTAATCAAGCTACATCTCGAAACAGCTATACTTACTTTATAAACACCCAGTACATGTTGTAACTTCGATTGCCCCTTCTATTCTCAATGCCCGCTTGAAAGTAAAGTTTTCGGGTAATGACATGGAATTGGTCGGACTCTAGGACACATCATAAGCGTTTCTACATAGAAATACTTATTTTACGATCATTTGTTATATATAGGTACTGCGGTCGCTCCACACACATTCCCCTCCGCTGTTTGAAAGCAAAGTATTCAGGAGAGGAAAAGGCACTAGTCGGAGACTGCGACTCCTCATCAGAGTTTCTAACCTTCTCTACTTAGATATATTTCTAAATAAAAATAAATCTTTTATGACCAAACGGTAGGTTTTGTGGTCGCCTACCTAAATATAAAATAAAATTATAATATATATATATATATATATATATATATTTTTTTTTTTTTTTTTTTTTTTTTTTTGCGTACATTTTAGAATTATTTTTTTTATAAAAATTACTACTTACTTCGAAATTTATTTAGATAAGCTTTCAAGCATAATGTAGAACAAAAAACTAAATTTAATTATCAAATATTGCAAATAAAGATTTAGAATATTTTTAGTAATTTGCGCTCTCTATTTTTCGTCACCCCATTGCATGCGTGAGATTCCTTCGGAAATCTGCTGCACTTTGTATTTTTTCATAAAGTAATTATCTCAGTTTATTTTATTTTATTTTATTTTATTTTATTTTATTTTATTTTTTTACCCCTGGTTTCTTAAGCTGGTAATATTTTGCTTCGCCGTAATTGTTCTCGCTTGCAAAATTCTAATTTTTTTCCTTATGAATTATTTTTCTGTAAACGTTTCATATATAGTTTTATCATTTTTTTTATTAAATTTTAACAATTTTACTTTAAAAAATCCTAATAAAACTTAATAATAGAATAACTGAATTACTTATTTTCAGTGAAGCTAAGCATTAGTTGTAACCATAAGTGACCAAAGTATGTCTGTAAACATTATTAGTTACTATGTAAATATGAGTGTCTCATCTTTGATCAGCCCACCAGCGGCCGAGCAGTTCTGCGCTCAAAGATGGTAGACGTGAGGTGCCGTGGTCGATCCCGTTCACACTCGTTGGCCTAGCCGTTTAGTGTTTTCCACAGTTTTTTTTGGAAACTTGCGTAAATACGGGCTAAGACCCCTTAGAAAGACCCCCACGGAAGGCACTTCCCATCAGGCCTAGGTACCTAGAGCAATCAATCAGCCTTAATCCCCACAACCCCACAATACAACTCATTGACTGCACAGATTTAAAAAATATTAAATTATTACTTTTCCTTATACGCTTATTAAAAGGATTTACAATTAAAAACTTAATAAAACTTAATAAAACTTGATAACAGCATAATACAATGATTGAATATATTACTCTTAACAATATGTTGTGGGATTTGCTTACATAAATAGGGAACCTACTTAGAAAATACACAGTCAGTTAATTTAATTTTTAAAAATTCTGCATAACTTTTCATATTGTTTCCCATTAATCAATTAAAGGTGAACATTCAGAAGTTGTTGAAATCTAACATGCTTTCCAGGATGATTAATTGATGATAATTTCAGATTATTAGAGAACAAAAGAGAACAACTTTTATCGCTCACATTGTTGTGTTCTTAATGGAAAGAGTCATTAGTTAAATTTTAATTACGGAACTAAATCACGTGGAGAGCACTTTATATATGCTATGTATAATTTTAAAATTTATTTTTCATGAATTCAAATTGCGTTTCTGAAGATATTAGATTTCAGTTATAGGGAAAAAAAAGTATATTTTAGTACGATAAAATGAAGGATATTTAAATTAAATAATTAAAATTTATTTCCTAATGGTTAATTAATTTGAATAATGTATAATTCATAACTACTTATTTGAATTTCTAACGCACTTTCTCAGTTCTAGATGTAGCAGTTAATATAGGTCTAAATATATTATATTAAGTTTATAAAAGTTTGCACTTTTATAAACTTAATATAATTTTTTCTTCAAATCCTAAAAAAAAAAAAAAAAAAAAAAAAAATCTGAAAATTTACAATAGCATAGTAGAATTATCTTATAATTTATATATTTAAAATATTGCTGCTAAAGCCGTATGAACGAATAATCTAATGTATCGATTAAATATGTGATAAACAACTGAAACTTCATTATCTCGATTTTTAATCCTCGTCAATTCTTTTTATTTCATATATTTCATGTAATTTAACAATACGAATTTTAATATTTCTAATTTAAATAACTGTTCACATTTCACAAATCCGTAAGCTTTTTTTTTTTTTTTTTTTATTATTCTAACTGTTTTTAGTGACAGGTTGTTTCAGGACCCATGAGAAATCTGGCAATTCTGAACATAACAAACACTTACTCAATGGGATCGCGACACCTGCAATATAATGTGAGGCTTTAAATAATTTAAAATGTGGCAAGAACTACCAGGCTGTTCGCGCCTCTTGAAATTCCCGACTACAGCAAACTCTCCTCGATAAATGCCTCGACAACTGTACACACTAGACATATATATATATATATATATACGCCAACTAAATAATTATTAATATTTCAGATATAAAAAATGTGATCAGCTAATTATGGGATAAAACCTGAATATTCTAATATTATCAATGAGCACAGTTTAAATTTATCTGTCAGATAAAAAAGAACCTAAAAAAAAATTCAATGTGCTATGTTCATACAGATTTACGTTCACACTAAAGAATAAGTAAATAAATAAAGTAATATATTAAAGTATATCTACTTGTTAAACTCCGACATCATATCATTAAAATCGTCATATGATATTGTATTTTCTCCAGTAGTAAATCACCAATTTCAATTTAGGAAATGATGATCAACACGTGTATTTGTAGCAAATGCTGATATGTAATGGAAATAATGATATCGTTTCTTCTACCAAATTTTATTAAGCAGAAAGGCAAAATAACTAGACATGGTACGCCAGAGTTTTATTTTCTGCCTTTATGTTAGCCGAATGCCTTTAATGTTCAATTTCACATTGTAATTATGAGAAAAAATGTGTATAAAACATTGCTAACAAAAATACTGTCCTGTACATATCAAGGGTATTTTTTAAATTATTCAGCAAAGAACAAAATTAACTAACTTTTTATAAATTTAATGAATATTGATTATGAATTCGCGGAGTATAATATCAAAGACCTAAATTCTTTTATAGAATAAAACTTTTACCGTTGTGTGGTAAATTTCTAGCAAAAAAAAATAAGACCCATAATTTTACTATTTTTGTGTCCGGCAAAAAAATAAATAAATAAATAAATAAATCTCTGACAAAAAAAAAAAAAAAAAAAAAAAGAAAGAAAGAAAGAAAGAAAGAAAAAAAGAAAAAAAAAAGAAAATCTTGCGTTGAATTGTTTAGTTCAACAATTATTAGAGTAAAGAACGAATATCGCAATCATGAAAATTTCAAAATAAAATTATAAATTTTTTATTGAACTATTTTTTGAATACTATGCATTAACCTCATAATCACAAAGACTTTACAAGCTTTGTGTTGTCGTATTTTCAATTTACAATAAAGCTTATTAATATTTAGCATAAAAGAGAAATACTATTTGGACTTACAGGATTTTAATAATGAGAATTATTATAGGTGTAAATGCTAAATAATCGTACCGAAATGATACAGTTGTAATATCTGTGCCTTTGTTTTAGTCTAAAATTCTTTATTGATAAAAAAAAAAATGCTTTTGCCTAAGTACGATAATATGATTCATAGGAATTGTGTAAATAGATTATCAGGTATTTTAAACTAAATTATTCAACCTAAAATTGTTTTAAAGGGATTTTCACACACTGAAATATGTTAATGCATATATACGTATATCAGCAGATTAACATTTTAATTTTTTCCGCATGACCATTAATACCACCTTTTTTTACTCATCACTTTATTTGTAGTGAAAATATATAATTATATACATAAAATTACCTGTATGTATGTAATTATATATATGCAGGTAATCTAGTATGCAATGACTAATAATTAGGTGAAAAAATTGCCTTTTAAGAAAGTGGTGTGAATAAAGGGTAGGTATTAACAATGCTCTGGTTTAAAATACAAAAGTCGCCATGCATATAGTGTATACACATAGAAAGAGAGAGAGTATCCTTGCGGAAATGTTATTCAATAATATTAATTATATATGCATCATTGTAAAAATATAAACTCCCTTTATAATCGATACATAACTTTAAATACTATAAAAATTAAAACCCAAAATGGAAGTGTGGGAGTAAAACATTTAGCACATTATGACATTACAGTAATTAGAAAAATCCAATATGTTAACTACATCAAGTTATAAAAACGTGTAGCAAAAAATGCTTTAAAGAATAAAATTAATGAAACACTGAATGCGAATATTTCATTTATCATATACCATTTCCAATTAATTTTTCTTTTAACACTAAAATTATGCTTAGTTTTTGCCTTTTTACAGTTAATGACTCTGTTTTGTGTTTTTTACGGGAATAAACATTACTTTTTCAGACGTGAGTATTGAAATGATCATTAATTATGTTTGTTTTCACATATGTGTATGCAATCATCAAAAAACCGGAAAGGCAGAACAACAACAGAAAGCAGGCACATAATAGGTTTTTTTAATAAATTAAATTTCGAATTGTTTGTTTGCTCAGCATTAAGTAAACAAAAGTTTTGTCACGCACGTATGCGTTGTCACGCTAACTTTTTGTTGTGAGAATATATTCCTTTTGATTTTTATTTAAATTTTGGTTTATATAGTTTCTTTACATTTGTAATTTTTATTAGTAATTTAGCTTGCAGCTAAATTCAAATATTTTTGCGCTAAAGAATTAACAATGTATATCTCCAACTGCTGAAATTAATGAATTTAGGATTAATAAATATATATATTTTTTAATTGTATGCATGTTTTTATAGAATACGTTTTTATAAAACTTAACATTATAATCCATTCTTAAAGAATTTATTTTAGAAATGTAGAACGTTACATTGCCTTAAAATTTTTACGAAATAATTTATTTTACGTATAGTAAAAGATCAGAAAAGTATTCAAAGAATAATTATAGTACAAAAACATACGTATTTTCAATAATTTACTCTTAATTACAATTAAATTTTACACATAAAACTTTTTAGTTCAAAAAGAGCAGTTATTTATATCATTAAAGAAGCACTTACACTTTAATATTTTAGATCACCTAAACTGCTTTTATATTTATTTTATTTATTTATTTATTTATTTTCGGTAAAAGTAATATATATATATAGACATACGTGTATATATAAAGATCGATTGTGTCCAAATAATGAATATTTTAAACAATATATAATCAATAAGTAAAATCTGTGGTTTTAAAAATCAAAAAATAAATTTATAAAAAATAATCATTAAAAAATAATCATATAAAAAATATTATAAAAAATAATCATTCCTATTTCTTCAAACGAAACAATAATTAAAATGCATGCACTACAGCTAAAAACATATACACTTAATTACAACAACAAAATTATCTTTAGTCCAAGATACAATATATTTAAAAAATAATAATAAATAAAATTTAATTAAAAAAAGATTTTTTTTTAACTAAAAATGTATCCGATTTTAATTAAAAGTTCCATTTAAATCAATTAAAAGTTTGCACTTAGATTTCCAAAAAATAAATGACATAATTTAATTTACAACATAATGTCCATATAAAAAATGGGTCAAGTAATCATGTTATTTCCTGCGAATTTTTATATAAGGAGAAAAAAAAAAGTAATAATAACAATGTCCCTTTTTACGTCTTTAGATAATCTAATTAATAGCCAGAAATAATATTTTCCTTTATAATAATAATAATTTAAAAAAAAAAAAAAAAAAAAAAAAAAACGAAAAGAAAGTTATGAAAAAATTCCATTGGCTCAAAATTTTAAACATTGGTAATTTTTATAGAACATGTTTAATTTAAAAATGTTATTCATTGGAAGTTTTTTAAACATTTAGAAATAATATTTTAACAGAATTTTATGAAGTATTAATTTTTTGCCACAAAAATATAATTTAATAAGTTATATTACTATAAAAACTTAGATTTTAATAAGTTAATTTTTTTTTATAAGAACACTTAAGAGCATAAGGAATCGAACTAATTACTTTTTTATTTTAATTAATATAATTTTTAATATTAATAAACTGATTTTAACTGAATAACTTTTTTATCATTAAAAAATTGCCCTGTAATTAAAATGTTTAAATTTATTAAGTAAATCTTTTTAGATAATGAAGAAGGTTTTTAGATTTATTTATTTTTATTTTTAATGTTCCCTATTTCTAATTTCCCAGTACGTATACAAACGAAATTCCTATATTTTGTTAGCCTCTCATTTCCCATACATCTTATAACATTGTGATAAATCTTTTAGATACTTTAATTTAATCATTGCTCATTTATTGCTCATTTTATCTAAGTCAGATGACTGTCACCCCTATTTCAGCATTGGACTCGTTGAGTTAGCACTTGTGCAGATTCTAAGATTCTAAGACGGAAGGTGGCCGCTCACCACTATGCAGCGGTTTTGAGCGATTTCAACCTTTAGAGAGGGGCTCCGATGGCACTGTGGTGATTCAAAAGAGCCCGTGTCTAAAGGTTAAACCTCTTCCGTTGTTTATTGCATAAACAGAAAAAAAAAAAAAGGTTACAGAGGTCGCCAAAGCGGAGCTTTCACACGACAGAGGGCGACAAGGAACAAGAATATGAAAAGAAGAACGGAGCCTTGATCCCTCGCATGGAAAAGCTTGTGAAGAAAAATTGTATGGTCCTCCATGAGAAAAGTTGGTAACTGCCTTGGAAGATTGAAGCATTAGTCGGTCAAATTGGAAAGATGCATTAAGAAGTTATAGATTCTGGTTAGTTTCTGACGTAGGGGAAGCCGGGTAACGATATTAAAAAGCCAGTCGTTAGGTTTATTAGGTGGGTTAAGGATACGCCAATCAAGAGTTAGTGGGCATGAGAAAAAGTAATGATTTGCATTACCCTCAGCGCCGCACTCACATTGTGGAGTGCGCGAGCAATGAAACTTGAAGAGATGTGATTTGAACGGGCCATGGCCCGTTAAGAAGGCTGTTATGGCTGGGGAAAGGTCAAAGTTATAATATGACACTTTTGGGAGGAGGTTAAACGTAAATCTACCTTTAGGAGATGTATCCCAGTATAGCTGCCATTCTTTCTTTAGTCGTGCTTTAAGACATCTTTTGATATAAGAGGAGGGGAGGGCCAGAACGAAATCCACTGCTTCCTTTTTAGTGGCAGTTTTTGCTAAGAGATCTGCCATTTCATTGCCCGCGACACCCCTGTGAGCGGAGACATGAGCTAAAGAGAAAGTCTCGGGCTTAGACAGGAGATCTAATTTGATTTTCTGAATAATAGGATGGTTACTCCTGTGGCGAGCCAGAGCCTGAAGACCTGAGAGACTGTCACTGTAGATAGAAATTTTCGAATTGGTAAAATAAGAAATTGACCAAGAAATTGCTTGGCTGATATAAAAAATCTCAGCCTGGAAAACAGTGTTACAGTCCCCAAGCCTACAGGACCACTGATGAACCAAGACCCCGTCAACAAAGGCGCAAAATGCGGCACCCACACCATGGTCTGTCTTAGATCCATCTGTATATATCGCCACAGGGGCTGTAGGAGAGAAGACGTTAATATTAGTATTAATTAATGCATGCGTAAAGTCCTCTGCTGGGTGTATGAACCAGCTGCCCATTTTGAGTTGAATTTCTTCATTTGGAAATAGGATTTTCTGTAGGTCTTTGTTTCTTAGTTGTAGTACGTTTATTCTGTTGTATTCGTAATTCAGAGTGAGGTGTAAAGGAGGAACACCGGTGATGACGTGGAGGGCATCAGTGGAGATGGTTTTATAACCCCGTGACAGTTGCAAGAGGAACATCCTTTGCAATGAATTTAATTTTCCTATAGCTGTTTTTGAAAGATTACCTCCCCAGATTCCCGCCCCATAAGTAACGATTTTTTCCACTATTGTTAGATACCATGTTTTTAACATTTTGGTGCTTATACCCCATTGTTTACCCATTAATTTGCACGAGTTATGATAATGTATAAGAAGTTTAATTTTAAGTGAGTTTAAATGTTCAATCCAGTTAAGGTTTTTGTCTATTGTTAGTCCTAAAATTTTCAAGTGATCGACATGTTTTACACTTTTACCCTCATACCTCATCGTCGGCTTTCTCTTCAGTATACGTGGTTTGGAGAAAGTTAAAGATTGAGTTTTATTGGGTGAAAGTTGAAGGTTTAGGTCTTTGAGCAGCTGGGAAAAAGCAGTGAAGGCATCCTGAGCTAAGGTCTCCAGATCTTTTCTGCGTTTGCCCGAGAGAATTAACGTGAAGTCATCCGCAAATGCAAATAATTCAAAGCCTTGTGAGCTCATAGAATTCAGTATGTTATTAGCAATGAGTGTCCACAGGACCGGGCCGAGACACGAGCCCTGTGGACAACCTTTCTGTTGACTGTGCACACTAGAGCCTGAACCCCAGTCGATTAAGATGGAACGCTCAGATATGTAAGATCGGATGACTCCCGCCAAGTTTCTCGGACATTCAATTTTTGATAGGGAGTTAAGAATGTGGGGCCATTCGATATTGTCGAATGCCCCTTGGATATCCAGGGAAACTAAAGTTGTATATTGATCAGTATTGTAACTGAGGGCACTAGAAGACAAAATTTTTTCTAAGGCCTGTTCGCAAGATCTGCCCTCTCTGAACCCAAATTGCCGTTCATTTAAGAGCTGGTTAGATTCCAAAAAGTAATTAAGTCGGACAACAATTAATTTTTCCAACAATTTTCCTAGGGTTGGAAGAAGGCAGATCGGGCGATATGATTTTGACTCAGAAGGTGACTTCCCTTGTTTCAGGAAAAATACAACTTGGCCCTGGCGAAGAACTTTAGGAAAGTGATTATAGTCTAGACAGAGATTTATCCAGATGTGTAAGATATTAGGGATGCATTTGTTAACTTGTTTTAAAATTTTAAAATCTATGCCATCTGGACCTGGTGCTTTTTTGTCATTAAAATTTTTAAGCGCGGTGTGGATTTCCGCCTTCGTAAAGGCTTTGTCCTCCTGCGCGGAGAAAACAATGGGAACGCTCGCAGAATTTGGAAATGTTGACGGGCCGAAAATTTGCTGCGTAAGAAAAACAAGGTTGTTTTGTTTAGAGGAAAGACCAGGAGACCTTTGTAACATTATTTCATGAGGAGTAAAGTACTTTTGCGAATAAAATTTTTGTGCTGTGCCAAAGATATTCGTCTGCGAAGAGCAGAAGGTCTTCCACGCAGCATGTTTGGCTAAGTTAATTTGTTTTTTATATTGCGCTGCAAGTCTCTTTATTAATTCTTTGTGTGCTTGTGATTCTGATATTGGTATATGTTTAGTTTTCCGTCTTAAAGCCGTGAGTCTGTTGCGTAGCGTTTTAAGTTGGGGGGACCAGAAAGAAGGGACGTGGTGACGTCGTACTGATCTCAACCGGAGTGAAGCGCTAGCTGCTTCTTTTATTGTTGAAATGAAATGCTCTGTGAAAGTGTCCAGTTGTGTTATCGATTCTATGTCATTTAGTTGATGTAGTAATGAGTGTTCGTTAAATTTTATGAGTCTATTGAATTTGGTAAAGTTGGCTCTTTGTGTTGAGAAGCGAGTGCGGGTTTTTAATTGTGGAGTTGTGTTTATTGAATATGTTATGTAATTGTGATCAGAGTTATTGAAGACATCTAGCACTGACCAGTCGTTAATCTTACTGAAGGTTTCTGGGTTGACTAGAGTAAAGTCTGGCCAGCCCAAAGCTCCGTGTTTTTGGAATGTCGGTGATGAATTTTCGATGTTTGCTAGACATAAGTTGTGTGTAATAATATGTTCTATTAAGCGGCTTCCCCTAGTGTCCTCACGAGGCGAGCACCAAAGAGGGGAGTTTGCATTTAAGTCACAGCCGCAGAGGAAGAGTGCCTTGTGTGTAATAAGATGTTGCCATTCTTCCAGACAAAGATCAAAGTCAGACGACGGGGCTGCGTATGCGCTGCCTAAGAATACCTCGCCTTCACTTGACGTCAGTGTAATGAATATGCAATTGTCTCCGGTGAAAAGGTGAGTGTACAGTCGCCAGATTTATTCTTCGAGCAACTCCACCCCGCCAGAATTGTTCACGTTCGGTTCGAATAATAAATATTTAGAATTTAAATATATTATTTAAATATTTTATTTTAATAATAAAATATTTATTATTTAAATATTTTATTTGTTTATCGAATCGTTAATATATATATATTATTTGTTTATCGAATAGTTAAAAATATATTATTTGTTTATCGAATCGTTAAAAAATATATTCAATATTGGTACAGCATTCATTTAAAAAATGCCCTTATTCAATATTGTAAATTTCTATCTCAGATTTAAAGACATTAACCAATCAACCAATCATGCTAAAGTATCTTAATGTTAGGAGCGTTTTAGTAGAAGGTTGATGCTAGAAGAGATTCAGACAGAATGAAGGAATGAAGGTTTGAGTACAGCTATTTATAAAGAATGAATTCGAGTCAATCAACCAATCAACCAACCTTGAAAAAAAAAAAAAAAAAAAAAAAAAAAATTTTTTTTTTTTTTTTTTTTTTTTTTTCAAAGTTGGTTGATTAGTTGATTAACTCTTTTAACACATATATCATGCTAAAGTATATACACTATCATTGTCCAGCAATACTTATTTGTTTCAGCGTCTATAAATATCTTTACTGCATCCTGTTTCCGTGTTCAGTATCCTGTTTCCGTGTCCGTTGCAAATGAGTTATGCAATATCCAGCGATAAATTATTCTATAAAAAGCCTTATCTCATCCTGTTTTTGTAGAAAATGAGTTATGCAATATCCTGCCTTCAGATTGACTATATAAATATTTCATTTAAATATATTATTTGTTTATCGAATCGTTAAAAAATATATTCAATATTGGTACGGCATTCATTTAAAAAATGTCCTTATTCAATATTGTAAATTTCTATCTCAGAGTCAAAGACATTAGCTATCTCAGATTCAAAGGCATTAGTATCGTTTCAATATTGAAATATTAATATTATCTATCTCAGAGACCCCATTCAAAGTCTCAATTTTTACCCATCCAATATTGGCTTACTACCGTCGCAAAAAAATGGGCCGAACGAAGCGTCAATGACAGAAATCTGCCATGAGACGCTTCGTTCGGCCCATTTTTTTGCCCCCTCCAATTTAAATCTCTAAGGCATCAGTTTATACCAGCGAGATCGATTCCCCACGAAGACTTTGATTTTGGACGGAGGGGTGTCTGTCCAAGAAATAGTCTCAAATCTATCTTCGTGTAGGCGAGGGTCATCATCGTGGTCTCCATCATAGAACAGCTTGGTTCTTTCTATGAAATCCTTTAAGAATTCATCTATGAAGACATCAGAATTCCTCACGATCCGAATTCTGACTGCTTTATGGATGCATGCAGTTGGCACTATAGGATCTAAGATGTCAATCTTAGCAGATTTCATCATGGCCTCAAAACCCATGGTCGACAGCGCATCTCCGAAATGAATCTCTTCTATTGGATACACCCAGGTATTAGCTAAAGAGACAGGTATCCTGAACCTTTTGTAAACGAGGTCCCTCACCTTTAGCTTGGTAGTTTTTTTTACGTATGCACTACCCTTACCCATCAGCTTGGCCACATCAGAGGCCCTGACGAACAAAAGTCCATCCGCAGAGACTACGAATAAGATTTTAGCATCCAGCTGTGGATGTTCAATTGTGAATAGCATGACTTAATGCAACAGAAGTCAAAATGATGCAGGCTCTTAGAGGCAGCTCGTATATATACCCGATTCGCGACCTAATTTTAGCAAGCTTTCTTAGAAAACGTGACCTTCTGATAAAATTCTTCTAGCTGTTGACAGGATATTATGTAATCCTCGATAAACTTATTTTTAGAATTAATTTGTCGTTTGAGCGGGATCTTGCATAATCTACAGGACGTGCGTAAGAGGATGTGCGTCAGAGGATGTCGATAAGAAATTTAGATAGAAATAGAGATTGCTGCTAGTATAAATACAGGCTGCTGGACGAGACATTTCATTCTGACTGCTTGATATTCTAAAAGCTCCAAAATGATATTTCAAATTTTAGCTGAAGAGTTAAACGTGAAATTTACTTGTTTTTTGACTTTTGACGGTGAAATTTTTATCAAAGGTTCAGACGTAGCTCGCACCATGGGCTATCAAAATCCTTCTGGCGTTTTAAACTTATGCCATCTTACAGTGACTGACATCGCTCCCGAGGGCTTGAGCCTGCCTCCGTCTCTAGCCAAGACACGTATTTTTGGATTGGAAGATGCCAACACGCTGTTGGATATGCATCCAGGCGAATTTCAATCCTTATTTTAGGGGCCTATCGAGATTTTGTCGCCGATAGAGTGTACGTTCAACATCAGAAGGCCCATACGTATCAAGATAGCATCCATTAGCTCTTCCAATGCTACCATGGAGAGTTTTATAGCTGATTTGAAAATATCCATGGACTCTTACCTGCAATCTGTACCGATGGATAGCTATGTCTTCGGAGAGAGGTACGGAGACCTAGAATTGGGGTATTTTCCCAAAAAAATTAAAGTTTTGGTGGGAAACAAGCCCTACTTCTATAAATCCTCGTCTTAAGATCAGGACGAGGTGCAAAAAAATGGGTCGAGCGAAGCCTCTCATGACATAAGTCATTGAGGCTTCGCTCGGCCCATTTTTTTGCGATAGATAGAGTGCCAACATTGGATGCGTACCGATTTGAACTTGTAATTTTCAAGGGATATGGCTTAGCTATAAGATAATTTTATATCTTGATAAAATATACAGACTCTATAGACAAATTTAAGGTATCTGAGTTTAAAAATTTAATTGTTTCGTTTAAAATTTACTGTGTAAAATTTAAAATTTTTAAAGACTAAGTGTGGCGGTCATTATAATTCTAAATTTTCAAGGGATATGGCTTAGCTATAAGATAAATATGAAACTTGGTAAAATATACAGACTCGATAGCTAAATTTAAGGGATCTGAGTTTAAAATTTTAATTTTTTCGTTTAAAATTTACATTTTTTTCGTGTAAAATTTAAAATTTTTAAAGACTAAGTGTGGCAGTCATTATAATCTGATCTCTAAATTTTCAAGGGATATGGCTTAGCTATAAGATAAATATGAAACTTGGTAAAATATACAGACTCGATAGCTAAATTTAAGGAATCTGAATTTTAAAATTTAATTTTTTTCATTTAAAATTTACATTTTTTATGTAAAATTTAAAATTTTTAAAGACTAAGTGTAGCCAAGCCAACATTGAATGCGTACCGATTGTAATTTTCAAGGGATATGGCTTAGCTATAAGATAAATATGAATCTTGGTAAAATATCGATAGCTAAATTTAAGGGATCTGAGTTTAAAAATTTAATTTTTTCGTTTAAAATTTATATGTAAAAATTAAAAATTTTAAAGGCTAAGTGTAGCCAAGCCAGTTATTATGATCTGATCTCTATAAAAAGATTTTCGAGAAACTATTGACAGGATGCTTGATAAGCGGCTCCGATTAAAATTACAATCAGATCTCTATAAAAAGATTTTTCGAGAAGTGTTGACAGGATATTATATAAGCCTTTCCTCAGGATGCCCGGTTATAATCAGATCTCTATAAAAAGATTTTTCCAGAAGTATTGACAGGATATTATGCAAGCCTTTCCTCTTGATAAGCGGTTCGTAGAAAATTACAATCAGATCTGTTGATAAGACCGGGTATATATACGAGTGTCCAGCGAGAGCTCTTCAATTGCTAGTCGATCTCTCTACTAGCTGCTTAGATTCATTAGCTCTCTGTCAGTCATGTTTTTCCATGTAAAAAATTATGCTTATGGCGTTGCCTTTAAATGCCTAATGGCCACTGATGGCACCCTGTTTGTCCGGGCTGAGGACCTGGCTATTTATTCGAGGCACCCTCTAAATCTAAAATTTGCCGAAAAATATGCAGGCCTCACCGTCCGAGACGTGATGGACCCTAAGATCGATTTACCTAAATGGCTCGCTAAGACGAGAATCTTCTCCATTAGCGAAGCCAAACATCATTTGAAAGGGTTCATGGGCGAACAGGAATTTGATAAAATGTTCGATGGTTCGGCCATGGTGAAATACCAGGCTAACATGAAGCTCAGCTTCGTGAAAGCCATTGGTGTTCGATTTGTCGAAAGGTCCCGTACCAAGTTCGAAGACTTCCTTGCCGCATACCAACTACAGGTGAGGAAATTTTTTGAGCTTGAGTATGAGGACTATGACTTATACAAATCTCAAATGACCGGACCGTTGAAGATGACCATCAGGAGGCTATCTAATGAGCAACAAATAGAGAGCTTATGTTGATCTTTCAAATGAGAGTAAAAAAATGGGTCGAACGAGGTGTCTCATGGCAGAATTTCTGTCTTTGACACCTCGTTCGACCCATTTTTTTGCGATAGATATAGTGCCAATATTGGACGGGTTTAATTTGAGACTTTGATATTAAATTTATAAAAAAATCTATTTAAGCTAGTATCGAAGAGATTATCAGGATAGCATGAAGACTATTTAAACATATAAACTATAATAAGCCAATATTGTAGAAATTAAATTTAAGACTCTGGAAAACGAGATAAAATGGTATCAATTTAAATGTATAGATAAAAATAACTAAGCCAACAGAGACATGACTGGACAATGACGGTTTGGATACGTAAGCGAGTTTATCTCTCTATATATATAGATGGTATGAAGCCACGCCCACAAGAAATCCAACGACCTTGAAAAAAAAAAAAAAAAAAAAAAAAATTTTTTTTTTTTTTTTTTTTTTTTTATTTTTTTTTCGTGTGACCTTGAACACATCTTCAAGGACGGAGCAGAATCTATAACTTAACGGAACTAACCTCATTTATTGAACATTAGTTTTTTTCGTGTGTCCTATATATAGGATGGCTAGCGTACCCACATCTCATTTTGTCTCGACGTCTGCCAACAACAGTATCTGTAAAATATTTTGAATTTGTAATTTTCAAGGGATATGGCTTCTCTATAAGATAATTATGTATCTTGATAAAATATCTATAGATAAATTTAAGAAATCTGAGTCTAAAATTTTCGTTTAAAATTTTAACTTTTTTGTGTAAAATTAAAAAATTTTAATGGCTAAGCTAGAGATAGAGTACCAATATCGTAACGATTTGAAGGGATATGGCTTCTCTATAAGATAAATATGAATCTTGGTAAAATATACAGACTCTATAGATAAATTTAAGAGATCTGAGTGTATAAATTTAATTTTTTCGTTTAAAATTTTAATTTTTTGTGTAAAATTTAAATTTTTTAAGGGCTAAGCTAGATATGTAAATATTTCACAGTTGGTTTCTAAAGTTATATTTTTTTATCCAATCAAATTCATTGTAGATGGCGCTGCAGTCTATATATATAGTATATATATAGTATATCTATTAGGGTGGGTGGGAGTGGAATTTATTTCTTCTACTGTAAGGTCATGCATAAACCAGCTCCGTGATGCCCAAACCCGTTTTCTTTAAAATAGGATGGGATAACGTTATTTATACAATATTGGCTTTGAAAACAAGATTTTTATAGATTTTGTCTGACAAATGACAAGATGTTGCAGGTTTTCATGAAATCAGAATAGATCATGGGTTTTTATAAAATATAATAACATAAAATATTTTTTTATCTGTATTTAAACAAGCAGACATTTCCGCTTCGCGGAAATGTCTGCATGTTTAAATACAGATAAAAAAATATTTTATTTCAAACTCAATGATGTCTCTTATGTAAAATGTCTTTAATAAACCGTACTTTTTCCGACAGCGGTACCATGATTTGTTTCAAGCCAAAAATGTGTGTCTTATCCTCTAGCAGTACGTTCCTCGATTATATCCTGAACGAATCGCTCACGTAGCCTATACCTATATTAGAGCCATCCATTTTTTCGGTAGCGATTCAAGGTACGCCAAAATAAATTTGACTCGCGATACTTAATCATCGTAAAAAGTTTGAATAGATTAGAAACAGGCTAAGATAGCGTATTGTTAATCTGCCAGACATAAATTAGAAACGTTCCATGGCTAAGCTAGAGATAGCATATCGTTCTAAAGCCGGCAGG